>JARLTB010000220.1:12472500-12982500 GCA_030141615.1 Unio pictorum | reverse complement strand
TATATATATACTTGAAATGTCAAGAAGACTGATTCATTTAATGATTAATCCGAGTATACCATCAATTTCATGTAGAAAAGGAGTTTCAAACTGATAAATCGTAATAAATAATTTATACTGCTAACAATTCACAAAACATACATGGAATACAATACAGGTTGTCAACACAATTTACCATTACACATTCAGTATTTGCTCCAAGTTTTTTTGTTCACATTACATCTTAAAAAAACTTTAACTGAACGTGTTTGTCAGTCAATACATTATGTATCCTCGAAGGAAACTGGTGCAACTGTTTAATCAGTCTTTTAGGACTTTAGTATGTCATTTATGTCAATTGCTATGAACAACATTGAACGAATGTATAGTTAGAAAATAAATGTGTTTCAAATTGATATAACAAGGAACTAATCAAATCAAATCACTTGGTGTCCAGATGAACAATATTATTGACATGATAAGTACAGATATGAAAATAAAAAACCTTTGTGCACCTTTGGGCTATACATGTAGCAGTTGGTTTTTTTTTATTTGATTAAAGGAATACATAATTCCCCACATAAGCAGCGGTTAGAAGGAGTAAACAAGCATCATGATATATTTGTATTTACCAGAAAAATCATCACACCTTTAATAATGATGATGCAAGTATAAGCAATTGTAGACACCAAATATGTCCCACAGACGTACATCTACTAAATGACACAATACAATCGTGGTTATTATCCTGCAGCACCAAATAATTGCCAGAGCGGTATAATCCTTATTTACATTATAAACTCAACAACTCATGAATTGATAGTATAGCTCTTAGAAACTTCAACTACAAACATAGACATGTTTGAAGTTTTAGATTTTCATAACGTTTTCAGTGCGCCTGATACAGCTTTATTTACATTATACCCAATACGCTGGATTTCTTCAGCCACGTATAACATTCATGAACATATTGATCAACTGACAGAGTGATTTAGGTTTCAAGAGATCTGCCAAAATGTACACTTAGCAAAAACGAAAATCTAATTCTCATTTTGCCATTACTAGTGTTCAGCAAGGTCCTCATGTAATTCTCTCTCTCTCTCTCTCTCTCTCTCTCTCTCTCTCTCTCTCTCTCTCTCTCTCTCTCTCTCTCTTTCAGCACTTGCAGTTATCTCTATTTTCTATGCCTTTTCGATTCCCATCTCGTTGCATATCGTTTTCAGTCCTTCATCAAACGTGTCGTGACACCAATTATACTAGAATGAATATAATGTTGTGTGCAAATATTAATTTCCATGACACATTGCACACTTCTTTTAATTCAAAATCTTGTTTTACATTCACTCGTAACGATAAAGTCAGGTATGCCAAACATCTAACGACATCTCTCAATCACAATCATGTCAGACGCAAACACATTTTACCAACAAAACTCAAAAGCGCCTAACTAATTCAAATCATACAGCGCACACTAACAATATAAATGTATATGTATATGTATGTATGTATATGTCTATGTATATGTATGTATATTTATATATGGATGTGTGTTGCCCTTGCAAAGTCTAGCCAATTAAATCATGTGCTAAATTTAATGTCTCAAAGTTTCAAACAATGTTGTACTTTACTTAATGTTCCAACCGTTTATTTGTTCTGCCATTTTCCCCGAAAAGCAAATGCCTTCAGAAAGCTGTTATCAAACGTTGAAAAACATTATTTGACTATATCGTTTTCATTCAGGAACAGGTTTGTCTGATGATGTTTATTTGTTATTTTATGTTATGGAATCAGTTCAAGTTAATTAGCATTTGAATAGTTCTGAACTAGTTTCCGGACGTATAAACACAGTAACGGAGTTTAAAAAAGGTGCTAAAAGTAATCACTCAAATTATGTCTTTGATTGCAAATATAAAGTGTAAAATTTGACATTCAACTATGACAAAAAAATTGAGGATTGATTATATCCTGGTAACTGAGTATTGGTTCCATTATCATTCCTTAAAATAGTATTCGGGCTATATTGCATTGTGTATATGTAAGTGAAATGAATGTAAGTGATTTTGGTTATATCATTACATTTCCTGGATTGCAGATTGATACGCAACTTTGTGGTATAAATATACAATCACAATATTGTCGTAGAAATATTATCAATTTGAATGCAAACAGTGATGATATAAATAATGTAATTCAATTTGATGGTAGTGACTTTAGTTTAATTAGTCATCTAAAGTCAAAATATGTAAATTAATATTTAGTGATCCTACACGAACAAGTAACATCTTATGTAAAATTTTAATTGCAATTTATGCGCTTAGAATCGGTGTACTAAAGAGTGTCTGCAATACCAAAAGCTATATTTACTGGAGAATGAATTCAAGTAGAGAAATAAACGTAGCTAGAGGTTACCATGTTAACTTCAGCTTAAATCAGATACAACTTTCTGCATGACTACTGACGGTTAGCAATATGTCCAAAATTGCTTATTAAAAGTTTTTTACGATATTCGAAATGTAAGATATGGTTTTCAAAAATGACATTTCAAACGAATTTGTGCAAATTTTGTATTATCAAAGAAAAATAATTTTGCGGATAAAACGTGATGTCTTTGGTATATATTATTATATATCAATATTCCAGTCTTTATCTAACATGATCACTTCTGTTCGATTTAATTACGACTTAAACTCGCAAAGTATTAAGGTAAAAGTAAGTTTGACGTGCATGCACGTTTTACAGTTTCGGATATTTTGTTGGACACTGTCACAATTATATCTTAATTCCCAGTGATTGTTATTACAATACAAATGAAGCAATGTTTGTGTTTGAATCGATATGGTCGGAAATCATAACTGGGGACCCTAGATCAATTTGCTGTGTAATTAAATTCAGTGTATATTGCTCTGGAAAATACCATTGCTTAAAAACAATCCTTAGCAGTGCAATTTGTAATGTTAAGCTCCACATTCGATTATTTTAAAACAAATGTTGATGCATGTAATGAATGTTTGGTACAGTATTGATTCCAGAAGTCGAATATGGTATGAAATATTTATAATTACGCGTGTATGTTGCTAACTAACTGAGCAAGTACCAGAGAGGTTAGTCTTCTCTGTGTATTCAGGTTCATCGATGTGTTCCAGTTTGTACAACCGCCTCACAAAAGACAGAGACTGTTGGGATTACGATTGATGTTTCACGAACATCACATTGACAGATAAAATATAATCTGATAGCGAATGCAATTAAACATGTATACAAAAATGAATCAAAGATCAGTACATTTTGTCAGCCACTACCACCCTCCTCCTAGTAGAAAAAAGTATGATTGAATCTCGCTTTTTTGAGCGTTTCCTATTGTCCAGATTATTGCGATTCGATAGGTGGCAACATATTTATTTTTGGGCATTTCAACGTTCTCTTTCCTGGAAACTCAATCACGTATAACTGCCTGCGTTCATTGCTTAAAAAAACACGTCACAGGAACCAACTGCAAAGTATCAATTAAAAAGACTTATCCGCGGTATATCAGTGTTAAGGACTAGCACTGCTAAAAGACTCCACCGTAAAGCAGAGAGGCTTTGGCGTTCCACCAGACTAATTATTCATGAACAAATACATGAAGCCGCTAAGAAGAACGTCACAAACATAGTCAATGTAGCAACATTATCCCAGTACAGTACTAAGATCACGGAGAATTCCATCTACAAGGAGTTGTTCAAGATAACTTTTAAAATAACGTCAAGGAACAAATGTACACCATATCCAACTTACCTTGTATCCAGTATACATGCCGGACCTATTTGCAAATTTTTTCCAAAGTATACACAATTAGTGATTGGCTTAACAACACAATAGACTCGTCGTCACAATACAGTTACAATACAGAATTTCAGCGACAACCATTAGGAGCATAGGAACCTGTCGATATGGATTTAGTACGGACACTCGTGATCAAGATTGAACCAAAGTCATGTGAACCTGATACAATTAAAACATCACTGCTGTTTGAGTGCTTATACAAAGTATTGCCTTCACTAATTGAAGTTATTAATTTTTCTTTCATCAGGGGAATTCCTCGGATTGTTCAAAACTATCATCGAAACGCTTTGCTGAGAAAGGTCAAAACTCGACCATAACGATTTAAGGAACTACCCCAATGTTTCTAATCTCTCGTTCATATAAAAATTATTGAGAAAGGTTGTTCTAACTTATATTGTATATTATTTGACAAAAAACAGTCTTTTCAGCAACGTAAAGTCCGCTTATTGCCTTTGCCACGACAGAAACTAATCTTTTAAAATTATTTAGTGACATGCTCTCTGGTTTAGAGAGCAGTAACATTGCAGACCTCACCCTCGGCGATTCGTCTGAATCATTTTGTCACAGAATAAGGCAACAGGTAACTTGTTTATGCCTTATAACAATTTACTTATCTTCCTTGTACATGCGTACAACGTTATCTTGGGTGAAAAATTGGTGTTCCAGGTAAGCGACTGTACTAATATCTATCTCGCATCAAATTACTTGCGACGAGGGACATTAATATCTTGTTCTGCAAGGGTATTTTACCCTGACTACTCCGCATTATCCTATGGATTTAAGGGATATCAATTACTAACTGACACACTGGTCAAACGACCAAATCAGATCTTATCAAGGAGTATACGCACTCTACAGCGTTCTCCAGCCATAGGGGTACTTTTAAATTTATATTTCAGTTGATATTAGACGCGTATTCAGTGTGTAATGTATTAGTATTTATCTAGAAATTTTTCAGAACCCATTTAGTATGACCCGTTTGGTTTTACTGTGCTGACTAGAGCTTTTTTACAGCTGAGTAGATGCCTAGAGCTGACTAGAGATAATAAATCTGTCTAGATCTGTCTAAAGCTGTCTAGAGCTGTTTCTCTTTTATGTATCTAATTAAGGTGGCGGTATGATGTTTAGAGCTGTTTGGAGTTTCCAGAATACTTAGTGCTGGCTGCTAATGATATGGATGTATGTATATACGTATTTCGTAACATTTGACACTATATACCAGGCTATAATACTTCACCGTTCCAGGATGTATTTGACATTGACAATAACCTTTAATGTGGTTCGTGTTCTATTTAATCAACAAGACACAAATTGTATAAGCAAATTGAATACACTTTAGCTCGGTTGATATATCATGTGGTATTCCACAGTAGCATGTTCGTGCACTTGATATATTACATAATCCCCCAGTATATATATATATATATATATATATATATATATATATATATATATATATATATATATATATATAGTGTATTATTAAGCTGATAACACCTAAATATACAATTCTAGCCACCCAGATAAAGTTGATGCTACCATCCAAGGAATAGAGAGGTGTATTTCTAAAGTGAAATCATGGATGACATGTAACAAGTTGCAGACAGTACATATCAGTAACACCATCGTTAAAGTCACGCAACCAGTAAAAAATACTAGGTTCTAATATAGACAGTACTCTCATACTGCACTAACATGTCATCAACATTTGCAAGGCTGCATATCTTGAGCTGAGACGAAACAGCTCCATTCGAAAATATATTTCAAAGGATGCCACTAAAACACTCGTGTTCATTGGTATTTTCAAGACTGAACTATTGTAACTCAATTATTTCTTGCTTTTCTCAATATCTACTCCAGACACCTCAAAAAGCTCAATAAATAGTTCCTACCTTAAATAAAATTTCAGCATTTCTTTTGTTTTTATTCCGATTTCATGTTTGCTTTTCTTCTATATCTATACATTTATAATATGATCAGTATATAGTACCACCTGACGTTTGATCGCATTGTGCGATGTGTGTTCTGCATATTATATATGGTCCATATTATGTGTTTTTTTAACTTGCGTTTTAAGCGTTAATTATGAGTCTGTTATTTGAAATGATGGCATTGGCATGTTAGCATCACCGATGCGCCAATTTGAACTTGTATTGATATTGTAGCATTTTACGATCAAGGTTAGACTCTCCATGGTGTTTGTGAGACATTGTAAATTTTCAAGGTGTTAGTTCCACTAGTCTTTAAGAGATTTAATAGTGTGCGTTTATGAAACTCACTTTCATAAACATTATACCATTACATTGGTTTTTTGAGGTTTATGATCTTCCAATAAACTAAATATTTCACTAATATTTAATGTACGATAGAGACGACAATGGTTACTATATCTGAATTAGATTGATTGTTTCACTGATATATACTATTGTTCGATCAATCGCGACAAGAAAAGCTCCGATTTAAAGTATCTATATTTTCTAATACAATTCCTTGTTAAATCTGAAATATTGCAAGCTGAGGGGTTTATTTAGTTGCTGCTTTATTTAAATCAGTGGAGACGTTACTGACACGATATTCTCAATTGTCTTTTTATAGATTTCTTAAACATGTTAAAACACATATCCAAAATGGTTATATATGTGTTCTTGATATTTGACAATATTGTATTTATGTCAAGAAAGGTTTGATCATTTTGTTCAATTCTCTAGAAATATATCGTTGTTCATTCAGAGGTTTGAAATGTTTTATTTTCAATCTTATCCATCGAGATAATCGTACGTTTGCTGTGTTAATACATACTAGCTAATGTCTTTGTAAACTTGTATTATTCGATTCAAAATGTAATATTCAATATCGCAATCCTTTTTCAACGTGTCACTAACAAAAAATGCTTGTCATTTTCGTTAACAAAAATCATTATCTCTTACAACAATATGGGAAAGAGCCTTTCATCAAAGTGTTTTGGTATGCTCACATGCCATAAATTATGCAATTCATCTAACAAAATCAAGTGTAAAAAGTTTACGTAAGTGATTTACAATTTCTTTATTAGTTACACCGAAGTATAGAACGAAATATCGCTGTGCTGTCAGTAAGATCAGCAAACGTTTGTTTATATTTATATTTTACGGAATGAGTCTGAGGTTGAGATATTTGGGTTAATATTGGTATGAAAGCAAATGTTCATATGCGGAATTGTTCGGTTGAAAATCGTAAATACGGAATAATAATTACATTATTTCAATTAAACTGTTAATTCAAAAATGGATGATGTATTTCATTTATATAGCCCAATCGACAAACATTACCTCATTTCAATGTTGTAGGCAGAAAAGGCCGTAGTATTACATGGGTCTCAAAATTTATAATTTTATGAGCAGAATGTTTTGGTCAAAAGTGCCTATTTTTAACATAAAGGCATTGCATTTTTTATGTGCGAGGCATATACCTGGATCCTTCGGTACATGTTTTCATTCATGTATGTATACTTTCCACTTGCATCTTTTTATCAACGTCATAGCCGTTATTAGATATGTCCGAAACCTAATCTAATGCAATATAGAATATGAAACGATATTACTCACACATTCGGAATGGTGTTTGTACTCTTCCCATAAGACATATATATATTTTTACGTAATGTACATTTTTAATTTTTTGCCTAAATGGAGTAGGCTTAAAATAAAATCAACCTTGATGACCAAATCAATTTCTCTGTGATCGTTTGCGCTGGTAGGTTTCCATTTCCACATAGGTCAGCATAATAATAGCCATATTCACGCATTTCGGTTCCTGTTCCTTGTAACATAAGAACCATAATAGAAGCATTTTCAATTTCAAATATGATTGCACAATTCACCTGTGATTCACATATGCTTTATGTGCGAATACCAAGTACAATGAGAAGATCTAGGACAGGGTATAGGGTATATATTGTTGTATGGATGTAACTTTGTTTCTATGATATCATACACTTGCTCTACTAATGTATCAGTGCTGCACAATGTGGGGATTGTACCCGAGCCAACAATGCTACATTGACTGGTTCCTTGGTGGTCGTTATGCACCCACATGGGATTCCTCAGTGAATATGGAACACTAATGTATGATTTTTTTCAACGATTTTCAAATTCAGCCTGAACTTTAGATTCAGTATCGAGCTTCTGATAATGTTATGCCACTGTTTCAAGTACAGTCAATCCTATATAAAGGTATTAAAGTCTATAAATCGAGACGTGTTCGCTTTGCATACCATTACGAATGATAACATTCACATATGTGCAGATATTTCTAGCGCAATTGAATCTACGCAGGCCGCTTCTAATATACTTTTTTTTAATAAATGTTACGCTCTATTTTTGTATGTTTACCTGTCCATTTACAATCATTTGTTTTTTAATTGTATTGTTTACAAAAAGAGCGCACAATTAGTTATTCTCAAAACAAAGATAAGCTATACATAAAGTTCTTTGTCGTATATTAAGCAGACTTTCAAACAAAGTAATAATACAAATGACAACATGTTAGAATCAAGAAGGGAAATGAAACCCTTACTTTCAATGAAAAGCGAAAATCCCAGTGTTGGTAATTTTGATATACAACTTAGACATGATTTCCCAAAACAGAACAAGAAAACTTTGAGACATGACAAAATTCTTCAACACAACAAAATGATGAACAACCGTTTGTTTAATGAAGCGTTTTACAAGATGAGGTAATCACCTGGACCTTTAATCTAATTATTTTGGAATAAGTTGGGTAGTGAATACGTTGAAATGCATTGTTTTACACTAGCTTCATTTGTATTCACTAGCAGACACGATATACTATAATGTTGTTCTTATATATAATTGAATATATCTTTCCTACCATGACCCTTTTTGTAGTCATATTGTTAGGCAGTACTACCATAACAGATAATATATTTGTAAAATTGTATACATCACTTCAATATGTAATATTCAATATCACAATCATTTTGCAACGTGTCACTAAAACCAAATTGAATGACAAGTTTGGTAATGGAAAGCATTAGCTATTACGACTATCATTGAAAAGGTTTTTCGTCGAAGTGTTTTGCAACGTGTCACTAAATCACATTGCTTGGCAATTTTGTTAACTGAAACTATTAGCTATTACGGCAAAATGTGAACAGGGCTTTCAACAAAGTGTTTAGTATGATCACGAGCCATAAACTATCAAACTCACCTAACATAGCTAAGTGTAAAGAGTGTATGTAAGTGATTTACAGTTTCGGTTTCCTTTACACCGAATTAGAACCCGAAACATCGCTGTGCTATCCGTAATATCTGCGAAGTTTTGCTTTATCGTTTAATGTTGCAGAAGGGTTCTGAGCTTGGGAAAATTGGTTTAATATTTGAATAAATCCAAACGTTCAAATGAACAATCTTAGTGCTGTAAATTGTAAAGGCGAAAAATAATTAAATTATTTAAAACAAACTGTTAGCTCAATTATAGGTGTAACTTTTATGTATGTCACCTAATCTTCAATGTATCTATTTATCAATATGTTAAAAATGCGTCTGATGTATTCACATTTATCTAACAAGTTTTATCTGTCAACTTACTGGTTTACGTTTGGAGGTAAGAAAATATCAGCAACGAACGGTGCAGCCATGTAAAAATGTGTATCCCAGCTTTTGGTAACAGTATATGGTTGTATGAGATTAAGACATATTTGTAACGACTTGAGTACTATGATTATGTCATCAGCCTCTATATATTCACCTTGCAAGGCTACATGCTATCTTTACTATGAGGCGTCAAAAGGAGATAAATGGAGATTATGGCTGGTTGTACATTAGAATGAAACTCAAACTGATGATAAATATTGAATAGCAAAAGGATCAAAATTTAATGTGTATAATATTTCAAACACCTGATGATTATATCAAATAGCAAAATTATGAAAGTTATGGTATTTCTATTTTCATGACAATTTTTGGTCTCGGAAGGAATACAATCTTAATTTGCTTTGGGGGGTTTTATGGGTTTCTCACACAACACATATGTTTGCTGGATGATCTCCGTACCAAACAAACGTGCTTAATTCAACCTATTTGAATTACGGGATGTATGGCATAAACCTCACTAGAATTTCAAGCCCTTACATTTACTATAAATCAAATTTGCATGCGTTGTTGTTTCACTAAACGTTTGACAATTTCTTAAATATACATCAGAGCAAATTGTATAATCAACTTTTCCGAGCAAGCAAGCAGACTAGGATCTACAAAACCTATGCTGGTTCAAACACACGACGACCGTAATAAAGTTTAAACCGACACGGCAATTCGTATACTAATAGGACTGTTTGAAGTTTTGGTCACCCACACTATGTTTTTCAGTTAATATGAAAGAATGATTTAGAAATCATTTGCAAATATATTCAAAATCAGACTGAACTACAGATTCAGTATCATATGTCTCAAAGCGTTATGTATCTGTATCCAGCTAAAGCAATCCTCTCGAAAAGTACTGAAGTCTCTGATGTGAATCGTGTTTAGTTTAAATACCATAAAAATTAATATATCCACATATTGGTAAATGTTTATTCATAAACAGCGTGTTCATACATGTTTGTAAAGTACGAAAGTTGTCACAGAGATCCACTTATGTTAAGTAATACAGGCCGATTCCAACATGTATTGGATGTTAAAATCTGTCATAGGAATGTAAGTTAATATTTTGTATATGTGATCAAAGACGTTCGTTAGAAGCTTCACATTCCCTCGAGCATTTATAACGCAGTGGGTCACATTTTAGGAACGATACGTGCCAACACGGTCATGCATCACTATGTCGTGCTTAGTGAAAAAAATTCGTTAAGTTTATTAACAGTCATACTATTTGTATACTTAACCTCAAATTCAGAGAATGACAGAGGATATCCCGTTCCAAATTTACAAGTACGCCTCTCTATAACCGCCCTTCCCCCGAGACGAAAATCAAACTAAAATCTGAACCCAGATGACATATGTATGCCTATTCAACATTCAAACACGGTTGATGAAGACAAACTATTATCGTTAAAATAATTAACACGATCATCAGATCGCAAATTACTAGTATTATAGGTGCTACTAATAGTATTTATACATGGTTAGTTCAACTACAATTTTTATATTATTTTCTTCAAAAGTATAAATGGGAACGATTAGATGAGATAGATGATTAAGCATAATTTAGACTGAAATCTGTAATTTCTAAAAGAAAGCAGCCTAGCTTTATTTCAAGCATATTTGTTTTGCTATTTACGTATAAGGTTCAGAATCTTTATAAAATCATAATACTATTTTGTGACCACTAATCATAAAGGTACTACAACACAAGGCCATTTAAAATGATGAAGTGAATACATATGTTAAATTGTCATAATCTAACCAGCATGGTTACAATTGAAACAAATAGTAGTTTCTACCAGAACAAAATAACTCCTTTTATAACCATGTATATTTTAATAAATCGTTCAAAAACAATTAATTATATTCTGTATATTTTGTCAAGTATCATGAAAGCATATACATTATTGTGCAATCACCTGAAACCTTTAAAATTGATGGATTCCGAAATTGTAAACAAACAATGCATCTTAAATGCCAATATATGTATGATTAAAAAACTCTCAGTGTGTTATTTATAATTTTAAATCAACATACATAAAAACTTTTCTCTTCAAATGTTATTCAGAGGAACAAAAACAATAACAACTCATTTCAGGTGCGACATGTCCTGCTCAAAGCTTATCAGTAGCACGACAGACGTTGCAAATTGCGCATCTGTTCACCTGCTAGGACATTCGATTCAAATTTTAGAAACATTTTCTTTTGAAGTTCCATATATTAGTCGATAACGTAATCATTTTAATATAACTTCCATTTATTGTATATTTCTTGTTTATATTAATATATCGATACAGGGTGTTGCCATCCTAACTATAAGGCCCTTTTAACTCTATGAACTCCAAGGTTTCATTTAAATATGCATTTACTCTATCCTTATGTATGTGCGTGTAAGTGCTTGTGTTCATTCACATGCCAAACCCGCATGTATCAGTCCAGGGCAAAACAGAGTCTTAGCTATATCTGCCCATATAACGGTATTATGTGCATTTTAGCAATATCGTTTATTATTTGTGTTGCACATCGAATATACCATGTGTTATAATTAAAATTTGATATTCACATATTTGTTTTGAGATAGAATATTAATTTCTGATTTTACATATAAATCCAAGTCCTATAATGGGAAGCCCATATTTTTGACAGCAAAATACGGAGGAAACAGAAATGCATTCAACATAGGTAGCTTCAGGTATTATTACATAATTTGGTTTACAAACTGAGAAACAGACGATAACCGTTATTTCTAAACGATATGTAGTGAAAAAGGAAAAATTAAATTTTGAAACGTACACATTGCTAGAAATACTAAAATGAATAGGAAGGAAACAGACACCGTGACAAGGAAAGTAACGTTTGAACTTTGTGCATCTATAATTATAGTACATACTAACATATTAGTAAAAATTCACTATCAAAATACTTGGTAGCAGCCTGAATACACCATCGTTTATAATGGTTATTGACACCAACATTATAAATTAACCTACGGTTTAACGTGGCAAATTTGTTTCTGCTCACATACAAACGCTGAGATGGAGAGCGTGAGGGAGACAGATGAATACATATTATTTACCGCTATTTACATTAAAGTTGCCACCTACTTACATAAAGTGCCTAAATTTAGTACAGGCTTATATTAATCCAACAAACTATACTGGTGACAAGCGTCAATGCATATTTATATGAATTTTTTAATTTCTTTTACATCATAGACATTATTGTATACAAAGCCTACGTAACCTTTAACATTTTTGTTTTAGATGTCTACTGATATTAACGCGGTCTAGTTTATTTTAGATAACAATTCAGCAGAGGGGTGAACCCACCTCATGAAAAGAAGCAAACATTTATCCAACTAAAAGCCTCCTTCAAAACCAAAACCAAAATGACAAAGAAAAAGACCCGAAGCTTCTAATTAACCGAGAGTTTCTCCAACGGGTTAGTTAATTATGTTACTCCTTTAATTTGATTGTTGTCATTTGTTTTTAATTATGGGAGTGTTTAAATGATTATACCTCATTTGAGGTCACATATATCAATAATGGTAGGATAATCATTAACTACCCGTTTAGCACGAGAACGAATAGCGACGATCAGGCAATGTTTAAGCATCCGTGATTCTGTCAGAAAAAAAAAACGAGAAATAAAAGAATCTCAAATTGATTTTGCAGAATGTTCTCAACAATTGTTTAAACATATTACTTAGCCTACTTAGTAAGTTATATATGGAAAGTAAAGAGCAGAAGAAAAAAACGGACTTCTTCCTCAACTTAGAAAAATAGCAAAGAATACTGAAGAACATCTAGACTTTTACAACATCTTCCTGATCAAGTACCTTAACCGACAAGACATCAGCCAGCAAGACCTCAAAATGATCCCCAAAAACTGATGAATAAATAGTCGAAGAATTGTGTAATACAGCAGCAGGGGGGGGGCGCGAATCGGACATTTGCCTGAGACATCATTTGCTCTAAATCTAACAAACATCTCGAGAGAATTAATTCGAATCCTTCTTTTTCAACCAAACAATAAAAGAATACTTGCTCGAAACATAAGTTTTTCGCAAAATCATACTCCAAGACCGTTTTCATCGTTTAGTCAAAATACAGTCTTGTCGTGATGTCATCGCCCCCCTGCTGCTATGGGTTTTTACGATTTCAACCAAATATTTGATCAAGTCCGATACGATATCGTGTTCGAGAATCATGTAAATTTATTGTTATAAATCCATGCGGGGTTGACTGAGCTTTACTAAAGAAATTTTTAAATTGATTGAAATCCATATCGGAACACCATGTCTGCCAAATATTTCGTAGCGTATGTGTATCAACGCCGTTAAACACAGCAAGAATATTACAGTTATCTCTGATCACTTTTGGAATCTGAGTGTAGCGTTGAGTGACATATATCACGTCAGTGTTTTTGTGCCTGCCTCGGGAAAATATTCTAGCTGGTTTTTTTTTTATTGTCGAACATCACATCGTCGTATACGACTAAATTGTTAATACTCCCATCAAGATCATCCACGGATGGTGCCTCGTCAATATCAGTTATAAATTCAATGACGTTCTCACCCTTAATTTCTGATGCATTATCGTTAAAATCCTTTAACACTTAATAGCATCGTTGATCATCTACTCTAGGAGCAGCTAAATACAACTTATCCCACTTCATCCATCTCATTATTAAATTGAGTAACAATTGCGTCTTGCCGGATCCAGATGGCCCGATTATAATTGCGCGGATAGAGTTTGGTAGCGCTGCATGATGCTTAAAAGGTTCTCTTGTTTTAGTCGCTGAAAAATCAATTATATTCATATCTCTATACATAAATTATGGATCTATGTTGTGTGAAGTGTAAAACGCGTACTAACACAAATGATGTGACGACGATTACAACTAAAAATAACAGATCAGCACTAACTGGTAGATGTGCAACATGTGGTATAAAAAAGTTTAGATTTGTTTCTATAAAATCCGGAGATGTTTTAAAAAAACGAGGAGGTGATATCGCAGGAAAATTAGTAAAACTCCCTGGAACGCCGTGGGAAAGTATCCAGGAGAAAAGCACCTTCCAGGATATAGCTATTGTGGCCCCGGAACACGATTAGATATCAGACTTGATGATCAAAATCAGCCCCGACCCGGCGAGTATCCGATAAACGCTATTGATAAGGCGTGTCATGCTCAAGATGTTGCAATAAAAAGCAGCAATCTGCAACACAGGCATCTCGCATATGTGAAATTAATTCATGCGTTAAATGCTATTCCTGATAAATATTTCAAAGAAAAGTTGGCTTCGTGGTTGATAAAATCAGCTATGAAAGGCAAATTGATGATGTGCGCTGGTAATTAATAATATGGAATCTTTTTATTATTCCCCAAGAGGATACTGGAGGGGTAACGCTGCAATCAATAAACTCGCTAACGCCGCAAAAGTGAAAAGGGCCACTGCGGCTAATTGGTTATCCAAATAGGCTATATGGCAAATTTATCTACCGCGTCCTAAACAAATTAATTTCTCGCATTTTGATGTTACCGGACCCAATGAAGTTCATCAAGCTGATTTATTGTTTTTACCACATGATAACGGTTACAAATACGCGCTAACCGTAGTTGACGTTGCGAGTCGATACAAACAAGCAGAACCGCTAAAAACAAAATCATCACCTGAAGTTGCTTCTGCATTTGAAAAGATTTATCGAGGAGGCCCACTACGCTGGCCAAATCTGTTACAAGTTGATCCTGGCAAGTAATTTCAAGGCGCTGTTTTATCAGCGATGAAAGATCACAATGTCACCATCAGACGGGGGCATACTGCACTACATCGCGATCAGGCAATTGTAGAACAATTTAATCGGACTCTTGCTGAGCGGTTATTCGGAGATCAATACGCAAAAGAATTCATCCAAGAAAAGCGATCCCGTGAATGGGTCAAAAGGTTACCAGGGGTAGTTGCAGCGCTAAATAACGAGATTACCAGAGCAATCAATATGAAACCTAACAACGCAATAAAAAAAGTATATACCACAGCCACAGCCAGATAGCGTATCTCAGCCAATTCTCAGCAATGTCACCGTGAGATATTTATATGAACCAGGAGAACTCGAAGGTGGTAAAAAAGGGCTACTGATCCTATTTGGAGTGTCACTACGCATAGCATATCTACTATAACACGATCAACTGGTAGACCTCCACTCTATAAATTGGATTCAACTGCCCCTCAGCGGGGTTTTACACGCGAAAAATTACAAGTGATTCCTGACGATACTCAATTGCCACCGCATGGTCTTAACTAGCGCCGGTGCGTCTGTTGCACTCAAGACAAGTCAACATCACATTGTTTCTGACATGACCAAGACTGTTATTTTTTCTGTCTACGGTAAATTGGCGAGGATCTTTATCCGAATACTGCCAACGCATTATACAATTGCAACTTGCGCAGTGATTATTCTGTTGTTTCTTCAACGCGATTATTAATTCAGCATCAATATCAAATTCTCGTTGTTTTTTTTTTGTCTTGTTGTTTGTAACCGGAGAGTTTTTTATTAATGATGCTAACATTAATATCATCCATTGTGGTGTCGTCATCGAAAACAATTCTTCGAAGTTGATTTATTCGCCGTACTCTAGACACTGCAAGATAGACTAAATTTGACCACTAAATGCGATTATCGACTATCCAAACAATTGTATCCGCGATGGTTAATCCCTGCGAGGAATTTATTGTTGTTACGTAACCCAGTGTCCATGGCGATTTATTAGCCCGCAATGCATCTTCGACAACACTGATATCAACCAGCACAATATCATTTAACACTAGTGTTTGTTTTTCGTGCTGTCCTGGAATTTCAACTTCAATATTTTGTCGCCGTGTGTCAGCGGGTCTATAACACAATGGAACTTTTATCAGGGGATATTTTTTTTGTGAAGCTCAAACAACTTTTTCTGAAGTGTGTCGCTGACTATTTTTCTGCTAGCAACTACAAAATCGTTTGGTCTCCATGTGTTATAAAATTCCTCCATTGGAGTTTCAGAAATTATTTCCCTGATTATTTCACATTGGATTCTGTCGGGTTTTAGTCTAATTAATTTTTTAACTACACTTAATTGTTCATCAAGTGCCCTATAATCGCTATCAATTTCTTCATAATAGTCCACGAGTTCTTTCAGCCACTTATGTGGACCCGCGCCGACAAATGGTGGTGGATGGCCATGATCTCCGCACATTATCACCGCTGTATTCTTTTGCAGCAGCCAATCCAAGAACATATTTGATATTTCTGTTGATACTATGCATACTTCATCCCAAATTATAACCTCGGGGATGAATTTCTCACCCATTCTTTCAGGGGTCCATTCATCGTATAGAAAAAAGCTGTGATAAGTACAAGCTTCAACGTTTCGTTGTTTAATCTCTCGCGCTAATCTGTGTTGGCGTCTTCACAATCATGTTTACGCGACCTCGATATAACTCGATTGCACGCGTCGATATTCCTGACCCGCCACAGCCGTTTAAATAAACTGTTTTATATCTACAAATTGGATCAGATATCGGTGGTACATTAGAACGTTCTGATAAATTATCTCCTTGTAAGTAACTGTTTTTAATCTCAACGTCTGCTGATTCAGAATAATCACGCAGCATTTCTTTTTTAATTCTCCATGATCCCCAACTTTCATCCGAATTAGTAAATTCAGCAACTGCGCAACTGAACTTGCTGTTAAAGTAAAATGAATCAACGGCAACTCTAACCGCAGTGTCAGGAAATCTATTTATCATTGAAAATGAATTAATACAAGTATAACCAGTATCACCGACCTCAAATGTGTATACGGGGATCTGTAACCGTCGCTATAAGTAACAACTGTACCTAATTTTGTTGCATCGGACAAAAAAGCATCTTTACGATCCACATATATGTTTTTGGATACTGCATATGCGATTACAAAGTCGTATTCGGTGTTATCCATAATCATGAACAATATCTTTTATAGTCCCATTTGTTCCCTCCCTGAGTGAATTTTCCGATTATTCTTGTGCCGAGATCTTTTGCTTCGATATGTCGTTGATTAAATACCCGTTTGGACCACTGAATGATATATTCTTTGCCGGCATCAATATGTTTTCTGAATTCCTCAATTATACTATCAAGACGTTCCGGTGTTGGTAACCAGACATTGATTTGTTTCCGATATGATAGAATTGCTTCACTGACTGTCAGCGAAATTAATATTTTTGTATCAATCATGAATCGTAATAGCGCTACTGGCAGCCACTTTTTTCAGACATGTGTCTACCAATCCAAAAATAACAACAGCGATGAAGTCCTGCTGCAAATTAAAATGATACTACACGAGCGAATCCAGTTAAATCAAAATCAGGCAGCGGCCCATTAATTGCAACACGAGTCATTTCATGTACGGGGTGTCCAAATCGTTTAAAATACTCAGTACACTCTCCATAACCAAGAAAACTCGCTGGATAACAATCAACCATATCAACTGAAATGATATTATCATGGTCGTATTTTTGATTCCATAAACCGCCATGATTAAATTCTAAACAACTAGCCTTAATGTCTGGCAAGAATTCTACGCGCGTTCTTTTCCATGCGTGTTTGATTCTAGCAAAATGAGCTGCAACCGACGGGATTGTAAAATAGTTTGTCAATAATTGTTCATCGTTGATGATTTCATCGGTGCCTTCGCCACACGCCGTTAAAAACCCACTAGCTTTTTTTTTTATTTTGTTGTGAAATGCTTCAGTGCGGTATAATTCACCGTTTGGTCTTACAAACTGATCAAACGTATCCATGTCGTTTTCAGTGCTGCGAAGTAACCACACTGACACGGGGTCGTTTTTACTCAAATGCGCAATAGCATCGAATAGTTTCTTTTCAACGAGAAAACCTTCCCTGGAAAATTCTTCTCGTAAGAATTCGTCCGGTATATACTTTATTGTTCTGTTCCGTGGAAATATTGTGACCGCGGACGTCCACGCGTGTTCGTTATGATCAATAATTTTAATTGGGGCTCCATTTGATTTATATTTTGATTCGTTTAAAACTTCTCCGGTTATCGTTGTAACAGTTATTGGAAATCTCAGCGACGTTTCTAATTTTGCTATATCGCTAATAGTCGCTCCGCAGTCTTTCACCGTTAACTCCCATTGAGCTATTTTGCTACGCCGTAGATCGGTAAGTTTGTTCCCTCGGGATGCATTTGTAAAATGTTCTGTTATTCGTGCTGCTACACAATTGAGTGGCACGGCCACTGACGACGAAGTCGCCAGCGACGACTGTTTCATTGGTTTAAGTTTTCTTATATCAGGTTTTTCATTTAACGGATATATTCCATACACAACTGCTGTTTTAGGATATGCTCGTTCATAGTATGGTTTGTCAATTCCAGTTAACAAACCCGGCTTAGAATCACGGCTAACAAGGACTGTTTTCTTGTCTTTGAGAATCGGTTCAAATTTATCTCGTATAATCCAACCGCCTGATTCTACACGGATAATGAATTTCACTCTAAAAAAATACTTTTTGTTGCCAAGTTGTGATAACATCAACGCTGCGTTGCTGTCGTTCATGGTGGCATCAACAACGCCATCAATTCGAAATGTTGACCAGCTATGAGATGCACCTTCGTGCTTGAATTCATTAATACAATCGCGTATTTTATTTATCAGGGCTCTATCCGTTATTGCCCGTTTTGGCACATCTTTGAGGGTTCTATCGAGATTTAATTTAACATTTTTGAAAGGCTTAATTGATGATAATCTCTCGAATTCGTCATTCATATAATTAAAACAAGTATTTAAATAGAAAAAATATAGAATAATTAATCACTGCAAGTGGATAATGATTGGATCAACAACCCCGTGTAACAAATCATGCAGAAGCGAATTCTGTGGGTATCATTTACAATGCGTTCGGCGAGGAAGTTTTGGCCCCCTTCCGTGCCTCCGATGTGGGGTGGGGGTAAGGAGAATGTCGCAGTTGTGTCTCAGTTAAGGCGGCAAACGATACAGAGAACTAAAACGCTATTATGACAAACGAATAAAAAATGCGGTCATTGATCCTACTCCGTCAGCGACGAAATCATAAAAACCCCTCAAGACTACATTGATAGACTTATAATTAAAGCAAATAATAAATTAGACAAATAGTATTATTATACAAACGAGCCAAGATTTCAGACCTCATCCAGTGCTTGTTAATTATGAAGCATCCCGTGATGGTGTTGTTAGAAATTGCAGACTAAAAAAGCCGGTTGGACGGGTAAATAATATGGGATACTTGATGTTTACAGCAGGATAGAAGAATATCTCTGTCACATGTCACATAATTATTTTTGAAGCATTTTACCGATTAATCGAAGACGGCCTTGTTATTGATCACATAAGTGGCGTGAAGACTGATAATTGTCTTGAGAATCTTCAAGCCGTCTCACAAAGTCAGAATGCAAAACGGGGCAAAACAGGGACTTGTAAGTCAGTTGGAAAGAGATCCGTCAAATCATTTGATACATCAACTAACGAGGAGAAAATAGTTCAGTCGATGAATGAAGCTAGTGGATATTTTGACATTTGTGGGCCTTCAGTACAAAGAGTAGCAAAAGGGATACAAAAATCAGCTTTGTCAAAGAAAAACACACACAGGATACAATTTTCATATATCAAGGGAGATAAATCGTACAATAATAAAGTCGCATGACAGAGTTACGTCCCTTGAAGTCCAATTACTACTACATACACACAGGATACAATTTTCATACATCAAGGGAGATAAATCGTACAATGATAAAATCGCATGACAGAGTTACGTCCCTTGAAGTCCAATTAATATTACGATTAATTAATCATTTTACGATGAAACCAATGAAATACACGCTGTTACCTAACAACTGTATTCTTTTGTTTAGTGTTTTGTTTAAATATTTTGTCTCATTTAAATGTTGTGAAACAGCGTTAATAAGTAATTCAATAAAATAAAATAACACACCTGTGAATCAACGCTGCTGTATTAGTCACCTTATATATGTTATGACTCGTTATAAACTGGGTTCTTTCGAAAGCCAATTCGACCGATCAAAACTAACCAACGCCATTAACCATTACATCACAAATTCCATCATCATTTCATTGAATATATCCATCCTTAATTAAGTTAATTAAGTACATTTTATGCCTAAGATCTGCCGCAACACTCGAGTGGAGATATATACGGCATTGTACTGTCCATTAATTAAGTACATGGTTGTGAATGTCTCCCAAGTATATCTTCTGGGCGGTCTAAGATGATGTTTTTCACCTTAGGCCTCCCTTTCGGAGATGTATGCTTTGGGGACATCGCAAATTCCATCCTTAATTAAGTATATGTATGCCTAAAATCTGCCACAACACTCGAGTGGAGATATACGGCATTGTACTGTCCATTAATTAAGTATATGTATGCCTAAAATCTGCCACAACACTCGATTGGAGATATACGGCATTGTACTGTCCATTAATTAAGTATAAGTATGCCTAAAATCTGCAACAACACTCGAGTGGAGATATACGGCATTGTACTGTCCATAAAACAAAACGGGTCAAAAACGACCTAAAATATTTTTTAATAATTAGAGGTAAAATATATTATATTATATTTTTATAAAAATATGGATATCAAAGATGTAAATTCTATAATTCTTGAAATTTCAAATTTAAAAAATCGAGGGATAGTATTATCTGAAGATCTCGACTGCGACAGGATTGCCTCGGAATATGAAGATATTGAGTATCAGTCTAGTAAGGGTCGTTATGTTTTACCTAAGATGTACAGGCTCGTGAAAGGAATTCAAAAGTCCATCAATGCTTGTTTGTACGGTAACGACATTAATGCATTTATAACGCTATTTAGCACCGTTGAAGCAATACGTCAAAAGCTTGGCAAAGAGTATCAAAAACGAGCTGAAAATAGTTCTAAGGTTCGTGATCTTAGAAAAATATTAAACGAGGAAAAACCAGTATCCTAACCACGTGAGCGTTACTATAAAATTAGACTTTCAGTACATTTTCAGTAAAAAATTTATTTTTTTAGCGTTTTTTGTTACACTTGTCACATAGGATTTTCTCCTGAAAGAATACTCATCAGTTTGGGCTTACTCATGCAGTTATGTGCGTACTGGATGATCTGGTTGTGGTATCAAGTAATCACCTCGACACCTCCATTTTCACGTGGTTGTTGTTGTTGCCGCGTTGTTAACAAAAATCTTTCATCGCCGTTCTCAGATATTACAATTCTGAAACCCCCAGCGATGTTATTTCTGAAACACTCGCGGATAGCGTCGTACAGTTTAACCCTGTCGGAGATGGATACGTTAGCTTGATGGTACATTTATTTAATAACTCAGCTTTTAATTGTGATAGTTTCATATTTGAAAACCCAGTTAACTAACAATATATGGTAGGTGAATCGCTTACAACTAGATTAGCCCGAGAGCGGCTAGCAGCAATTAAAAAGTTTATACCGGTACGAGACAGACTTCGCGAAAAACTTCAACAACGACAACAAGCGCAGACTGACATTTCTGTGTCAAGTGAACAACTGTTTACTCCGATAACAAGTGCGACCAAAGATGTGAAAAAGTTAACTGAAGCAGCGATATACGGAGATATTCCCGAAAAAGAACGAGCAAAGAAGGCGCCGCTGCTTGATACGCTTGAAAAGACCGAACAAACGTGCGCAGGGATACAACAGCTATCCAGTGATATAAAAACTCAACGCGAAATTGAAGAACGCGAAGAAGAACAACAAGATGAAGCTGGAGGAAAAGACTATTCACCTGAGAATATATTTACAGTCGCAGCATTAAATGAAATTAGGAGGAATCCGTACGGATTACGAATTAGCTGATTTTGCTAGAGAAAATTTTCCAAAGGGTACAAGAGAGAATTTGTTAAAAGACGAGTTTAAAAATTTTATAAGAGGCACAGACACTTGGGCATCAAAAATATATTTAGCGAAACACGGCGGGGATAAAATCAGAGCGTTGCCCTGGTTATAATAGCTTTCTAGCTGCTGTTAAAGGCGGTCCACAACCACCACGTTATACAGAGGATCCAATCCCGGAACAAATAGACATAAAAGCAGAAGCCGGTTCTAAGAAAACAAGCGGAAAAGGATATTCGATTGAAAATCCTTTGGATTTCAACGCAACATTGACATGTCCTGGTAATATTCTCAGTGATATATCACGGTTAGAAGTACTTATTGGTGGAAAGCGAGCCGGAAACAATTCCGTCGAGATAATTAATGAAGCAGCTGATATCTGTAGACGATTATTTGCCGGCGGTATCATGGGCATTGATGTATATCGATAACTCATTGCTGAATTAGTTGAAAATCACAGAGACGCCCATGGTTATGATGAAAATCCTATAGATTTTAGCGATTTATCACTAATTGAAAAACTACTAGTTTTATAGCAAGATGAACATACACTACAACCATGATAAACCCGTAAGCGTCTACGTGGTGAACTCACGATTGCCTGTTTATAGAGCATATTACGGAGATGGTTTCGGCAATACCATTGCGGGGTTATTTACAAGAATGGCCCCAAAAGTGGCGCCGTTAGCTAAACAATTATCAATGAAGGCCATTGATATTATTCGTGATAAGGGAATCGGCGCTGTTGGAAATCTTGCCGTAAGGGCATTTTCTGCCGCGAAAGATAAAATAGCATCATTGGTGCGAAAGAAACCAACAGCGACGAAGTCGGTAGTGAAACCAACGGTGCTGCCATCAACTACAGTGATGCCTGCAAAGATCAGCAAAGCAACAAATAGCGCAGTGGAAGAAAAACTAGCGTCGTTGGCTGCTTCGGTGACTCAGTCGCCATTGACGGCTTCACCGGTAACAGATAGCGCTATCATGAACGCGATAGCAGGAAGTGGTTTGAAACGAAAACAAAAACGACGATGGTTACAAAGAGTTTCACAATTGAAAACACTAGTATGTTAATATAATGTTTAAACGACAAGCTGATCCGGCCTTCGATATAGAAGCCCCAGTACCCAAGGACGATTCCGTCCGCGATTATCAATAATATTCCTATCATGCAGTACAACCCGACCTACGATCGCGAATTGAACTTCAAGTTCAAGATACCAGTAAATACTTTTTGCCATGTGAAGCATTTATTGAAATCGAGGGAAAACTCGTAACAAATATTGCAGCTGATACCCCATATACAAATGATCCAAATATCCGAGTTGGTTTCGTCAACAATGGCATAATGGCGTTATTTGAATGTGCAAGATATCTCATTGATGGAAAAGAAATTGAATCAATAGACCGTGAAGTTGATGTTGCAACAACAATAATCGGACTATCAAATATTCTGATGATTATACAAGGTCGGCTGGTCCATCTATGATGTTTGCAAAGGATACTACTGATAACGCTGACCATCTTCAATACATTAAAGTGTTAACAGCAAGAGATAATGCAAAATCCGATCAACAAGAAGCAGCTAAACCAGAACGTCGAGCTAGACCCGGAGCTGCGTTTGATATTCTCGGAGGCGTTAATGGTAATTTCAATTTAGGATTTGCAACACAAAAATTAGCATTGCAAGGACAGCAGCGATAGTTTTCATGTGTGATTCCACTCCATCACATATTTGGATTCTGCAGAAATGTCAGAAAAGTCATCTATGTAGCCAAACACACAATCGCGTTAGTGCGAAAAGTCAATGACAATGATGCAATTTGGCGTACTGGTGCCGCTGCTGGTAAAGTTGTTTTGAGTAAAATAGTATTGTGGATGCCAGTAATGACCCCATCAATTACCACGGAAGAGCGGCTACTTTCATTTATGGACACATGTGGCAAATCATTGATAAGTTGGCTAACAACAACATCTGATACCAAAGAGGATAATGTTGCTGATACATTTACATGGCACCTGGCATCAAAACAAGGCGTTTCAGCTCCACGTCATATATTTATAGCGCTACAGAATCGGAATCGATTAGGCTCCCAAGAACACAGTCATATGATATTTGATCGATTAGGAGTCATTGAGGTTTCGCTGAGAATAAACGGACAACAAGAACCGTCTGAGGATATACAGCTTGATAACGACACTAACCACATAGCACGTATGTATCATCGGATGCTGTCATATATGGGTCGTGATCAAAATGTTGATACTGGTTTACAAATATCGCAACTAGATTTTAAAAACCTATATCCGATTTATTACTTTTCGCTGGAACATCTTGATTTAACAAGGCAGTCCGTCGTTGACATACATTTTAGGGCTCGTATAGCTCCTGGTGGTGTTGATTATAGAGCGGTTGCTGTCATTCTCAGCGACGAATCAAATTTGTTAGAAGGCACTGGCGGACGAATGAGACTTATTGATGCACCAGTGGAAAATATGTAAACGATTCGCAAATAGATCAATTGAAAGTTTAAATGTGTTTACAATAAAATGACATATAGTGTTGTTAGTGTCAAGCTGACTGATGGTCAGGTCAAGAAATTGCAATCAAAATCAGCTAAAGAATGTGGAACCACAATAACGTTAAAACCAGCGCAGATGTTCGGCGGTACACATAAGATATCATTGACGGATCGTCAAATAAAACATTTCAATGATGTGCTGAAGAATAAGCGAGGGGTTCAAATTGTATTTTCAAAGGCTGCAGTCGCCAACATCATAAAATCAGGTGGTATATTTCCACTGTTAGCTGCAATACCAGCATTGATTTCAGCGGCTGCCCCAGCGGTGGCGAAAGCGGCTGCGTTGAGAGCCGTTGGGACCGCGGCAGGGATGGCGTTGAAAAAGGCAACTGGGAAAGGATATAAAAAAGGGAAAGGGTCTAAGACTACCATGAACCCCACATTCATGGTACAAAGGAAGAGGCTTAAGAATACCAGGAACGGTTTATTAGTTGAAAGCCCAATTGTTCCCATGTCCAATTTTGATTTACTTGATGCTGCTAAAAAACTAGCGATAAAAAAGTTCAGAGGGGTTTTTATGAGAGATCAATTACCGAGAAAATCTAAACGCGTTGAAACCGGTATCATCAATCTTGATAACAGTAACGGATCGGGAACTCACTGGGTTGATCCACGTGGAATTGTCTATTTTGATTCATATGGGTTAGCTCTGCCAAGCGAGTTTATACGGTATATAAATTCTTCGATGAAACTCAAAGAATTTCCGATTTTTTTATTCCAAGCTGCCAACACAACAATTAAATGATCCACCGATATGCGGCCGTGAAGTATTAAATGTCCTCGTCACATAAACCACCTCATCTGGTTGTAAATAAATACACGAGTGGGAAATTACAAGGTAATTTTAGAGAATCAATAAATTAAAAATACTAGAGGTTTTACAATAATGATTGATATTTGGGGACGATCTCTGTCAATGTTGAAACCCACCGCGGTAACATCTACGGGTTCTATCGAGGATGTAAAAAAAATAATTGAAGATGAAATCGCTGAGACGTTAAATTTAGCAAGTGTTGACCCGAACGAAATAGTTGCATTTCAAGATCGCCAGGGTAAATTAAAAAGCAGTAATATATCCGCGGATGACATTTTGATACGGCAGCGCGATGCCGCTGAAAACTCCATTGCGCTGTATTTCAGCGACGGGCGATTTAAACCAGGCGCACGTGTGTCTACGATCACCGACGCGATTGCCGCCCACGGCCGCGATCTGGATGAGTATATACGAGGTTTAAATTCTTTTCGCAAAAATGTCGTACATAAATTCTTTGTAACCCCGCTTGTGGCTGGCATGACTCTCGCTGAAATTAATAACTTTCTATCTTTATTCTTTTTTAACAAGGAGGCGGGGATGATGATGAATGAAAATGAAATCAAGGCAAATTATCTCGATATTTACTCGGATATTTCTAAAAAAATTGAAAATCTTAAAAAGGTACAAAAACCCACTAACGACGTCGTTGTTAAGTTTTTTGGAACCCGGCTTGTGGCAGGCATGACCCTCGCTGAAATTAGCGAGTTTATTGGCAAGCATACTCAAAATGCCTACGTCGCTAATAATTTCTTTGGTGTCCCGGCTACATCTACAATGACTCTCAAAGATATTAATATGTTTATGGTGAGACAAACAACACTTAATACCATCATGGATAAATTTCTTGGGATAACACCTGTGTCTGAAACCACATCTCTGACAGGCCCGACCCTCGCTGAAGTTAAAAAAGCTATTGACGAACAAAAGCTCACCAGCGAAGTTGTTAATAAGTTCTTTGAAGGCAGTAAACCCCAAGATATCACAACAACATTTTCTAACATCGACCGGTATATTGAAAACCAAACACGGCTTGGAATCACAGGCCTTTTGATTTCATTCTTTTTTAGCAAGAGGGATGGGAGGATGATGCTTTCTACCGAAATTGGGGCAAATTATCTCGAGATTTACAAATATGTTCTTAAACTAAAAGCTCTCGATGAATTTGGAATAACTCTGATTTCGTTCTTTTATAACAGGGAGGCGGGGAAGGTAATAGATCCTACCAGAATCAAGGCAAATTATCTCGATATTTACGATGATATTCTTAAACTAAAAGAAAAATTTGAAAAGGTACAAAACCCCACTAACAACGTCGTCGATAAGTTTTTTAATGTCCCGGCTACATCTACGATGACTCTCAAAGATATTTACAATGATATTCTTAAACTAAAAGAAAATTTTGAAAAAATAAAGATTCCGCATTCACAATCGCATCGATATCGATATGATAACGTGAAAGAGTTTTCCGCGAACTTGAAATCACTTTCTGAGCGCTATCGTAAAAAAATGAAAAAATACCGACGCAGCGTAACAATCATCGATATCACCGTGTATTCGGTGTCCGTTGTGATGGCCAGCGCCGGGGTTATTTTGTCGACGGTGACCATGATGGCTCCGATTGCAGTTCCAATCGCTATCTCCGCGGCAACAACAATCGCGGCAGTCGCCACCGCGATAACTAAAACGTTATCATCGTGTTCTCAGAAAAAAACCCATTGATTATACAGCTCGGTACCGTGTGGTATTTGACGCGTACTCGAAATTATCCGAGTTGATCTCGCTGTCGATAGATAATTCGTTCATATCCGATGTTGAATTTTCCGCGATGACCCAGTTGTATAAGTCCGCGATGTTGAAATTGGAAATTGAAGACAGCGTTAACAATAATGTCACTCGAACTGCTTCAACGAATCGCGGAGAATACCACTCCGATACGAACAAGCATGATATCAATAACATCATCAAATCCACAATTTAGTGTTAACTTCTCTTCTCCAATCCCAGTGCGCGAGATCGCGCTGGCAAAATTACGAGTATATCATAGCTGGCATAATATCAGATCGGTTGCATTTGGCGGTCAGCAACCTAATAACTCGTTAAGGTTTTTGTGGAATAAAGACGATGGTACTCCAGCGTGGGAAACTGTTTCGTTACCAACCGGATCGTACCAAATTGAGCAAATCGATGCTGAAATTCAGCGTAGAATAAAATCAATCACTGGAAAAGAATCAAAAATAGCTATTAAAGTTCATGAACCGACGCTCTCGTCGTCGATCGAACTAAGCACAGAGGGATACGCTGTAGATATCTATAACAGCTCGTTAAGAACAGTGTTAGGATGGCCTGAAAAACCACCCGGAGCCGCCGCCGACTTAACCACAGACGTACAATCATATCATGAAATCAATCCCATGTATCGAGATAATTTATCTTATATAAAAAAAGGAAAAATCGCCGATAGATTTATATTTACCAACAAAAACACATTGCAATGGGATTTTATTATTAAAAGAACAGCCGACTCATCTGTTACTATTTCATTTACGCTAACTGACATCGCTGGTTATTTTAATGAAATTAATCAATTATTTATTACACAAATAGAACAACTACGGGAAACAAAATCGCAAAAGCACGTTGAAATATTAAATCAGCTTGTATCTGACATGGAATATATCAATGAACTAATTATTCAAACAATAATTAATGACAACAGCGACAATAAACAACGATTCCTAACCGGTTACAATATCACAGAAGCCAATCTGCGGAATTTCAAGTTTCCCGGATACAACACGGAGATACTAAACGAAGGTGTTAAGTATATTATCAAGGCGATACAAAAACCAGATTCAACTACCCTCCTAAAGTATAATAATGACCCAGATGGCGGCGGTAGGCATATTGCCCCGCACAATGTGAATATTCAGCGGTGATTGCGCTCAATTTAACATGTAATGCAATCGAAGGAAGCTATTAAATTAATCTAGAGCAATCAAATCAAGCTTAGCAGGGATATATTCTTTATTCGTTTGTACCAACAGCTCCTCCAGCATTCCTAATTATTGAAAACCCAATTAATCCTGTCTACATGCGATGCCATAATAACGAGAATTAATTTCCGACTCACCGACCAGTCAAATAATTTGATTGATCTACGAGATGAGGTGTTAGCGATTAGTTTGTTTGTGAAATCATAAATGATTTTCGTCCTAAGGACTTGATCAAATATTTGGTTAACCCATAGCAGCAGGGATGGGGGCGATGACATCGCGACAAGACCGTATTTTGACTAAACGATGAAAACGGTCTTGGAGTATGATTTTGCAAAAAACTTATGTTTCGAGCAAGTAATCTTTTTTTTGGTTGAAAAAGAAGGATTCGAATTAATTCTCTCGAGATGTTTGTTAGATTTTATGAAGCCGGCTGCTATTTGTAGACGATTATTTAAGGCGGTATCATGGATATCGGCGTATACAAAGAATTTATCGATGAACGCGTTGCTTGTTATTACAGCGATTAGATGTAATGATAGTAAACATGATGATCATACATCTGCACCATCATCAACCTATCATGGTCAGAGTAGTAACTTCGCGATTACCCGTTTACAGAACAATTGACTGAGATGATCTTGGTAATGTTATTTAATGGTTATTTGCAAGAATAGCTCCGAAAATAGTACCAATCGCAAAACAATACCGATAAAACCTATGCATGTTATTCATGAAAAAGCTAATGGGCTATTGGCAATATTGCAGTAAGGCATTTACTGCAGCCAAAGAAAGACTAAAACGATTAACACGACGGAAACCACAGTCAATTAAACTGGAATATACGGATTATTGAAATCATGCCCGTGAATGTCAGTAAAGTAATAAAACAAGCCGAGGACCAAATAATACCAGCCTTGATAAATCAAGGATCTGAATAACCGATCTGAATATGTACAAAGAAATATTCCTGCAAATGTAATAGCAGGAATTTGTTTGACAAGTTCAGAGCGATCGCGAT
Source organism: Unio pictorum (assembly GCA_030141615.1). NCBI lineage: Eukaryota > Metazoa > Mollusca > Bivalvia > Unionida > Unionidae > Unio > Unio pictorum. Next base: position 12,952,703 of record JARLTB010000220.1, on the reverse strand, counting down.
ATAGATCGCGAAATATATAATAAACTTTTCAAATCTTCACCTGATACTGCGTTTGATATAGATACATTGGTTCGTAAAGATGAATCTCTACACTGTTATCAATGTTATTCTTTTAACGTAATACAGCGGCATGAATAGCACTAAAGTAAGCAACAGGACAAGGATTCAAAAAAGGAAGGGGTCTACGATTACCAGGCAGTTGCTACACTTATACAAGTAGTCTGAGATTGTCAGGGAGTAATTTCGCTTATGGAAGGGTCCTGAGATTACTATAGAGTATTTATTCGCATGGAAAAAATCTGATGGTTTAATAACTCCGTTGTCAAATATTTCGATTTAACAGATGATGCTAAAAATTCAGAATATAAATCTTGAGACGTCTTTTTAGGCAACATCAGTTACCTTCCACGCCATAACTCATTGAACCCGGTATCATAAATCTCGTTGATTCCACCGGACTTGGAAATTTCTGGACCGCATGCGCGATTAATCCCCGTGGTAGGAATTATTTTGAATCGTATTTGTTAGCACCACCAAAATATTTTTTAAAATATATTACTTCAGTACAAAATACTCAAGATTGGTACTCAACGCTAACAACAAAGGCAATAAATAAACCCAACAATATGCTGCAGAGAAGAAATTGCTGTACTAGAGTCCGTATCAAAACCAGCCAAACCACCTGATAAAGCTGTACACGATTATACAAGTCAGCGTTGGAAATCTATGATTTCGTCCTCCAAAGACTTTAGTTAAACAATTAATCTAATTAAATTTTTAGATATTTGCGGAAGGTCTATCTCGTGACAAAACCAACTGAAGGAATATCACACGAGAATGTGAAGCAACTCATTCAGGACGATTTATCCGAATTGTTATACCTAGCAAATGTAGATCCAAACGAAATTGTTATATTTCAGTATAAACAGAGAAATTTAAGAACGGGTAATACTTCATTGAACCATATTGTTGCTATAATTAAGGGAGTAACCGAAAACGCCATAGCGTTATTTGATTCCACTGGTAAGAATAGACCGGTAGTTCATTTTCCAACTGTATTAGATATTGTTCTTGCGCGAGTACAACAATATGGTGATACGAAGACAGGCGAAGTCAACATAAACTCGAATATAATAGCGGCACATGGTTATTCAACATCTGACACCGATGCAGTAACAAAATAGTGTGTGGATGTCGTAGACAATACACTATCAAGGATGCGGACGAATATGATGTTCATGTAAACGAGTATGCAAGTCTCCGTAGAAAATTTTAGAAAAATGGATGAAATCGCAGATACTTTATTGGTATTGGCTACCTGTCCATATGACACTTTCTGAAAGCAAGACGAATATTCAGACGATTCAACAATTACAGAATAATATCGTTTGTGATTGTCCTGATATCCCTGAGCGACGTGATAAGATTTAAATACCACGTAACAAAATATCGATATGGTGTACTCGATACAAAATGGGTTTCTTATCTGTACACCTCAAACAAATACCGTTACAGTTACCACATCCGTTCGATGTATATATAGATTAACCCTGATTTCACCGTTACAGTGCAATGAATAATTAATTACATCTACTGGTGTTAATAATACAAGTGAAATAATGGTATGTATAATTTGTAGCAGCAGAGAGGGTGAATCACACAACTTTTCAAACAAAAGTCGATTTTAACCGTCAAAACAACAAATAGACCCTTCCTACGAATTTTCATGTTTTAACCAAAAAAAAAAATAAAGTCTCCATTTGCCAAACAGAGACTTAGTGATTTTGTCTGAAACACGATCTTGCAGAAGGCTTCGAAATGACTAAAAAAACACGATGGACATTCACCTCTATGATTTCAACCGAATATTTTATCAAGTCCGACACGATATCGCGTCCGAGGGTCTGCTAAATGTATCGTCACAAATCCGTGTGGTGTTGACTGAGCGTGACTAAATAAATTTCTAAATTGATTATGATTCATATCACCGCTGCACCAGGTCTGATGAATATTCCGTAGTGTATGAGTATCATTTCCGTTAAACACACACAGCAGATTGCAATTATCGCGAATCACTTTTGGAATTTGTGTCTATCGTTGAGTGACATATATCACATCAGTGTTTTTATGCCTGCCTCTGGAAAATATCCTAGCAGGATTCTTTTGATTGCCTAACATGATATCGTCATATACGACTAAATTGTTAATACTTCCGTCGATGGAATCAATACTCGGTGCATCGTTGATATCAGTAATAAATTCAATAAAATCATCATCGATTTGAAATTATTTTGCTTTCTCGTTAAAATCCTTTAGCACTTCATAGCATCGTTGATCGTCTACACTCGGGGCTATTAAATACAATTTGTTCCATTTCATCCATCTCGTTATCAAATTAAGTAGCAGTTGTGTCTTGCAGCTTCCAGATCGTCCGATTATAATCATTCTAATTGAATTCGGCAACATTTCATTTCGTTTAATAGGTTCCCGTCGTCGGGTAGCTAAAAAATCGATTACATTCATGCTGTTATATATAAATTATGGATCTATATTGTGTGAAATGTAGGGCGCGTACTGGCACAGATGACTTGACGACGATTACAACTAAAAATAACCGATCAACGCTTTCTGGTCGATGCGTACAATGTAGTCTAAAGAAATTTAGATTTGTTTCCCTTGGTAAACCCAAGGAACCTTTAAAAAAAACGAGGAGATGATATCGCAGCCAAGCTAACTAAACTCCCTGGAACCCCATGGGCAAAGTATCCAGGAGAAAAAACACCTTCCAGAGTATAGTTATTGTGGACCTGGAACAAGACTTGATATCAGACTCAATAATCATAACCAACCCAAACCCGGTGAAGAACCAATAAACGCCATTGATAAGGCGTGTCACGTTCATGATGTTGCTTATAAAAGCAGCAACTTGCAGCATAGACATCTAGCAGATGTGAAATTAATTCATGCGTTAAATGCTATTCCTGATAAATCTTTCAAAGAAAAATTGGCTTCATTTTTGATAAAATCGGCTATGAATAGTAAATTGATGTTAGGTGCTGGTAATTAATAACAACATGGAATCTATTTATTATTCTCCAAAAGGATACTGGAGAGGCAAGGCAGCAATCAATAAACTCGCTAGCGCTGCAAAAGTGAAAAAAACCACTGCGGCTCATTGGTTATCCAAACAGGCTATATGGCAAATGTATATACAACCGCCTAAACAAATTCACTACTCGCATTTTGATGTGACCGTTCCTAATGAAGTTCATAATGCTGATATACTATTTCTGCCACATGATGGTGGTTACAAATACGCGTTAACCGTAGTTGATGTTGCAAGTCGATACAAACAAGCAGAGCCGTCAAAAACAAAATCATCACCTGAAGTAGCTTCTGCATTTGAAAGGATTTGTCGAAGGGGTCCTCTGCACTGGCCAAATCTGTTACAAGTTGATCCTGGCAAGGAATTTCAGGGTGCAGTGTTATCAGCAATGAAGCATCATAATGTCACTATCAGACGAGGACATACTGCGCTACATCGTGATCAGGCAATTGTTTAACGGTTTAATCGGACGATTGCTGAGCGGTTATTTGGATATCAATACGCAAAATAATTCATCCAAGAAAAAAGATCCCAAGAATGGGTTAAAAGATTACCAGCTGTGATTACCGCACTGAATAATGAGATTACTAGAACAATCAACATTAAACCTATCAATGCGATTAAAAAGAAGTCAATACTAAAACTCTCACAAGAGGATTCTAGCATTTCCCAACCAATTCTTGGTAGTAATATCACTGTTAGGTTTTTTTACGAACTAGGAGAGCTTGAAGGTGGCAGAAAAAGGGCTACTGATCCTATTTGGAGTGTTACTGTACACAAGTTATCTAGTATCACACGATCTACGGGTGGAAACGCTAGCGTTTCTAGACTAGCAATCTATAGACTGGATTCAACTGCCCCTCAACGAGGATTTACTCGACAACAATTACAAGTGATACCCGAGGATACTCAATTACTACCGCGTGGTCTTAACTAGCATCTAAAACAACTCTTCGAAGCTGATTTATTCTTCGTACTCTGGATACTGCAAGATAGTCTAAATTTTACCATTCGATGTGATTATCCACTATCCAAACAATTATATCCGATATAGTCAATCCCTGTGAAGAATGTATCGTCGCTGCATATCCTAGCGTCCATAGGGATTTATTAGCACGCAATGCATCTTCGACGACGCTGATATCAACCAGCACAATATCATTTAGCACTAAATTCTGTCTTTGAAATCCTCCTGGAATATCAACTTCCATATTCTGTTTTCGAGTATCCGAAGGCTTATAACATAACGGTACTGGAGTTGTTGTAAATTTTTCTTTATTCGTTTCAAATAACTTCATCTGAAGTGTGTCTCTGACTATTTTTCTACTTGCAATTATCAAATCATTTGGTCTCCATGTTTCCCAGAAATCATTCATTGGAGTTTCTGAAATTATTTCACGCGCTATTTCACACTGGATTTTATCCGGCTGTAATCTAATTAGCGCTTTGAATTCTCGTAATTGTTCATCAAGTGATCTATAATCAGTGTTAATTTCTTCATAATAGTATACAAAACCCTTTAGCTATTCATGTGGGGATTCACCGACAAATGGTGGTGGTTGGCCGTGATCACCGCACATAACGACTTTTGTATTTTTCAATAACAACCACACGAGAAATATTTGTAATACATCTAATGACACTGTGCATATTTCATCCCAAATTATGATTTCAGGAATAAATTTCTCGCCCATACGCTCAGGAGTCCACTTATCTCCTTTCCATCGAAAGAAACTGTGATAAGTACAGGCATTTACCCCTCGCTGTATCATCTCTCCTGCAAGTCTGTGAGTTGGTGTCAGCACAATCATGTTTGGATTTTCCCCACGGAATAATTCAATTGCACGAGTCGTCTTTCCTAAACCACCACAGCCGTTTAAATAAACTGTTTTATATCTACAGATTGGATCAGATATCGATTGTGCATTAGAAAATTATGATAATTATTTTCAATCGTAACATCTGCTGATTGAATATAATCATGAAGCATTCCCCGCTTAATTCTCCATGATCCCCAACTCTTGGTATAATTTATGAATTCAGCCACATCGCTGTTTATGTAAAATGAGTCAATGGCGACTCTAATTGCGGTGTCAGGAAATCTATTTATCATCGAAAATAAATTGATAGAAGCATATGCGAGCATAGAAGCTCTCAAATGTGTGTATTGCGGATTGTATCCATCGTTGTATGTAACAATTGTACCTAATTTGGTTTCATCGGACAGAAATGCGTCTTTTCCATTGACATATATGCCCTTATTCGTTAGATCCGCGATTACAAAATCGTATTCAGCGTTGTCTATAATCAATCGTGAAGAACATCTTGTATTGTCGTATTTGCCACCCTGAGTAAATTTACCAATTATTCTTCGTCCAAGATATTTTGCTTCGTTGCTTCTGATTTCAAATAACTGTTTGAACCAATTTACAATTTTTTCTTCGTTGAAATTTGGAAACAGTTTTCGCTGTTCGCTAATTTTTTTTCTATATCAGGTTGTGGTAACCAGACTGATTTCTGTGCTCGATAGGATATAATCGCTTCACTGACAATTAACGATTGTAACATTCCACAATCAATCATATATCTCAATAGCACTATTGGCATCCAGTGTTTTTCAATCATGTGTCTACCAATCCAAACATAACTACACGGATGAAGTCCTGTAGCCAATTCAAATGATACTACACGAGCGAATCCGGTTAAATCAAAATGTGGGAGTGGTCCATTAATAGCAACACGAGCCATTTCGTGCGTGGGGTGTCCAAATCGTTTGAAGTATTCACTAATTGTTCGTTGTTGAAATCTTCGATTTCACCCCCAAAACTCTGGGAAGAAAACTCACTAACTAGTTTTTTCATTTGATTATGCAGCTCTTCAGTACGGTACAATTCTCCGCTGCCTCTTACAAACTGATCGAATCCACATTCATCGTCTGCAGCACTGTGAAATAGCCACATCGACACAGGATCCTTTTTACTCAAATTGTAAATAGCATCAAATAATTTCTGCTCGGAAAAACATTCTCCGTTTGGGGTATATATTTTACAGTTCTATCCCGTGGGAATATTATTACTGCAGATGACCACGCGTGTTCGTTATGATCAATAATTTGTAGTGGAGTTCCTTGTGATTTATATTTCGATTCGTATAATACTTATCCGGTTATTTTCGTTACTGATATTGGAAATCGTAATGATTTTTCTAACTTAGCTATATCCTGAATTGTTTCCCCATGCTGTTTCACCGTTAATTCCCATTCGGTTATTTTTTTTTCGTCTTAGATCAGTCAATTTATTCCCCCGGGATGCATTTGTGAAGTGTTCTATTATTCGTTCTGCTACACAGTTGAGTTGCAAAGCCACTGATGACGAATATTTCATGTGTGCTAGTTTTGCAATATCAGGTTTGTCATTTAACGGATATATTCCATAAACAACTGCTGTTACAGGATAAGATCTCTCGTAGTATGGTTTGTCAGTTCCAGTCAAAATTCCTGGTTTGGAATCTTGATTCACAGTGATAGTTATTTTATCCTTGAGAATTGGTTCGTATTTACCACGAATAATCCAATTTCCAGTGTCGCCACGGATAATGAATTTCAATCTAAAAAAATACCTTTTTCGCCTAAGATGTGAGATTATCACTGCTGCTTTTCCATCATTCATGGTAGCGACGATATTAGGTACAATTCGAAATGTTGACCAACAATGAGATGCTCTATCACGCTTGAATTCATTAAAACAATCTCTGATTTTACTAATCATGGTTCTATCAGGAATTTTATTCTCTGGTGTATCAGAAACTCTATCAAGATTGAATTTAACATTTTTCCAAGGCGTAATTTTCGATAATCTTTCAAACTCTTTCATACTATAATTAAAACAAGTATTTAAATGAAAGACTTATGTATAATGAATCATTGCAAATGGCTCATGATTGGATCAGTGACCCCTTGTAACAAATCATGTAGAAATGAATTCTGTGGGTATCATATGCAGATTTTTCGACGTGGGAGCCTTGGTCCGTTACCTTGTAGTCGATGTGGGGTTGGGGTTAGGGGGAAATCGCAGTTGTGTCTGAATTGTGGTGGTAAGCGATACAGGGAGTTGAAGCGTTATTATGACAAAAGAATAAAAAATTCCATAAAAATTTGTGACCCTGACTCTGTCCCTGACATAGCTGTCAAGGATAAAATCATAAGAACTCCTCAAGACTACATCGAAAGATTTATTATTAGACCAAACACTGAATTAGACAAATAGTATTAGTATACAAATGAACCAAGAATTCAGACCACACCCTGTGGTTACAAATTATGAAGCATCCAGTGATGGTGTTGTAAGAAACCGTAGACTGAAGAAACCAGTTGGTGCTGTGAATAATCAAGGGTATTTGGTGTTTTGAGCTGGAAAGAAGGGATATCTTAATCATCGTTTCGTGTATGAATGTCACAATGGATTGATCAAGGATGGTTTTGTTATCGATCACATTGATTCTAATCCAAAGAACAATTCTTTATCAAATCTGCAAGCTGTTACACAGAATGAGAATTTGAAACGAGGAAAGACTGGCACTTGCAAAACGGTTGGGAAGAGACCCGTAAAATCTTTTAATGCAACAAATAACGAGGAAAAAATATTTCAATAAATATATGAAGCCAGTGGGTATTTCGATATTTGTCGACCTTCAGTACGAAATGTTGCAGACGGAATAACCAAGACGGCGATTTAAAAAAAAGATCGGACAAAAAATTCAATTTATTTATGTCTAATGCGTCATATTTTTCATTTAGAAGTATGTATTGTTATAGAATATGAATTCTGAAAAAATGAATATCATTATTGCTGAAATTTCAAAATTGAAAAGTCAGGATATTAAACTATCAGATGGTTTAAATCCTGATCAAATTATTTCAGATTTTCAGGATATAGAATACGGAGTTAACACTAACAAGTATATGTTACCAAAGAAATATGCGCTGATAAAAAATATTCAGAATTCTATTCGGGACTCTCTTGCATTTTCCAGTGAATTAAGTGTTTTTGTCCCGTTATTTAGGGAATATGAATTGAAAAAGGAGGTTAATTCGAAGATTATAAATATACGAGCATTAATTCAAGAAAACAAATAGACTACGAGAATTTTCATGCAAAATCGACTACTTGACCAAAGAGATTTTTCATTTTTAAGCATTTTTTTTATTAAAATCAATAAAAAATAAAAATATTTCACACTGAATAAAAAATATTTCATTCTGAATAAAAGTAAAAAATATTTCACAGCAATAAAAAATAATTCACACTGAAAAAAAAATAAAAATATTTCACACTGAATAAAAAAATCGACAATTTCACAGCAATAAAAAATATTTCACACTGAATAAAAAATATTTCACACTGAATAAAAATGAAAATATTTCACAGCAATAAAAACTATTTCAAACTGAATAAAAAATAATTTCACACTGAATAGAAAATAAAAATATTTCACACTGAATAAAAAATATTTCACACTGAATAAAAAAAAAATATTTAACACACTGAATAAAAAATATTTCACACTGAATAAAAAATCGATAATTTCACAGTGAATAAAAAGTATTTCACACTGAATAAAAAATCAATAATTTCACAGTGAATAAAAAATATTTCACACTGAATCAAAAATCGATAATTTCACAGTGAATAAAAAATATTTCACACACTGAATAAAAAATCGATGGACCGTTAACTGAAAATTGTTTTACAATTGAAAAATTGTTTGCAATTTGAAATAATGGTCAATGAAGCATTACCAACTAGATTGGCTCGTGAGCGACTAGATGCAGTTAAGAGATTTATACCAATTTGCGACTCTGTAAGGAATAAACTGCAGGCTAGACAGAGTCTTCAAACTGATTTTGCTGCGGGATCTGAAGAATTGTTTAAACCAGTAACCACAGCAACGAAATGGGTAGAGCGTTCTATACGGGGAGATGCGGGAAAATCTCTTATTGGTGAACTTTAAAAAATAGCAGCGGAAAGTGAACAAACAAAACAGGCTGTACAAAAAATGGAATCTAAAACACCTGAATGAAAAAGAACAGTAGATGATTTACGCGTGAGATTTAACGAGGAAGGGTTAGCAGCAATTGATAAGACTGGTCCAGCAGAAATTCCTGCGCTTGTTGTTACGACTTATGAAAACGAAAAAAAAAAATGTTGAAAACAGAACATCATAAATATGTTAGAAGTATAACTCATTGGGCTGATATATTCTACAAAATCAAAACTAAAACAAGTCAAATTAAGACAGATAGTGTATCATACATTAAATATATCAATGCGGTGGGTACAGTGTATAAACGATATGAAGAACTAAAACAACAACAAAAACCGCAATAATTGCAAGGAAAGCGAAAGCAACTTGCAAAGAAAATATCTTTTTCACCTAAAAAACAAGAAGAACCTTCATTGTATCGAGATGATGATGATACTCTAGATTACTTACAACCCACGGATACAGAAAAACTGGATGATGCAACTGGTTATAGCGGGAAGGGATTAAGAGATTCCAGTGGGACCCCAAGTGGGGTATCAATTGGAAACTGTCCTGGTAGTGTTATCAGTGATATATCACTATTAGATATTCTCATCAGAGGGTTCCAAGCTCAAAATAACTCACCGGAAAAAATTAATGAAGCAGCTGATATCTGTAGACGGTTATTTCAAGGCGGTATCATGGATATCAAAATATATCGAGATTTCATTGGCGAGTTAGTGGAAATGGGGTATCGTAGTGACTGAAAACGCTAGCAATTGAAAACACTAGTGTTTTAATAATAAGAATGATCATACACTACAACCATGACAAACCAGCCAGGGTCTATGTAGTTAATTCACGATTTCCGGTTTATAGCGCGTACTATGGTGATGGTTTCGGTGATACAATTGCGGGGTTATTTGCAAGGATGGCCCCAAAAGTGATGCCGTTAGCTAAACAATTAGGAATGAAAGCCATTGATGTTATTCGTAATAAGGGTATTAGTGCTGTTGGAGATCTTGCCGGTAAAGCGTTTTTAGCCGCGAAGAATAAATTAACAGCGCTAGTGAAATGACGGAGAAAGAAACCGGTACCATTACCGTCTACAGCGGAAATGCCTGCACGCGTTAGTAAAATTATAAATAATGCAGTAGATCAAAAACTAGCGTCGCTGGTGACTCCCGACAAAAGCAACATTGCAAATATGATAGGAGGAAGTGGCTTACGACCACGACGGTGAAAATCGCTATTTAGATCAATGGATATATAAAAAAATGTTCAAAAGGTCACCTGATCCAGCGTTTGATATAGACGCCCCAGTCCCCAAGGATGATCCTGTACGCGATTATCAATATTACGACTATCATGCAATAGACTCAAATAGTCGATCAAGAATTGAACTTCAAGTCCATGATACCAGTAAATACTTTCTATCCGCTGAAGCGTTTATTGAAGTAGAAGGAGAACTTGTAACAGCTGCTGATACTCCTGCTGTACCAGCACCGTATCCAGTTGGTACTCAAGTCGGGTTTGTCAATAATGGTATCATGGCGCTATTTGAGAGTGCAAGATATCTCATTGATGGAAAGGAAATTGAGTCGATAGATCGCGATGTTGATGTGGCTACAACACTAATCGGGTTAGCGAGATATTCTGATGATTATACAAGATCAGCAGGACCTTATATGATGTTTGCAAAAGATGTTAAAAATACCGCTGGAGGAAATCAATTTGTTGTAAGACGACCAAAGAATAATGCTGGTGCAACTGATGTTGATGTTGAAAATATGATTATAAACAACGATCCCAATTTCAATCTAGGAGCTGCAACACGTATATCAATGTTGGAGGGGAGGCGTAAATTTTTTTCATGCGCGATTCCACTGCATCATATATTTGTATTCTGCAGAAATGTCCGAAAAGTTATTTATGGAGCGAAGCATACAGTAGCACTCGTGCGAAAGAGTGATGATAATGATGCAATTTGGAGGATTCCCGCAGACAATGCAAATCCAAATGCTGACTCCGGTAAAGTCATTTTGACTCCAGTGTTGACTCCATCAATCACCGCAGAAGAACGATTACTATTATTTATGGACCAAGGAGGAAAATCATTACTAAGTTGGCTAACGGTAAGTACAGATGTTAAACAATCAAATATTAATATAGCATCAAAACAAGGTGTTGCTGCGCCACGTCATATATTTATTTTGTTACAGGATACCACACCAGTTGGTAATCAACTCTTGAGCCATATGATATTTGATCCATTAGGTGTTAAAGACGTCTCACTGAGAATAAACGGGCAGCAGGAACCATCCGAAGATGTACAACTTAATTACGGTCAAAATCATATTGCACGCGTGAATCACATGTTGTTGTCGTTTATGGCACGCGATCAAAATGTCGATACCGGTCTGCAAATATCACACTATAATTTTAAGAATCTGTATCCGATCTATTACTTTTCACTGGAACATCTTGATTTGACAAGACAGTCAGTTGTTGATATACACTTTAGAGCTAATTTGCTTCGTGGTACTATTGATAATTATAGAGCAGTTGCTGTCATTCTCAGCGATAAATCAATGCTACTCGAACGTGTTGGTGGAAGAATGAGAGTGGTATATGCGCCAGTAAAAAATATGTAAACGATTTTCTCGATGAAATTGCTTTACAATTTACGATTTAGAATCTATCTATTATGTATAATGTCGTACAGTGTTATTAGTGTTGCGTTAACCCCCGGTCAAATCAAGGAATTGCAATCAGAATCAGCTAAACAATGTGGAACCACTATCACGCTGAAACCCAATCAAATGACTGGCGGGGCGAATAAACTGTCACTGACAACTCGTCAAGTAAAACATTTCAATGATGCACTTGTAGCAAAAAAAGGTGTTCAGATTACTATTTATGCGGCTGCTATCACAAATATGATTAAAACAGGCGGTATATTTCCGTTATTTGCTGCGTTACCAGGATTAATTGCAGCGTCTGCATCAGTAGTTGCAAAGGCGGTCGCATTGGGGGCAGCTGGAGGCTTGGGAGCAAAAGCGGTACAAGGCATTGCTGAATCATATGAACCGAAGAAGAAAGGACGAGGGTATAAAAAAAGGAAAAGGGTCTAAGACTACCAGGAACCCCGTATTCATGGTACAGCGGAAAGGGTCTAAGACTAGGACCGGTTTACTAGTTGAGGAATCTTTGGTTCCAATGTCCAATTTTGATTTAATTGATGCCGCTAAAAAACTAGCGATAAAAAACTTCAGAGATGTCTTTATGAAAGATCAATTGCCGGCACAACCCAACAGCGTTGAAACCGGTATTATTAATTTAGATAACAGCACCGGACCTGGAACTCACTGGGTTGCATACGCTATTGATCCACGTGGGATTGTTTATTTCGATTCATATGGATTAGCACCGCCGAAGGAATTTATGCGTTATATAAATCGCTTAAAGACCTTTCCAATGAAGACTTGGTATTCTACGCTACCAACACAACAAATGAATGATCCACCAATATGCGGCAGCGAAGTATTAAATGTCCTTGACGCTATTTCTAACTCCTTGGGTAACCCAAGGGGAAACCACCACATGTTGTCGTAAATGAATACACCAGTAATCGCTGAAAATCGAAACGATTTTAGAGAGAGATTTATAAAATAAAATGATTGATATTTGGGGAAGATCTCTGAAACCCGGAGCAGATGGCACTGCATGAATATCTGCAACCGGTGATATACAAAAAATAATCGAAGATGAAATAGCTGAGACGTTGAACTTAACAAGTGTTGATCCTAATGAAATAGTTGTATTTCAAGATCGTCAGGGTAAATTGAAAACTAGTAATGTGTCGTTGGATGATATTTTGGTCAAACAACGAAACGCAATCGAGGATACTATCGCGTTATTTTCCGATCAGGGTAAACTCAAACCGGGTGTACTTATTTCGACGATTAGAGATAGATTAAAAACTCTCAACGATGAGTTAAAAAATTCTGTTTTGGAACTAGCAACACTTGAATCTAAAACTGAAGAACACGGAAAACAGTTTTCAAATTTTCGTAGAAACATCGTGAATAAATTTATTGGAACCACGTTGGACAAAATTGAAAAAAACTCCCTGATATTAAAAAATCCGTTGATGAGACGAAAATCTTCATCGAAGCAATCAAAGGTGATGCAACGAGGATGATAACAATCATTGAAAAAACAAAAATTCCTCATGATAAAACCAACAACGTAGTATACACGATCCAACACGGATCATTTGCGTGGACACCTACAAACAACAAATTAGATATCACTGCAACCGTTAAAGGTATTTATCGATTAACACTAGTGACAACGACTCAATTTAATATTTCATCGTTGAGTTCATCTGGGGTCAACAATACGATTTCAACGATCATCGACAAGGATACAACTGAAAACTTCACGATAACATCTACTGATAAAAATTTGGTTAGGGTTTCAACAACGCGGTATTTGGAATTCGTAGCGGATTTAATTAAATAACGGTTTCAATTGAAATCGTAAACTGATTTGGAAATAAAATGATTTCATCATCGCAATATCGCTATAATCAGGCTAGAGAGTTTTCAATCAAACTCAAAACTCTCACTGAAGAGTATGCAATGAAAATTAAAAAATACCAACGAAGAATCACAGCAGTTGATGTCACCGTGTACGCTGTGAGTGGTGTAATCTACGGAGCTGGTATTATACTATCCTCGGTAACAATAATTGCCCCTATAGCTGTTCCAATTTGCATATCCAAGGAAACAACAATCGCGGGAATAATTTCGATAGTAACAAAAAAATATCATCATGCAGCCAGAGTAAACTGCAAGACTACGTGATTAAATTTCATGTTGTATCAACTGCATACTCGCAATTATCCTCGTTGATATCGTTATCGCTCGATGATACAATTATATCAGATAGTGAGTTCTCAGCGATGGTCAGTATTTATGATTCTGTGATGTCAAAATTAGAGCGACAACAACAGTATAATAACAATGACAACACCGCAGGAATTACTTCAACGAATAGTGGAGAACACAAACCCAGTACAAACAAGCATGATATCAATAACATCAACGAATCCAGAATTCAGTGTGAATTTCCCTATTCCAGTCCCCGTTACGGAGATAGCGTTAGAAAAATTACGAGTATACCATAGTTGGCATAATATCAGATCAAAATCATTTGGTGGTCAACAACCGAATAATTCACTGGTGTTCTCGTATAAGAATAAGCCCGACGGGACTCCAGACTGGAACGTTGTTTCGATACCAACCGGATCATACCAAATTGAACAAATCAATGCTGAATTGCAACGTAGAATAAAATCGATTACTGGAAAAGAATCAAAAATAGCTATAACAGTTCATGAGCCGACACTATCATCTGCCATTAAAATAAGCAGAGGGATACGTCGTAGATATCTATCAGAGTTCTATTAGAGCCGTACTAGGATGGCCTGAAATCCCACCCGGGGGGAAAACAGTTAATTTACCAGAACCACAAAAAACTGATTATATAACCGACAGGATAAAATCTGATAATCCAATAAAGAGTTATAAAGATCACAGAATTACTAGAGATTTTTTGGGCATCGGATACCAACTAACTAAATCAAGCTCAGCAGGGATATATTTTGTATTCATTTGCACAAACAGCTCATCCAGGATTTCTAATTATTGAGCCTCCGGTTAATCCAGTCTATATGCGACGTCATAATAATTCATTAACCAGAATCAATTTTAAACTTACTGACCAGTCCAATAATCTAATTGATCTACAAGGTGAGGTTTTACAAATTAGTCTGTTTGTGAAATCCTAAAAGGATTTTCGTCCTAAGGACTTTCGTCGTGAAAATTCTTCAAATTTCATCCTAACTACATAGTGAGTTGTCCATCGTGCTTTTTTACTCATTTCGAAGCCCCCTGCAAGATCGTGTGTCAGACAAAATCACTAAGTCTCTGTTTGGCAAATGGAGACTTTATTTTTTTTTTTGGTTAAAACATGAAAATTCGTAGGAAGGGTCTATTTGTTGTTTTGACGGTTAAAATCGATTTTTGCTTGAAAAGTTGTCTGATTCAGCCTCTCTGCTGCTTTTGTAATTGATTTAAGTAATAAATATAATGAACGCCCAACAGTGTAGATGCAATCAAGTGAAACAATTACAAACTAAACTGAAAAATCTCTTTGAAGAGTACACAATAAAATTGAAAATATCGTAGGCGCGTTGTAAAAGTTGATATAATTGTCTATTCGATTTAGACCGTTATTGCAGGAACTAGTTTATTGCCCGTAACACAATCAATACGTATCAACCGTAACACAATCAATAGTGATGGCGCCAATAGTTATAAAAAAATTGTGTTTCAGCGACTACGATAATAGTTGCCGTTGCTAATATAATTACAAAAACAGTATCTACATCTAGGTACAGTAAGCTGAGTATATAATTAAATTAGATAAAGTTACGGCTGCATATTCCCAATTATCACCATTGATGTCAAAGAGTCTTCAAGACGAAATAATATCCGAAGACGAGTTCCCGGCGATGATTTAAGATTTTCGATGCGGCGATGATGTCTAACGCAAAATACCAAACTCCGGAGAGGAAAAATGGAATCTAATCATATTGCGCGAACTACCGCACTATACAGCCGCCAACACAACCCTGGAAAGAACAAAAATGATATAAATAATCTCATCCAACCTTGATTTCAGGGTGAGTTTTCCAACTGCTATTCCCGTAAAAGAAATTGCGATCACCCATTTGCAAGTATACTAAAGTTGGCCAAATCTCCGGTCAAAATAATTCGAGGGTTAACAGTCAAACAATGCACTGGTATTTACAAAATAAAACTAAACCAGATAGAACCTCCAATTGGCCGCTTAAAGGATTAACAAATGGAAGTTATGAAATCGAGGTTAGCAATGATGAATCCAGCGTAGGATTAAATCCGTAACAGGAAAAGAATCAAAGATGGCTATAATTGTTCACGAACAGTCTTTGCCAGCCACGATAGATACACTACATACAAATGACTATGTCGTGGATATATATCAGTCATCGATCAGAACAGTGCTACTGTCGCCTAAGGTTTCCCCTGAGATTCCTCCGCAGTTAACATAACTTAAGATATTTCATTATAAAACAAATGCAAAGTCATATCACGAAATTACCCAATCATAAAAAATCATCTACTCGATATAAATATTTTCAACGTTGGATACTGATTAAAGTTTTGAAGATGGCCCTCCCTCTCTTTAGGAAGAAGGATAATTGTTGGGGATTGATTTCTGAGCGAATAAGAGAGGAGACTAGATCTATATCCATTCACCTATTTAAAATTATTGAAATCTTTAGAATAATCAATCAAGAACACAAAATACAACTATAGCCACTACAACAAGGTTTCCAAGAATCGAATCCAGGTGAAATCATTAAACAAATTGAAATATTAAATCATCTTGTATCAGACATGGAATATATTAACCAGCGAGTAAATTCAGACAACAAATGATCATAGTAAGGTCACATGTCTCCATAAGCAATTTTGTTTTAGACGAATATAAAATAACAGAGACTGATCTACCAATTTTTAAATTTCCCGCATATAATGCTACCGATTTCAGAAAATCCAAAAATGATATCATCGATGAGTTCTTTCCTCAGATACTTGCCTAATGGAAAAGAAAATCACTACCACGGACAACTATTCTCATATTCAATATAGACCCATTCCATTTGGTAGTGATTGACATATATCAACCGGAACAGTAAATATAACCTCGCAGTCAATCTTGTTTGTGACGCAGTTGATGGAATGTTTTAGATCAGGCACAGCTGGAAAATACACTGTATACTTTCACTCCTCTAGTATCTCCAGGAAGTTTGATCATACAAGAACCTGTTCATTTAGAAATATTCGATGTCATAATTCAGTACTAACAAGAATGAATTTCAAACTTGCTGACCAAAACTCTAAGCTTACTGATTTATATACCGAGAAACTATAAATAAGTCTTTATAAAAAGATTTAAACGCAAAGAAATTTCTGATTCAGAACAATATTAATTTTGAAACATTTCCACATAAAGTCATTGTTTTTATTAGGAAATACCATTTAAGAACTAGCAAATCAGTTGCAGCAGTTGATTTTCTTGGGGAATTAGTCAATCGGTCGGGGTGAATGATTTTTAATAGTAAATACACGAGCAGAAATAGTAAATCTACAGTCACATTATTGTATATTATTGTAAAAAAATCAATTTGCATGATTTTTACCTGAAATTGCCTTAAGCAGCAGAGAGGGTGAATCAGACAACATTTTTAGACAAGTTTTCACTGAAATCACGCTTAAAAACAATGAAACCAATGACATCAGGCAAAAAAATCAATGAAATCAGGCAAAAAATAATAATGAAATCAGGCAAAAAATAATAATGAAAAATCAATGAAATCAAAAACTTTTCAAGAGATTACAACGTCGTTGTCACTCACCCTCTCAACCGAATATTTGATCCAGTCCGATACGATATCGTGTCCGAGGGTCATGTAAATTTATTGTTACAAATCCGTGTGGGGCAGACTGAGCATGACTAAAGAAATTTCTAAATTGATTGAAGTCCATATCGGAGCACCATGTCTGCCAAATATTTCGTAGCGTATGTGTATAAACTCCATTAAACACACACAACACATTACAATTATCGCGAATCACTTTTGGTATTTGTGTGTAGCGTTGAGTGACATAGATCACATCCGTGTTTTTGTGCCTGCCTCTGGAAAATATTCTAGCAGGATTTTTTTGTTTATCTAACATTACATCGTCGTATACTACCATGTTGTTAATACTTCCATCAAGATCTTCTACTGATGGCGCCTCGTCAATATCGGTTATAAAATCAATAACATCCTCACCAGCAATCTCATTAAAATCTTTTAGCACTTCATAGCATCGCTGATCGTCTACGCTAGGGGCAATTAAATACAACTTATCCCACTTCATCCATCTCATTATTAAATTGAGCAACAATTGCGTCTTGCCTGATCCAGATGGCCCGATTATAATTGCGCGAATAGAGTTTGGTAGCGCTGCATGATGCTTAACTGGTTCTCTTGTTTTAGTCGCTGAAAAATCAATTATATTCATATCTCTATACATAAATTATGGATCTATATTGTGTGAAGTGTAAGGCGCGTACTGGCACAGATGACTTGACGACGATTACAACTAAAAATAACCGATCAGCGCTTTCTGGTAAATGCGTACAATGTAGTACAAAGAAATTTAGATTTGTTTCTAAACCCAAGGAACCTTTAAAAAAAAACGAGGAGGTGATATCGCAGCCAAGCTAGCAAAACTCCCTGGAACCCCATGGGCAAAATACCCCGGAGAAAAACACCTTCCAGGATATAGCTACTGTGGACCGGGAACAAGACTTGATATCAGACTCAATGATCAAAATCAGCCCCGACCCGGTGAAGAACCAATAAACGCCATAGATAAAGCCTGTCACCTTCATGATGTTGCTTATAAAAGCAGCAATTTGCAACACAGGCATCTAGCAGATGTGAAATTAATTCATGCGTTGAATGCCATCCCTGATAAATCCTTCAAAGAAAAATTGGCTTCATTTTTGATAAAATCGGCTATGAAAAGTAAATTGATGTTAGGTGCTGGTAATTAATAACAACATGGAATCTATTTATTACTCCCCAAGAGGATACTGGAGGGGTAGCGCTGCAATCCATAAACTCGCTAGCGCTGCAAAGGTGAAAAAAACCACTGCGGCTCATTGGTTATCCAAACAGGCACTATGGCAAATTTACTTACCACCGCCTAAACAAATTAATGTCTCGCATTTTGATGTCACCGGACCCAATGAAGTTCATCAGGCTGATCTATTATTTTTTCCACATGACCACGGTTACAAATACGCATTAACCGTAGTTGATATTGCAAGTCGATACAAAGAAGCAGAGCCGTTAAAAACAAAATCAGCCACTGAAGTAGCTTCTGCATTTGAAAGGATTTATCGACGAGGTCCTCTGCACTGGCCAAATCTATTACAAATTGATCCCGGCAAAGAATTTCAGGGTGCAGTGTTATCTACAATGAAAGATCACAATGTCACTATCAGACGGGGGCATACTGCACTACATCGTGATCAGGCAATTGTAGAACGATTTAATCGGACTCTTGCTGAACGGTTATTTGGATATCAATACGCAAAAGAATTCATCCAAGAAAAAAGATCCCGTGAATGGGTTAAAAGGTTACCAGCTGTGATTACTGCACTGAATAACGAGATTACTAGAACAATCAACATGAAACCTATCAATGCGATTAAAAAGAAGTCAATACCTGAAAAACCACAAAAAGATTTTAGCGTTTCCCAACCAATTCTTGGTAGTAATGTCATTGTGAGGTATTTATATGAACCAGGAGAGCTTGAGGGTGGCAGAAAAAGAGCTACTGATCCTATTTGGAGTGTTACTGCACACAAGATATCTAGTATAACACGATCTACGGGTAGACCTCCAGTCTATAAACTGGATTCAACTGCCCCTCAGCGTGGGTTTACTAGACAACAATTACAAGTGATACCCGAGGACACTCAATTGCCACCGCATGGTCTTAACTAGCACCCTTGCCTCTATTGCACTCAAGACAAGTCAACATCACATTATTTCTGACATGACCGAGATTGTTATTTTTTCTGTCAACGGTGAATTGGCGAGGATCCTTATCCGAATACTGCCAACGCATTATACAATTGCAACTTGCGCAGTGATTATTCTGTTGTTTCTTCAAAGTGATTATTAATCCAGCATCAATATCAAATTCTCGTTGTTTTTTTTTGTCCTGTTGTTTGTAACCGGAGAGTTTTTTATCAATAATATCATTATCGTCACCAATGATTTCATCATCGCCACCAATGATTTCATCATCGAAGACAATTCTTCGAAGTTGATTTATTTTTCGTACTCTGGATACTGAAAGATAGACTAAATTCGACCATTCTATGCGATTATCTACCATCCAAACAATTGTATCCGATATAGTCAATCCCTGTGAAGAATGTATCGTCGCTGCGTATCCTAGCGTCCATGGGGATTTATTAGCACGCAATGCATCTTCAACGACATTGATATCAACCAGCACAATATCATTTAATACGAGAATCTGCTTTTCATTCTGTCCTGGAATATCAACTTCAATGTTCTGTTTTCGTGTATCCGATGGCCTATAACAAAGAGGCACTGGAAGTGTTGCAAATTTTTGTTTATGCAATTCAAATAATTTCATCTGAAGTGTGTCTCTGACTATTTTTCTACTTGCAATGATCAAATCGTTTGGTCTCCACATTTCCCAAAACTCATTCATGGGAGTTTCCGAAATTATTTCACGGGCTATTTCACACTGGATTCTATCCGGTTGTAATCTAATTAATTTCTTAAACTCTTTTAATTCATTATCAAGTGATCTATGATCAGTATCAATTTCTTCATAGTAGTCTACAAAACCCTTTAGCCATTCATGTGGGGATGCACCGACAAATGGTGGTGGTTGGCCGTGATCACCGCACATGACGATTTTTGTATTTTTCAATAACAACCACTCAAGAAATATTTTTAAGATATCTAATGGCACTGTGTCTATTTCATCCCAAATGATAATTTCAGGAATAAATTTCTCTCCCATGCGCTCAGGAGTCCATTTATCTCCCTTCCATCGGAAAAAGCTGTGATAGGTACAGGCATTTACCCCTCTCTGTATCATTTCTCTTGCAAGTCTGTGAGTCGGTGTTAGCACAATCATGTTAGAAACGCTAGCGTTTCCACGGCGATATAACTCAATTGCCCGGGTTGTTTTTCCTGACCCACCACACCCGTTTAAATAAACTGTTTTATATCTACAGATTGGATCAGAAATCGGTGGTGCACTAGAAAAATCTGATTGAATCTCTTTGAGATTCCGATAATTATTTTCAATGGTAACATCTGCTGATGGAATATAATCATGAATCATTTCTTTCTTAATTCTCCATGATCCCCAATTCTCGTTGCCAGTAGCCTTAAAATCAACCATTTTGCTGTTTATGTAAAATGAGTCAGTGGCAACTCTAACTGCGGTGTTAGGAAATTTATTGATCATCGAAAACAGATTAATAGAAGCATAACCGTGCATAGAAGCTCTCAAATGTGTGTACTGCGGATTGTATCCATCATTGTAAGTAACAATTGTACCCAATTTGGTTCCATCGGACATAAATGCGTCCTTACGATTGACATATAGGCCTTTATTCGTTAAATCCGCCATTACAAAATCGTATTCAGCGTTGTCTATAATCAATCGTGAAGAATATCTCGTATTGTCATCTTTGCCACCCTGAGTGAATTTACCGATTATTCTTCGTCCAAGATTTTTTGCTTCATTGTTTCTGATTTCAAATAACTGTTGGGACCAATCCATGATTTGTTGTTCATTAAAATCAGGAAACAGTTTTCGCTCTTCGCTAATTATTTTTTCTAGATCAGGTTGTGGTAACCAGACTGATTTCTGTGCTCGATAGGATATAATTGCTTCACTGACAATTAATGATTTTAACATCTTACAATCAAGCATATACCGTAATAACACTATTGGCATCCAGTGTTTTTCAGACATGTGTTTACCAATCCAAAGATAACTACACGGATGAAGTCCTTCAGCCATTTCAAATGATACCACACAAGCGAATCCGGTTAAATCAAACTCAGGCAGTGGTCCATTAATAGCAACACGGGTCATTTCGTGTGTAGGGTGTCCAAATCGTTTGAAATATTTCTCGCATTCTCCATACCCAAGAAAACTTCCTGGATAACACGCAATCATATCAACGGAAATAACGGTATCAGCGGTGTATTTTGTATTCCATAATCCTCCATGGCCGTATTCAAGACAAGACAATTTGACATCTGATAAGAAATCACTTCGTGTTGGTTTCCACGCGTTTTTCTTTCTAGCAAAATGTGCTGCAATTGATGGTACTGTAAAACAGTTTGCTAATAATTGATCGTTGTCTTCTCCGTCCTCAGAAAACTCACTAGCTAGTTGTTTCATTTGATTATGCAGCTCTTCAGTGCGATACAATTCTCCGTTGGGCTTTACAAACTGATCAAATCTACATTCTTCGTCTGAAGTACTATGAAATAGCCACATTGACACAGGATCGTTTTTACTCAAATGGTAAATAGCATCAAATAATTTCTGCTCTGAAAAAAACTCTTCGGTTTGGGATAGATATTTTACGGTTCTATCCCGTGGAAATATTGTTACTGCAGATGACCACGCGTGTGCGTTATGATCAATTATTTCAATTGGGGTTCCCTGTGATTTATATTTCGATTCGTATAATACTTCTCCGGTGATTGTTCTTACCGATATTGGAAATCTCAATGATTTTTCTAATTTGGTTATATCCTGAATTGTTGCCCCATTCTCTTTTACCGTTAATTCCCACTCAGTTATTTTTTTTCGCCTTAGATCAGTTAGTTTATTCCCCCGGGACGCATTTGTGAAGTGTTCTATTATTCGTTCTGCTACACAATTGAGCCCTGTCGAATATTTCATGGGTGCTAGTTTTGAAATATCAGGTTTGTCATTGAGCGGATAGATTCCGTAAACAACTGCTGTGACAGGATAAGATCTTTCGTAGTAGGGTTTATCAATTCCAGTCAAAATTCCCGGTTTTGAATCCTGATTCACAGTGATAGTTTTTTTACGCTTGAGAATGGGTTCAAATTTATCCCTAATAATCCATTTTCCATCCTCACGGATAATGAATTTGATTCGGAAAAAATGACTTTTTTCCCCAACACGTGAAATGATCTCTGCTGCTTTTTCATCATTCGTGGTAGCGTCAACAACACCATCAATTCGAAATGTTGACCAGCAATAAGATGCTCCATCACGCTTGAATTCATTAAAACAGTCTCTGATAGCCTTATCAAGAATTTTATTCTTGGGTGTATTAGAAACTATATCAAGATTGAATTGAGCATCCTTCCAGGGTCCGTCTCTTGGACGTTTGTTACGTTGTTTGGGTCTATCGCGATTAAATTTAGGACTGATTTTCAATAATCTCTTAAACTCCTTCATGCTTCCGTCTCTTGGACGTTTTGGACGTTGTTTGGGTCTATCGCGATTAAATTTAGGACTGATTTTTAATAATCTCTTAAACTCTTTCATGTTTCCGTCTCTTGGACGTTTTGGACGTTTGTCACGTTTGTTTCTGTTTACTACACGTTTTTTGGGTTTATCGATATTAAATTTAGGACTGATTTTCAACAATCTCTTAAACTCTTTCATGTTTCCGTCTCTTGGACGTTTTGGACGTTGTTTCTGTCTATTGGACGTTTTTTTAGGTCTATCGATATTAAATTTAGGACTGATTTTCAACAATCTCTTAAACTCTCTATCGGTATTGAATTTAGCATTTTTCGAAGTCAATCTCTTGAACTTCTTCATGCTATACATAAAACAAGTATTTAAATGAAAGTTTTATATATAATGAACCAGTGCAAATGGCTCATGATGGGAAATGTAACCCCGTGTAACAAATCATGCAGAAAAAATGAGTACTGTAGGTATCATATGCAAAGTTTTCGACATGGGAGACTTGGTCCGTTACCCTGTATTCGATGTGGGGTTGGGGTTAAGGGAAGATCACAATTGTGTATTGATTGCGGTGGTAAGCGATATAGGGAATTGAAGCGTTATTATGATAAAAGAATCAAAAATGGACAATCCATCAGAAATTATGACCCTGAAAAAGTCTTTGACCCTGATAACGTCACTGACAAAATCATAAGAACTCCGCAAGACTACATCGAAAGGTTCTCCAGTGATGTAATCATTAAACCAAACAATGAATTAGACAAACAATAGAATAGTATATATGAACCAAGAATTCAGACCACATCCAGTGATTACAAATTATGAAGCATCCAGTGATGGTGTTGTAAGAAACCGTAGGCTGAAAAAACCGGTCGGTTTTGTAAGTAATCAAGGGTACTTGATGTTTAGCGGTGGAAAGAAGAAATATCACAATCATCGTTTCATATTTGAATGTTTTAATGGATTGATCAAAAATGGTTTTGTTATTGATCACAAGGATTCTAATCCAAAGAATAATTCTGTATCAAATCTGCAGGCTATCACACTGAGTGAGAATTCCAAACGAGGAGAGACTGGAAAATGCAAAACGGTTTGGAGGAGACCTGTGAAATCTTTGAATACAATAACTAACGAAGAGAAAATATTTTCATCTATGAATGAAGCCGGTAGGCACTTCGATATTTGTTCACCTTCTGTTCAAAGAGTTGCAGAGGGGATTTATCGATCGGCTATTTCAAAAGGGACGGGACAAAAAGTTCAATTTAGTTATGTCTAATGCTTCATATTTTTCAATTAGAGATATGTCATTGCTATAGAATAATGAATTCTGAAAACATGAATAGTATCATAGTTGAAATAGCAAAATTGAAAAATCAGGATATCAAACTATCAGATGGATTAAATCCTGATCAAATTGTGTCTGATTTTCAGGATATAGAATACGGAGTCAGCACTAACAAGTATATGCTACCAAAGAAATATGCACTCATCAAAAGAATTCAGAATTCTATTAGAGACTCTCTTTCATTTTCCAGTGACATCAGTGTGTTCGTTCCGTTGTATACTATCGTAGAGGGGATACGAAAAGAATTAGGGTACGAATACGAATTGAAAAAAGAAGTCAACTCTAAAATTAGAAACTTACGAGCGTTAATTCAGGAAAATTGATTACCCGACCATTGATTGCCCCCCGATCATTATCATTTTTTGATTGCCCGATCATTTATCATTTTTTTTAGCCGACCCTCAAGGGGTATGTCAAAAATTGAATGAGGAAACTGTCAGTATTAATTATTTTATATACAATTATGACACTTTCCTCATCATTGATAACGCCGTTAAAACAATCAAATAACACTTCCACTGTGACTTTGTCACTGGTGTTAAAAATCATCTGACATGTCAAGTGTTTTACAATTGAAAAATGGTTTGCGATTTCAAATAATGGTCAATGAAGCATTAACAACCCGATTGGCTCGTGAACGATTAGATGCAATCAGGAGATTTGTACCAATTCGTGACTCTGTACGGAATAAACTGCAACAACGACAGAGTTTACAAACTGATTTTGCTTTAGGGTCTGAAGAATTGTTTAAACCAGTAACCACAGCAACGAAAGGGGTAGAGCGTGCTTTACTGGGAGATGATCCCGAGACGGGAAAATCTGTTATTGGTGAACTTGAAAAACTAGCAGCGAAAACTGAACAAACAAAACAAACTGAACAAACTGATCCGAAAAAAACGACTGTTTCTCTGTTGAATAAATTTACTGATCATGCTAAAACATTAATAAAAAAACCTATTTTATTGAAACAAAAGGATTATCAAGCCTTTGGTGATTTTGCTGCTCAAAGCTATAATTCAAAAAAAGATTTTTTAAAGGACGAGTATAAGAATAATAGAATATCAAGTAATGATTGGTTCGATAATTTGTATAAACTAAATAAAGGGATTGGTCGTTTGAATAAGGAGGAGATAGGATACAAGGAATTTCAAAGGGGAATTAGGAATTATAAAAGAGAACAAATAGAAGAGCGACAACGAGAAATAGAAGAACGACAAGAGCTAAAACGTCAAACACCAACACGTAGACAAACAAGAAGACAAAAAAAACAACAACTACCACCTGATGATGATGATGATGATGATTATTTACAAAACACGGATTTAGAAGAACTAGATGAAGCAGCTGGTTATAGCGGAAGTGGATTGCAAAATTCAAGGATTAGTTTCTGTCCTGATAGTGTTATCAATGATATATCACGATTAGAAGTTCTTGTAGGAGGGTTCCGAGCTGGAAATAACTCTCCAGAAATAATTAATGAAGCAGCTGATATCTGTAGACGGTTATTTGCCGGCGGCATCATGGATATCAAAACATATCGAGATTTCATTGACGAGTTAGCAGATGGGTATCACAGCGATTAAATAACAATTGAAAATACTATTGTTTTTATAATAATGATCATACATTACAATCATGATAAACCAACCCTCGTCTATGTAGTTAATTCACGGTTTCCAGTTTATAAAGCATACTATGGAGATGGCCTCGGCAATACTATTTTAGGATTCTTTTCAAGAATGGCTCCAAAAGTGATGCCGTTAGCTAAACAGTTATCAATGAAAGCCATTGATGTTATTCGTGATAAGGGTATTGGTGCTGTTGGAGATCTTGCCGGGAAAGCGTTTTCAACTGCAAAGAATAAAATAACATCATTAGTGAGGCGAAAAAAGAAACCGTTACCGTCCACAGAAGAAATGCCTGCAAGTGTTAGTAAAATTATAAATAACGCAGTAGATGAAAAACTAGCGTCAATGGCTTTAACTCCCGACCTAAATATGATAGCAGGAAGTGGCTTTAGAAAACGCTAGCGTTGAAAATCATTTACGATTTAGACTCTGATAAATAGAATAAAATGTTCAAAAAGTCACGTGATCCAGCATTTGATATAGACGCCCCAGTTGGTAAGGATGATTCTGTACGCGATTATCAATATTACGCCTATCATGCAATAGACCCAAATAGTCGATCAAGAATTGATCTTCAAGTCCATGATACCAGTAAATACTTTCTACCCTGTGAAGCGTTTATTGAAATCGAAGGAGAAATTGTACGAACAAATGATACAGAGTATCCAGCTGGTACTCAAGTCGGTTTTGTCAATAATGGTATTATGGCGTTATTTGAGAGTGCAAAATATCTCATTGATGGAAAAGAAATTGAGGCGATAGATCGCGATGTTGATGTGGCTACAACAATCATAGGATTAGCGAGATATTCTGATGATTATACAAGATCAGCAGGACCTTCTATGATGTTTGCAAAAGATGTTAAAAATACCACTGGTGGGAATCAATTTATTATAAGGCGACCACAGAATAATGCTGGTGCTGCTAATGTTGATGTTGAAAATATGATTATAAACAACGATCCTAACTTCAATCTAGGAGCTGCAACACGTATTTCAATGTTGCAAGGAGCGAGTAAATCATTTTCATGCGCGATTCCACTGCATCACATATTTGGATTCTGTAGAAACATCCGAAAAGTTATCTACGGGGCGAAGCATACAGTATCGCTTGTACGAAAGGGTGATGATAATGACGCAATTTGGAGGATTCCAGCAGACAATGCAAATCCCAATGCTGATGCCGGTAAAGTCAAATTAACAAAAATATCATTGTGGATGCCAGTGTTGACTCCAGCAATCACCGCAGAAGAACGATTACTATCATTTATGGACCAAGGAGGAAAGTCGTTGTTGAGTTGGTTATCAGTGAGTACAGATGTGAAGCAATCAAATGTTAATAATGTGTTTACGTGGAACCTAGCATCAAAACAGGGCACTGCTGCACCACGTCATATATTTATTGCGTTACAGGATACCACACGAGTTGGCGATCAACGTTTCAGTCATATGATATTTGATCAGTTAGGTGTAAAAGACGTCTCACTGAGAATAAACGGCCAGCAGGAACCATCCGAGGATATACAACTTAATTACACAGAAAATCATATTGCTCGCGTGTATCATCGTCTGTTGTCATTTATGGCACGTGATCAAAATGTGGATACTGGTTTGCAAATATCACAATATGATTTTAAAAATCTGTATCCGATCTATTACTTCTCACTGGAACATCTTGATTTGATGAGACAATCTGTTGTTGATATACATTTTAGAGCTAATGTGACTCGTGGTGCTATTGCTGATTATAGAGCGGTTGCTGTCATTCTCAGTGATAAATCAATGCTACTCGAAGGTGTTGGTGGAAGAATGAGAGTGGTAGATGCCCCAGTAGAAAATCTTTGAACGATTTTTCCATTAGAATCAATCTATTATGTATAATGTCATATAGTGTTATTAGTGTTGCGTTAACTCCTGGTCAAATCAAAAAATTGCAATCAGAATCGGCTAAAAAATGTGGAACCACAATCACGTTGAAACCTAATCAAATGACTGGTGGTGCAAATAAATTATCGCTGACAACTCGTCAAATAAAACATTTCAATGATGCACTTGCAGCCAAAAAAGGTGTTCAGATTACTCTTTCTGCGGCTGCTATCAAAAATATGATGAAAATAGGCGGTATATTTCCATTGTTAGCTGCAATACCAGCATTGATTGCAGCAGCAGCCCCAGCGGTGGCTAAAGCAGCGGCGTTAGGAGCCGTTGGTACTGCAGCAGGAATGGCGTTGAAAAAAGCAACTGGACAGGGTTATAAAAAAAGGGGAAAGGGTCTAAGACTACCAGGAACCCCGTATTCATGGTACAGCGGGAGATCCGTTCACGGATCAGGCCTGAGACTACCAGGAACGGTTTATTAATGGTTCCCATGTCCAATTTTGATTTAATGGATGCTGCTAAAAACCTAGCGATTAAAAATTTCAGAGGTGTTTTTATGAAAGATCAATTACCACATCAACCAAACAACACTGAAACAGGTATTATTAATCTCGATAACAGCACCGGACCTGGAACTCACTGGGTTGCATACGCTATTGATCCACGTGGGATTGTTTATTTCGATTCATATGGATTAGCCCCGCCAAAAGAGTTTTTGCGTTATATAAAAAATTTTCCAATGAAGACTTGGTATTCTACGCTACCAACACAACAAATCAATGACCCACCAATATGCGGCAGTGAAGTATTAAATGTCCTTAACGCTATTTCTAACTCCTTGAGTAACCCAAGGGGAAAACCACCTCATATTGTCGTAAATGACTACACTAGTAATCGCTTTTTAGAGAGAGAAAGAGTTTTACAATAACATGATTGATATTTGGGGGAGATCTTTGAAACCCAAACCCGATGACACTGCAACCCCTGGTTCTATCAAGGATATAACAAAAAAAATTAAAGATGAAATCGCTGAGACGTTGAATTTAACAAGTGTTGACCCGAATGAAATAGTTGTATTTCAAGACAAACAGGGTAAATTGAAATCTAGTAATGTGTCGTTGGATGATATTTTAGTTAAACAACAAAAGGCAATCGAGAATACCGTTGCGCTATTTTCCGATCAGGGTAAACTCAAACCGGGTGTACTCTTCTCGACTATTACAGATAAATTCACTGAATACAATAAAGAATTTGACGATCATTTAAAAAACTACAATAGTTTCCGTAGAAATGTCGTTCAAAAGTTCTTTGGATCCCCAATTGTAGTTACACCATCTATCGCTGAAATTAAAACGTTTGTTGATGATCAAAAGGTTATCAACGAAGCAACAAAAACAACAACCGACGCCATTGATAAATTTATTGGAACCCCGTTAGATAAAATTGAACTAAAACTCCCTGATATTAAAAAATCCATCGATGAGACCAAAAACTTCATCGAAGGCGTCAAAGGTGATATTTCGAGGATGATAACAGTCATTGAAAAAACAAAAATTCCTCATGCGAAAACCAACAACTTAGTATACACCATCCAACACGGATCATTTGAGTGGACACCTACAAACAACAAATTAGATATCACTGCAACCGTTAAGGGTATTTATCGATTAACACTAGTGACACCATTGAGTCAATTTAATATTTCATCGTCCAGTTCATCCGGGGTCAATAATACGATTTCAACGATCATCGACAAGAATACAACTGAAAAGTTCACAATCACATCTACTGATAAAAATTTGGTTAGAGTCTCAACAACGTGGTATGTGGAATTCGTAGCGGATTTAAGTAAATCGTAATTGAAAACGCTAGCGTATTTAAAATAAAAAATGATTTCATCATCGCAATATCGTTATGATCAGGTCAGAGAATTTCAAACTAGACTCAAAACCTTGTCTGAGGAGTATGCAATGAAAATAAAAAAATATCGCAGGAGAATTACAGCAATTGATGTTACAGTGTATTCAGTGAGTGGTGTAATCACCGGAGCTGGTATTATACTGTCTTCAGTGACAATGATGGCCCCGATAGCTGTTCCAATTTGCATTTCTGCGGCAACAACAATCGCTGGAATTATTTCAATAATCACAAAAAAAATATCATCATGCAGCCAACGGAAACTACAAGACTACATAATTCAATTTCATGTTGTGTCCACTGCATGCTCGCAATTATCCTCATTGATATCGTCATCTCTCGATGATACAATTATATCAGAGAGTGAGTTTTCAGCGATGGTAGATATATATGATTATGCGATGTCAAAATTAGAAATACAAAAACATGAGTATAATAACAATGACAACACCGATGGAATCAGAAAAAAACAAAATGATCTCAATAACCTCAACGATATCAGATAGTGAGTTCTCAGTGATGGTACGTGTCTATGATTCCGCAGTATCAAAATTAGAAATACATCATGAGTATAATAACAATGACAACACCGATGGAATTACTTCAACAAATAGTGGAGAACACGAACCCAGTACAAACCAGCATGATCTCAATAACCTCAACGAATCCAGAATTCAGTGTGAATTTCCCCTCTCCGGTCCCAGTGAAGGAGATAGCGCTAGCAAAATTACGAGTGTATCACAGTTGGCCTAATATTAGGTCAAAATCATTTGGTGGTCAACAACCCAATAATTCTTTAGTGTTTGCAAATAAGAATAAACCCGACGGGACTCCAGACTGGAATGTCGTTTCGATACCAACAGGGTCATACCAAATCGAACAAATCAATAATGAATTCGCGCGTAGAATAAAATCGATTACTGGAGCAGAATCAAAAATAGCTATAACAGTTCATGAGCCAACACTATCATCTGCCATTGAAATAAACTCAGAAGAATACGTCATAGATATATATCAAAGCTCAATAAGAACAGTGTTAGGTTGGCCTGAATTACCACCCCGGGAAAAAACCGTTGATTTACCAGAACCAAAAAAAACTGATTATATCACCGACAAGACAAAACTTGATAATCCAATAAAAAGCTATAGATATTATGATAAGTCGTATTATTTCACTGAATTAGATGAGGGAGGGGATAAATACTACATAACTCGACAGGATAAAATCACTGAAAATTTCACAGCGTTCAATAACGATATTTCGTTGTTGTTTATATCCCTAAGATCCGGCACTCTCACCCGAGATGAATTTATCAGCGTCATAGAAACATGTAACAGAATCCTCAGTGACATGAATATATTTCATTTACTAATCATACGAGAGGTATCCATTGCCAGACACCCTAACACGAAAATAAAATTTGCGACAAAATATCATATAAGCGTAGAAAATATATCCGAATTCAATCTACCAGGATATAATCTCTTAGAACTACAAAAATCTCTCGATGATGCCATCGATGTTGGTTTTAAAATAATTCATGATACGTGGAAAAAAACATCATCACAACCACAAACAACTATCCTCAAACATAATAATGACCCAGATGGTGGCGGCAGGCATA
Organism: Unio pictorum; assembly: GCA_030141615.1. Classification (NCBI taxonomy): domain Eukaryota; kingdom Metazoa; phylum Mollusca; class Bivalvia; order Unionida; family Unionidae; genus Unio; species Unio pictorum. The sequence goes on along the minus strand of JARLTB010000220.1, from coordinate 12,920,986 downwards.
TTGCTCCGTTCAATGTGAATATTTCATCGGTGATAGCGATCAATTTAGTATGTGATGTTATCGAAGGAAGCTATCAAATAAATTTAGAACGATCAAATCAAGCTCAGCAAGGATATATTTTGTATTCATTTGCACCAACAGCTCCTCCAGGATTTTTAATAATTGAGTCTCCGGTGAATCCAGTCTATATGCGGTGTCATAATAATTCATTAACCAGAATTAATTTCAAACTCACTGACCAGTCTAATAATCTGATTGATTTACAAGAGGAGGTTTTACAAATAAGTCTGTTTGTAAAGTCATAGTGATTTTCGACCCTCGGACACGATATCGTATCGGACTGGATCAAATATTCGGTTGAGAGGGTGAGTGACAACGACGTTGTAATCTCTTGAAAAGTTTTTGATTTCATTGATTTTTCATTATTATTTTTTGCCTGATTTCATTGATTTTTTTGCCTGATGTCATTGGTTTCATTGTTTTTAAGCGTGATTTCAGTGAAAACTTGTCTAAAAATGTTGTCTGATTCACCCTCTCTGCTGCTCCTTATCAGAATAGCGAAATCAATTTGCATGATTGTCAGTAGTAAGAGCCCTATGAAAGGTACGAAATCAGAGAGTGTGCGCTATTTTTAGTGGTAAACAGCCTATCAGAATTATCAAATAAATCAGTGTGTTCGATTTGTCCCTATGATAATTAGTTATTCAGTCTGTGTGCATAATTTTTACCATTAAAAAAATTGTTCTAAATGAAAACATTTCTACTTTTGTTTTCTTTACTCAGAACTGGCGTCTATTCTCAGAACTCGTTTCTATAATCTTATTTAGCTGTCTTACACGAGTATTAATATTTATTCTTGTTTCGTTATGTTTTGATAATTGTGATCTTATTTCTTCAGCTGCGGTAAAAACATGTGCAAATTTCTTTAATTCTATATCATCGTAAAATGATTCGTAAATCGCTTGTATCAATATTTCACATTTAGGTTCCTGTAAATATTCGAAGTAAGAAAGAACCTTTTCAGGATATTGCTTTTTCAAATATATAATGGCAGAAATTACATCAATAATATTTTCATAGATCATTAAATAATAAATATATATTTAAATAGTAAAATAAACAGTAACCATTATGAGCGGCTATCATTAATCGGGTCCCTTTAGTGACCATTGTATACATAGGGTCTCCTTTTGAAAAAATTTCTCTTTTTCTCCTTGAGACTTTTTCGACCTTATGACCGTTTCGTTAGGCCTTCATGTATTCTGAATGTCATATGCGGTTACCCTATAGTGTGATTTAGATCTTAATGCATGCCCGCTACTGTATATTTGGGACGACACAAATTTCTCTCATAAACATTCCTCTAGCGAATATTCTAAGCGAAACGAAACGAAATGTACGAAAATTCAGAACGATGTATGTACGTTTCAATTGCATGCACACACTCCAGTTTAAACCACTGGGAGAATGTAAAACACACTCATCACGTTGGAATAAACTTAATGGGAGGTGTACACGCTTTCGGACGTGCACCCCCGCTTTTATAGATAAACCACTATTACACAATCTTCGACAATATGCCTGTTACAGGAAATTCGAACCTCTGATCGTGAGCACCAGAATCAGACAAGTTAGCAATAGACCACGGAACCTTCTTAATTGATGTATGTTTTAGAATTATTTTAAAGTTACCTTTGATTGCATGAAAAAAATAGTTACCTTTGATTGCATGAAAATAATAGTTACCTTTGATTGCATGAAAATAATAGTTACCTTTGAAACACATGCAGCTTCTCTGAAACATACAGTATTGTTAGATTGCAAACAAATAATACAACTTCATGTCGGTTCTACTTTACAGATCAAATTTGAAATATTCGTCTGAACAAATATATAGCCTTTTCAAAACATTACGCAATCTCTGAGATCAAGGGGAGTAACTCTATAATTTCTTACACATCGGCTATGGAGTTCCCTCAGTTTATTCTTATCATGTAACGCAGTTTTCTTATAAATGTATCAATTAAATGAAAAACCCTGTAAAGATAAACGAGCGAGCTGAATCGGTCAAGGATACCTGACCAACAAAAAAGGGATGCATCATGCTTAGAAATAATATTACAATTTCCAGTAATAGTAAAATATATAACAGGAGAGATCTTATACAATTATAAATATTATTAAATGGAGGAGCTCTAATAAGTACCATTGATGGTAATTCCCATGCGTGGACTAACGCAGTCACAATATTTCTACGAGATCGAACAGAAACGAGATCGGCACCCCGTCAAAAGAGCGCCCGACAAAAGAGCGCCGACATAAGAGCGCAGACAAAAGAGCGCCGACAAAGGAGCGCCGACAAAAGAGCGCAGACAAAAGAGCGCCGACATAGGAGCGCAGACAAAAGAGCGCAAACAAAAGAGCGCCGACATAAGAGCTCAGTCAATTAAAAAAACACATGTTGTACGCTAAACGAATATGAAATGGTTAACACTTGTTTTAATGAAACAATCGGCGGTACGATAAAACGACATTGCACCTATTTGTGTTTATTTATATATTATGGTTAATATAATATGAATGCAGTTTGAAAATATTTCTAACCCAAGTAACATGGAGAAGATCGAATCACAGAAAGGGAAGGCTATCATATTGTTAGAAGGCTACAGATATCGAAAGGATAGAGCAAATGCTGATGGAAGTACGACATGGAGATGCTGCAAGAAAGATGGCTGCCGAGGACGGATGAAAATGCTGAACAATGTTGTTTTGTCATCATCGGAACACAATCACGCTCCTGATCCGGCTAAAAACGAAGCAGCGAAAGTGGTGTCGGCTATACGAAAACGGGCAGTGGAAGGGGTGGAAAAACCAACAACAAACCAGAGCAGGAATTTCGATGGAAGTAGCACCTCGTTTGCCGGCATACGTCGCTTCACAACGTGCAATAGAAAGACAAAGAAAACGCAATCAGCTGCCATACCCAAATCCGCAGAACGTTGCATAGATAACAATTCCTGAACCTCTTTAATCGCCAACAAGAGGGCAAAATTTCGTCTTGTGGGATTCCGGACCGACTAACGTTTACAGAATGATGATGTTCGGAACAATGGATAATATCAATCGTCTACAGCAAAATGAACATTGGTTTGTGGATGGAACTTTCAGAGTTGCACCAGTAATCTTCTATCAGGTATTTACAATCCATGCTTTGATAGATAATAAGGCAGTGCCGTTGGTTTATTGCCTCATCCAGGATAGGACCGAAGCAACCTATATCAGAGTTTTTGAGAAAATTGTGGAACTTCTACCTACCGTGAATCCTGCGAGCATCATGTCTGATTTTGAGAAAGCCACACATAATGCAATTCAGCACGTGTTTCCCAATGCACGTCTTGTTGGTTGTCTATTTCATCTAGGCCAATGTCTCTGGCGAAAAGTGCAAGATTTAGGCTTATCGCAACTGTATCACGACAACGAGGAATGTCGAATAACAGTGAAGATGCTGCTTGCCTCAAGTTTTGTTCCTGTAAATGATGTCTGTACTGCATTCGAGCAATTGGTAGAAGCTAGTCCTGCAGAAATTATGCCACTGGTAGATTATTGGGAGGATACTTACATAGGGAGGCGAAGGAGAAACCGTCGAGGTGACCCGCGCTTCGCTCTTGCTATTTGGAATGTCCATAATCGTGTCGCTGAAAATCTACCCCGTACAAACAACTCAGTCGAGGCATGGCATCGCGCATTCCAACAAACGGTAGATTGCAATCATCCTTCCGTTTATAAATTGATCAACCAGTTTCGTCTGGAACAAGATCACATCGAAATCGAACTGGAACGTCATCTAGCTGGAGTTAATCAACCAGAAGCTTCAAAGAACAAATATGTTCAGCTGAACCGAAGATTGCAGGCGATTGCTTCAACCTATGCTAATGATTCAATGATGGAATACCTACGAGGTATAGCCCACAACTTAGCAATATAAATGCAACTATAAAGAAACGTTTTATTAGTTTGAACTTCCTTTCATTTTGTGTAATTTCATTTCATTTTATATTTTCACTTTAGGCCTAACATTTAAAATCTTTGTATGTGTTATTAGATTTCGTTTTGAATAATTGGACTTCAGTTGATAGTCTATTATAGTTAAGATGCCCGCAAACGTTCAGTTGATTATACCAGTTTTTTAGTTAAAGAAACTGAACAATTAGTTTTTTAATGAAACAATAAAGAGTTAACATCAAACGAGGCGTCTGAGCGAGTTAATTTTCTTGTTCCTATTTATTAAATATTGTTGTTCGATCTTTAGTTTGCGCTCTTATGTCGGCGCTCTTGTGTCGGCAAATTAGTGCGCTCTTTTGTCTGCGCTCCTATGTCGGCGCTCTTTTGTATGCGCTCCTATGTCGGCGCTCTTTTGTCGTGCGTTCTTTTGACGGGTCATCGATTTTAACCCCCATAGAACTGTGAACGAAACATGTTTGATTTTATTTACGAAATAAGTAAAACCGATCCTGTGTCAATATGATTATTTAAGAGTTCCGATGACAAAAGTAAGTTTGATCAATTTGTAAGACCTAACGGCGAAATATATCGCACAAAATCTCTTCATGGCACTATTAGAAAACTCGCGTGGAAAGTTTCAACAGAGAATACCGATCACTTACTAACATATTGTTTTATAGTTCCATCAGTTGCAGCCACACTGCCAGAGAGATACAGCTGTGGATACCAACACGCGCTGAATTTCTTGGGGATGTTCCAGCTAGTTGCTGTGAATATGGACACAGTGGATTATGTAATACTAAATATGATTATAGACATGTTATTTTGGTTGATATGGTTGCATGTTATCCGGGCGGTTTTTCCAGGTACGGAGAATGTGCTGAATATTTTTAACGATTTACCGCTAAGCGATTTTGATCTAACATGATTTGTTCGTGTAATATCATTCGAGTTTGCTAAATGAATCCATCCGATTTGTTACAGTTGGTTTGGTAGACATTTCTCTGAAAATGGCTGGGCACCACCAATAACATTATTAGGATATATGACTGGTTGTAAAATAGTGATATCGCTGATTGTCAGTGAGGCAATTGTATCATATACAAAGCAAACTGAGGTTTGGTTACCACAACCTCATGATGTCAGTCTTGGTATAATTATTAACGATTACATGAAACGTTTCCTGAAACAAAGGAGGTCTTTGAGCGCAAGTGTGAAGTCAGTGAGAAAAATGCTAAATACCTCGGTAGAAGAATAATCGGTTAGGTCACAACCGACATTATGCACGACTAATTCTAGATTACGCTAATTACGATTTTATAATTGCAGATGCGACAGCGAAAAAATGTATGTGTCATTCGAGACAATGCTTGTATGGGTAACGGAGCACGGTTTGATACAATTGTTGTTTATAACGATGGCTTATCTCCTCAGTATTTACTTCTAAGATCATCTGTGGTAGCTTGTGTTTCAATAAACCTGTTATCATAGATGAATAGATTCCCTGACACACGCAATTAGAGTTGGAACGTATTCATTTTATATTGATATCAGGTATAAAGAAGAAGTGGCCTTATTTAAAAAATTGACAGATGATACAGTTGATTATACGTAGCTACAAAATACTCAGATATCAGAATCATCATAAGCGCCATCTATATCTGATTCCTTATATAGACATAAGATTGTTTACTTGCATGGATATGGTGGTTGTGGTAAGACGACACGTGTTCATCAAATTAGTTCGGGAGATGTCAGATTTAATTGTCTTATCTCCTACATATAGACTCGCACGAGGCATAAAAGAATTAGGTGTGAAATCGTGTACCTATCATTGTTTCTTTCAATATAAATGTGATTCATGTACTCCGGAACGAACGGAATAGGAATACATAATTAAGGCTATAATTTGGGATGTAATATGCACAGTGTCGTTGGATATATTACAAACATGTCTCTGCTTGTTGTTATTGAAAAATACAGCCGTGATAATTTTCGGTGATCCCGGTTAAACACGAACATTTGCTTGTTTATCTCCCAACGAATGGTTAAAACATTTCGTAGATTATTATGAGGAGATAACTGATGATCATAGAGCGCTTGAACCAAATTTAATCTAGTCTCAAAAAATGAATTAGGTTACAGTCAGAAAAAAATCCAATGCGAAATAGCGCGTGAATGATATTTGGGATAAATGGAGACCAAACTAATTTATAGTGGCAAGTAGAAATATAGTCGGTTAGACACTATCCAGCGTTACCACATTATATCATTATAGTAAAAGAATTATCTAAGGTCCATCTGGAAGTGGAAAGACGCAACTGTTACTTAATTTGATAATAAAATGGCTAAAATGTTGACAAGTTGTATTTCATAGCACCATGTATAGATGATCCGCGGTGTTACGATGTGTTAAACAATTTAATGAAAACGCAAAATCGTTGGATGAGAGCGTTGATGATGTTATCGAGTTTAGCACTGATATCAATAATGCACCGAGTGTTGATGATACTGATGGAAGTATTAATAATATAATTGTATATGATGATATATTGCTGTATAGAAAATCAAATGCAGCAATAATATTTTATCGAGGTAGACATCAAACCAATCATGTGATTCATGTAACCCAGCGATATACACTAATTCCAAAGGTGATGTGAGATAACTGTAATACTATTGCGGTGTTTAATGGAGTTGATACCAATATGCTGAGAAATATTCATTATACATGGTGTAGCGTAGGTATAGATTAAGAAATTACTTTAGTGGTAATAAGCCAACGCCACACGGATTTATTACGATAAATTTACAAAATCCTAGCTCAATATATCAAATGGGCCTTGATAACATATTTGCATAAAACCACAGCAGCATATAATGTGTAACCTCAATTAAAAACGTCCACTTGTTAAACTAGTACAGCCAAAACTTCACACAGAAGTAACTAACCCGTAGGAGAAACTTTCGGTTAGTAAGAAGCTTTGGTTTTTGCCTTTTTTGTCATTATGATTTGGGTTTTGTAGGAGGCTTTAGTTTGACAAATATCGGCTTCTTTTATCAGGTGGTCTCACCACTTCTGCTGATAAAGGCTATTAATACAAAATGCCATCTTCCGATCATTTTAAGGCAAAACACTTTTTTTGAGAAAATTTTGTAAATTCATTCGAAAACATTTGAATACTTTCTGGAACATTAGGACTGTTGGCGTCATAACTAATTGGTAAATGAGAGCATTCAGTTAACGAAAGTCCTTCGGACACTTCTTTCGTTTTGAACAAGTGATTGAACAGCTAAGATTTCTTTACCAGTTAATTCACAATACTGTATGCACTATTTACAGTTCACTTTGAAATAAGCGTAAGTGTTCATTTTACTAGACGCGTCCAAAGCGTTTCTTGTTGTAAATCAGTGCAAGAATTAATGACGTAACACAAATCTTCTTTAATATCTGGATTTAATATATTGAGATATTCAAATTATCTACAACATTTAAATTTACTTCGGAGCAAATATAAAAGCTATTTATGTGAAACGTCTCAGAGATATTTGATGAATTCACCAAGAGTTAAAAATATTACATATAGCGGAGAACATTTTAAATCTTACCTAAAAAGAATTATTTTTTTGAAAGAAACAAAAATACGAAATGTTTGAGCTTCTGTCAGAGTATGATCTCTATCAAGAAAGAGCTTCTTTATCAAAGAAAGAGATCATGAATACTTCGGTTATTAAAACAAAACTATTTGGATTCTTGCATTTTTTATCTGATTAGCAACACTTCCAATGGTTGAATCATACGTAAAAGGATTATAGTACACGACATAGATGGAAAGAAAGTTACAAAAGCGGCAGCTTCAGCCGAAGGAGAGAAACATAAAAATAGCAAATGTGATGACATGCAATTATGACAAAAAATACAACTCCATAGAGAAGGAGAGAAGAAAAAGATAGTAAATCAAGAAACATAAAAGTCGAAATGTGTAAATTCATTCGAAAACATTTGAACATTTACCAATCAAGTCCAATCACCCCAGAAAGAACATCCGGAGTGGATCCCCCAAGGCGGCTGGATGTCGACTACGACTTCTTTCTGGCAGCTCCTGCATCCAAACTGGTGCCAAATGTCATGATCAGCATTCCTATGGACCAGCAAGGACAAAGTCTGGGCAACCCATGATCTCCAAACTCCACGCCCACTCTTGCGCCCTGGAGAGGTCAATTCAGTCTCGTTAATTTCCGTACATGGTATTTTTGCTGGCTGTGAATTTCATCGTATTAAACGTGTTAGTCTTTCTTTGCTTGCAGAACAAAACACTACCGGCAATATGATCATTAGCACCAGGAGTGTTTTCAACGATAGCATTAATAGCTTTCATCGATAATTGTTTTGCGAATGGTGCTACTTTGGGAGCCATTCTTGCAAATAACCCTTGAATAACATCACCATGACCATCTCCATAAATTGCTCTATAAACGGGTAATTTTGAGTTTAGTACTCTGACCACCGTTGGTTTATAGTAGTGATAGTGTTTGATCTTCTTATTAGTTATCGTTATGTCTAATATCTGTGAAAACCATCAACTTGTTCATCGATACATTATCGATATAAACCGATATCCATTATATCGCCTTGAAATAATTGCCGAGAGATATCAGCGGCGTCATTAATTATTTCCGGAAAGTTATTTCCAGCTCTTTTGCCCGCTATGAGAATTTCTATTCGTGTTGTGTTGGAGAGAATATAAGTAGGACAGGCAACAAGACTACTTCCTTGAATTCCACTTTATATTACTCCTTCTCCCTCCTTTTTTAATATTTTTAGGGTCGCTTTTTCCACCTTGGCGTTTTAGTTGTTCACTAACTTTTTCAAATTCTAACTACAATTTTTGTTGTGGTGAAAAAGATTGTTGTTGTTATATTTGTTGCTGAGGTCGAGACAGTTGATAAGATGCTTGGTAGGTTAGCAAATATAGAGGTAGTGATTGTTAAAGCTGTGATCTGTATTCTCTATCAAGTGTTTTTATTTTTTCAACAAGTATATGCAACATATAATCATCACGATTAATTTGTTTTTTGTTGTAATACATACGATATGCCCATTTACTAAAATTAACTTCATTTACGATTTTATAACCTGATTTTATCACTTCCGATTTATCATACATACCAAATAATAGTTTTGCAGGTAAATCGAATTCGTTAGTATTTTTAATATCCTCAATATCTTTCTTGGCAATTTTTTAATCGGATTATTATTTTTTTATTTCTTTTTTTAGGGTTAGTGTAAGATTTTCATTCATGCTAGTGATTTCAGGAGGATGTTTTGCTTCAGCTATTTTTGCTGTTTGTCAGCGGTTTGCTTAATACTGGAAAAAGACCCTTTTTTCCCAATATAACCTCCTTATTGCTTGCAGTAATAGGTTTAAATAATTGTTATGTGCCCTCTACACAATCAAGTTAAAGTTACTGTTGCTGTTGTAAGTTTTGTCTCACAGAATCACGGACGGATATACGTTTCTTAATCGCTACTAGTTTTTCTCGTGTTAATCTAGTTGTTAATTATTCTTCTACCACGATTGTTGTATGATATGATTTAATTCATAGCAGCAGAGAGAGTGTGACAACGAATCTGCGTCTCGGTTGGTCAGAAGCCTTAGTTTTGAGTTTTGTCACTAATTCTTCGGTTTCGTAGGAGGCCTTGCTTAACTAAACAGACGCCTCTATAATTTGCTCTGTTCACCCTCTCTGCTGCTGTTTGCCGCATGATTGCACGTGGGTGGTGATCACTTCTGGCGATGTCACAAAGGCATGTATGACACAACCCTGTCTCTGACGACTTCGGATGTTGCAGTGGTCAGTCGTTAGCTGACTGCCGTGCTAACCACTGCACATTTGTTCTGTTAGACCTGAATGAATAACAGGTGGATGGGTTTGTATTCTATGTCAGCACTGCGACATTCTTCTATGGCTGGAATTAATCTTAGACATTAGTGTAGCTGTTTTGTCGTTTTGTGTGTGTATGTGTGTGTGTGTGTGTGATACTATGCTGTTCGAGCTCAGATCTCGAAAATGAATATGGTATGGTATTACTTTCTGATGATAAAACACATGTTTGCAATGAACTGCCTGTATCACACTTTACAAGAGATTCAGCATAAATTCCCTTCAAACATTTAGGACGTGATGCAGTGCTTAAGTTTTCGATGTTTGTATGTATACGCTGCATCTGCGATTCTCCTACGTTTTTAGTTTTCCTGTGGATAAGCCTTTGAGAATTTGAGCTAGCTTTGAGTTACTCCTTGATGCACAGCTTTTTGACGGACTTTGAATCTGTTTTCCACCTTTATTTGATCTTCTTTTGTTGTCGTTCGTTTGTGCCCTCCCTGTTTTAAATGTGATTACGCGATGAGAGTGAGAAAGAAGGGTATGAATATCTGTTACTGGTAACTTGTTTTGCCCTATTATCATATTTCAATATTCCAGCAGCCTATGTAAAATGGGTCAGCTTCTTGATATATCAATTATGAACTTGCCATAATGCTTGCCTCTATTGTAAGCTGTACAATCGTTCCTTAGACCTTACATTATGTAAAGTATATTCGTAGACTGATCCTTCCGAGTAATATATATATATATATATATATATATATATATATATATATATATATATATATATATATATATATATATATATATATATATATATATATAACGACGCATCACTTTTAGGTAAACTGATACCATCGTTTGACCGTTTAGGTCAACTGCAAATTGAAATAACGGATGTTCAATACACACTGTTCCTTCGTCGGTCAAGTTGTAAATTTTGTTATCGGAATCTTGTCTAACGAACCTGCCGTTACCTCATCGTTTATATTCAAATGTCTTTAGCGATGGTGCTTTAAGTTATATGAAAACATTCACCCCTTACTTCTTTGGCAAACATGTTTCCTGGATACTTCAAGTTGTGGCTTGAAGTAAAAAAAAAACATTCATTTAAAAAACACATTCTTGAATTGTCTTTACACTTTAAATACAAACGGTCTAAATGGTTGTGCTTTTGTTGATGTACAGCACGACATACAAATCCAATTAATCTGTTTTAGTATTTGTACCGTTGCACTTCTGGTCGTTTTAGGTCTATATTTAAGCCATGTATCTGATTACAACCAGATGGGATAGAACAACCCGTGAATACGTACCAAAATCTTAAACCTGTATTTTGTGACAGATCAACAACACTGCTGGATTCCAAGCAAACTTTAAGTGCAATAGAGACGCTTTAGCAAGATAAAATCGTTACTGATTAAAATGATCCAACAACTTGTGAACTTAAATAGTGCGTTATATATACTTTGCGTCTACAACAAAAATGTTTTACCTGGCAAAACCAAGTACTGGTTTACATGTACGAGTATTAACCCCATCAAAAGATTGACATCTGAACAATCGACATCAATGCTAATTATTATGCTAGGTATTTAAGTCTATAAACAAACGATGACTTTTCAATAAAATAGAAAAACACTAGTCATCGAAAAAACAGACAGCTGACATATCTAGCTGGATTAATATAATTATGAGAATCAGGGAAGCTTTCTTTGTGAGCTTTTGGCGCTGACAGAGCCTGAAAACAAATAATAAATTTGTATCACTCATTGTCCTTGATTACATTTTGTTTTTCTGTTGTTTTGCTTCAGGGAAATTAGATAACGAGAAAGGACAACTTGACTAGTAACGTGCATAGTGTTTAAGTTGCAGATTTACTAAAGGCATGTAAGATTGAAAAGAGTATCATAAACATGTGATATCCAATGTACACGTGACTGACCCATGGGCTAACGTGATATTGACTAAACTTGATCAAACATATAGCCCTGGCTAACGAAACCAGGTTTAACTGCCGTATTCATATGGTAAAAAAAACATACATTTCTCAAAGGGGTAGTGATTTCTGTAATTCAGCCTCTCTTGATTATGTATGTGAAAGGTTCAGAGCATTTTAATAGTATGGGAAATGAGATACAATTCTTAGAGTGTACCTTATATTTCATAGTATATTAATAATGAGCAAATTAGTTTATATATTTTGTTATTTTTACAATAATGTTATAAAAGTTTGGCATATGTTTGATACTATTTTCTTTTATATATTTTGCGTTCTTAAAAGGTATTCCAGTTGCATATGAAGTATTCATTATGGTAGCACAATAAGTATTGTGAGATTCGGCCAATCTTTCGGACTAGAAATTCAACGGCAAAGTTGTAAATAAAGTTTATAATTTAAAAGATAAGGATATTTACCTGTCAGATAATCTTAGACACGAATGACTTAATTCACAAATATTGAATGTTTCGTTATTAGCATAAGCTCCAATAAAACATGCACTGCTGAAATATATTTCATCCTGTAGTTGTTGCTGTTTTATTTATAGGCTTATTTTGTTATAGTGTTTATTATCTCAAATCAGCTATCTCGGTCAAACATGATTACGTTTCGTTAATTCCAATGAGCTCTTTGGAGGCTTGCTGTCTTATGTTCTAGAGAATTCAAGTAATTAAAATGGAATTGGCATTCTGCTAATTTTTGAATATACATAATGACCTATTAAATTGTGTCCACCATAACAATAATTATATTTATATGCATACGTCAGACGTATTACAGAAGTATGCATCAATCATAAGTAATTGTGGGTTTGGGCGGGACAGGTTATTACAAACTTAGATTGTCCAGATAAAATTTATGTGGACAAAGAACATAAACTTGAAGTTGAATGAACTGACTTTAGATATGTTAACTTAAAGTATTTTGCATTCATCAAACCACTGATTAACCCAATGTTTATCCCTGCAATGTAAAATCCTTCTCTACATGAATTTCTTTTAAATAACTCAAATGCTGACTTGAGACAATATACAATATGCCGTAACTTTATTTACAGTCATTGCTATACGCCCTATGTCAAACGCACGCGCAATTAATATTAATATCACATAACATAATAATGCTTAACTCAACAAATTGTGTATATGTACCAATTATTATGCTATTATTTATTGTCTTAAGGTTGTTGTAGTTAGTTGGGTGCTATATTACACATTGACAACTCTTCTAACTATATACAGATGGCTACACTTATTCTCATCGATACGTCTATACAAATTAAATCCCAATCAAATACTCAATTTACAGAGCAATTTGAGCAAGTAAGAGTCATGGCATTAATGAATACCAATTGATTTTAATGCTAAGTTAATTCGTTTGTGAGATAATGACACCTTTTAAAATAATTACATGACAATCTTATCCCTGTCTTGTGTCTGTTATTTGCTTTTTTTAACATCAATACTTGCCACGTTAATTAGACTAAATGATATTACCACACTATTTTTTTAAAAAAATAGCTTAAGCCGATTGCTCATTAAATGTATATACGAAATAAGAATAGACAATGTCATGTCAATGTCATGTCGTCGACTTTAAAAGGAAAAAGTATGTGTTTGCATCAAAATAAGAGTAGTAATGGAAAACCTATAAAAGGTTGAAACTCATAACCTTAAGAACATACGTTCAGAAATAATCTTTAATATATTCACTTTATCAGCTGTAAATAACAACATGGACACAATAATTTACTTGTTTCATTTTTTTAAATACTACTCACACAATCATATAGCTTGTAATTCGCTAAGAAAATAAAACCTTACCTTTCAGGCATTATACACCTTAATATAACATTTCTACCTTGTAAATGGACATCACGGTACGACATATCTACACTTCCATCTGGAGGGCCCTAAGTGTCCGAGTGGTCTAAAGCGCTGTCCGTTACGGACCAATGTCATCTCACCTCTGTCTGCGTGTGTTCGAGTTTAAGATTCGGCAAATGTAGTTATGTGAGAAAGCTTGCCAGTAGCTTCTCGTGGGTCGGTGGTTATCCGGGTTCTTTCTCTACCATTAATACTGACCGCCATATAGAAGTGTATGTTGTGCTGAAAAATGGCGTTAAACCATAACAAACATACACTTCCATCTATATTTGAGGTTGGTACACACATCTTTGACCCACCATGTTGTCTCAAAATGTATGTGGTTTACTCTCCTTACAATAAGACACAATAAATCATTTGATTTTTATCATCGCCCTTGCCCATTACATTAAATTATTAAAACGATTAACAAGGGAGTCGTAAGATCAGCAACCTATTCATTTGTTAACATTGCATAACTTTTAAAGGCAATTTCCAAGCTAAACAATTGTCTAACTCTACATTATGCTTATGAAAGTTCAGTTTACTTGCATTGTGCCCTTAATATAATTTACCATACAAATGATGTAAGAGTAGAATGCAGACCACAAAGGAAGTCACTGCAAAGTACATGAAACTATACCCGCGTTGATATTTCATTAATAGCTTAAATTGCGCTTTAAATTTGTTATGTTTTGTTTAATATTCTAAGTCTTTTAGGGGTACATGCTTGCTCAAATTGTAATTTATTGCTAAGAATATTTTTGATATGTATATATACAGGATGCAGAAAAGCAGAAACATTTTATACATCTTCATTACCGTTTCCAATAAAGAAAAAGGACAATTAATCTTTTAGTTATGACTAATAAACTATAACCATGCAAATGGCGCCTAAAAGTATTGAACTCATTCAAATAATAACGCAATTTTTCATGTTTATCAAATATCAAACTCGTTAGTGCATTATTTTTATGTGGACACTTGATCTGACTTATAATAGTAAAGTGGGTACGTTTATAAACTCAAGAAAATCTATATCATCCTTTAGGCAACAAAGCATGAAATTAAGTGATTGTATAAATGTCAAATTGTATGTTTCTTGCTTGTTTCGGTTAGGAAAAGTGAATGTACAAAGGTGGAATTAATGAAAAAATACGAAAGCTTCAAACCGCTTTTTCCAGGTTGTACATGCAGTGGCATACAGACTGTAAAGTAAAATATCACGTGAAGAACCAAAGCTAACTGAGAATTGTCCACTCCATGCGCCTGGTCTTCTGCAGAATATCCATTGTACAATAACACCTATCATAACAACTTATAACTAATCAAAACATGTGTTTACGGTTCATTTTACACCAATTATATAATCGTTCAATGACATGTTCAGCTAAAATGTTTTATTGTATGACTGCATTATTGAAGACAGCATCATTTACAAAAAAGCACTCTAACGTCAACAAATATTTCAGTTGCAGGTACCATAGGCAGGAATGGTGTATTTATACTATAAAATAGAATATAATGACATTATCATAAAAGGTTAACACATTTCTAAAATGCAAACTCTCATTGCTTATCTAATGTTCGCTAAACATTGCTTATTCTATAAGTTTCAATTAAGGCACAAAAGAGGCGGAGTCAGCAATAAGAGCACTGAAGAATGGGACGGCAGCAAGAATAGACAGTATCCTATCTAAACTTATCAAAAATGGGAGTGCGGAATCAGTGATTGAGCTAATAACACATTTCTGCAACAAGTTTGGTCAGAAAGGTGAATGGTCAACACATTTGACTCAGTCATTGATTATAACACTCCCCAAAGAAGATAATATCCAGATCCAGCTGAACCACACTTACCCAAATATGTTTTTTATCAGCAATGCTAGCAGGGTGATGTTGTAGATCAACTTGAACAGACTAAAACCACAAGAAGAAGAAATAATTGCCGAACAGAAGACAGGGTGCCGAACTGGACGAAACACAGCAAATCAAATATTTTATCTCAGATTTCTGTGTGCAAAGTACTCGCAACATCAACAACACATATATCATGTGCTCATAGATTTAAGAATAGGCCTTTGCCAGAGTGTGGCATGAGGTATTGCAGACCACGTTAAAGAAGTAAAACATTGGTAAACAGCTGACCAATACCATCAATCAGCTACACTCCCAGTTAATGATCAAGGTTATGTGGGCGACTGCTTACAGACAACGGTCGGAGTACGTCAAAGCGGTCTCCTGTCACCTACGCTTTTCAACATCTACCTAGATCACATCATGAACGATAATCTCGAAAACCACTTTGGGATAATAAGCATTGGAGGGAGCAGCATCACCAACCTCCTCTATGCAGACGCATTGATTGGCTGGCATACAGTGAAGGCGACCTTGCCACTTTAAGTGAAGAACTTGTGGAAACATCTTATATATTTGACATGGAGATAAGCGCAGAAAAGGCAAGGCGGATGACAAATAGTGGCAATAAAATCTCAGCTAAGATTAAAGTCAGAGAACAGGAACTTGAAACAGTGAGCCAGTTCAGATATATTGGTTCCATAATCAGCAGCTATGTCAAAACGAATACCAATCTGGCGAGACAAGAAAACCTGTCTAAAAACTAAAATCAGACTATTGAGAGCAATAAGGTCAAGAGAATGATGATGATGATGATGATGATGATGATGATGATCATGATGATCATGATGAAAACAACAAAAAACAATTTACATAATTTACTGAGTGTATATAGTAAGAACAAAATCATGTGGAATAAAGTAACTACATATATATTAAAATGTTTGGAACTGCAATCGGTGTATACCGAGCCTGGTTATACAATTAGGCTCGTTACAAAATTGCAGTGAGCAAGTATTGCTACGAGATTATCCAAAGTGCAAACAATTACTTTCAGATCCATAGACGTGATGAAAGTCCTTGTCAATAAAGATCAATAACATGATTTCTTGTAATTGTTAAAAAGCATTTTTACACAAACTCGGATATTCAAGACTTCATCCGTTAGACATATGCTGTCTGTCACGTTTCCATTTGTAGCACAACTTTTGCTGTAATTAATAGCTGACACATATAGCGATGATGGCGTGAGATCTCGACGACAAATCATATTAATTGTTTTAGTTATTGTCTTGTATGGATATTTTGTTTGCAGTTCATGATTGTGAATATTGAATGCAGAGACTAGAATGCAACTAATGTAACATTACTGTTTGGAAAAGCAATAATTTGAATGACTGTTGAGTTTGTTTTCATATTTAAATCGTCTCTTTTGTATGGAACGATTACAACCGTTGTAACTTAATTGGATATGTCATATAAATAACCAAGTATTAAAAAGAGTTTGAAAAGAACATAATGCGCAGCCTTAGCTAGTCACTTAAGATCGGTCTTATATTTGGATTAACATCATGCATGTGAGTTCAATTTCGTGTTTCAATTCGTTATTTATATTTAAAGTTTAATACCTTCATCAATAAGTTTATCGGAATAGAACTTACTTTAAACTGTAAAAGTATCTGATATGATCGAATGAAAACGTGTAATATATTTTCTACTTTATGTTAGTTGCACGATACATCATATTTTGATTTGCTATAATTGATCCTTCACTTTCCTTTATTGCATTATGGAAGGAAGTAGTATCATTCTATTACATACATCAGCTGCCAACACTCTCCAATATGCACCAGTTCATGCTCCAATGTTTTATTAAACATTGTAAACAGCAAGTGTCCCCATTGTGGGGTGCATTGTGTAATATTGTTATGACTTATTATCAAAAAATAGTTAGTATTTTCCTCTGGTATCTCCTTCAGTCAATTAAACTTAAAATTGTCGCTGATCAAATAAACGTTCTTCAATTATTTACATGTATATCATTAAAGATCTTAATATCATCCGTAATAACCTTGTTAACGTAGCTTTAACAACTTTTCAGTCATATCGATACGATGTCTGCTGTGAGGCAGTTTATAGTGATGTCTAGCACTGAGGCATCATGAAGCAGACATGTAGCATGATGTCCCACCCAGTCACATTATCCTGACACCAGTCCGACCAGTCCTCACACTAACCTCTTAATGCTGAGCGTCAAGCGAGGCAGCTGTTAGTACCATTTTTGTAAGTCTTTGGTAATACTCGGTCGGGGATCTTCACAATCGATCTTATAATAATCATCATCTTTATATTATTATTATTGATATTATTGTTATAGTTATTTTTGATCATATTATTTTTTAAAATATTTTTTATCAGCAACGGTAGTAACAGGAATAGTAGTAATATTGACCACGAGTGAGATTTCAAATATCAATTAGAAATCTTTGAGGCATATAGTTCAAGCTTTATTAATCAGTACCTCAGAAAAAAAGATTTGTTCACAATTTTGTTTTTTGTTTTGCGGACAATCATCCCTGCAATTCTTGTCGTAGAGAGCCACATTTGAGGTGCTTTCTCATGTTTCACAGCGTGGATAAAGACTCTTTTTTTCTAAGATTGATCCGAACTGTTAAAATTCTCATCGTCAATATATCAGGCCAACGATGTTACATCATGATTAGATAAATCAGTTGTATGAATGAACCAACATATCTTGTACTGGAACGCACTATCCCTTCTGGCAATACTGATATATATATATATATATATATATATATATATATATATATATATATATATATATATATATAAAGAGAGAGAGAGAGAGAGAGAGAGAGAATGAAATGACACGGCTTATGACAATCAGGAGATAGATTAGTCAATAAGATGTCATTAATAACTATATTCAAGCATTAAAACAGATATTATATATATATATATATATATATATATATATATATATATATATATATATATATATATATATATATATATATATATATATATATAGAAGGAGGCTTTTTGCTATTATAGGACCGGGTAAACCCGTGCGATAATTAATTGACTGTGGGAAGGAGCGGTTTTACATATACACATGGCCCACTCTTCCCCATGTGTTGTGTTCGACCAGCGGGTGGTCGTTGCCTTGCAGTGGTCATCGCTGGCGGCTACAAAGATAATAATTCTGACTATTAAGATTGCGGCTGACAGAGGAGAGAGAACCTGTGAACTTCTCAAGCGTTTGGTCTAACAATAAATGGTGCCGAAGGGGCAGTACGCGCACAACTGACGCCCGAGGGATTTCTTTCTAATTGATTTTTGAACACTTCAAACAGCATAACCGTGTTATCAGTGAATTTTCATATTGTATCTGCTCTTTGTTTATTAATGTTTATTTAAATTTTATTTCTAAAGCATTAGCGATATGAAAAAAGAAAGAAATCAGCTGTTCGGACATATTTTAACAAGCGCGAAAAGGATAATTTCGCAGCTTGCAATGAATGTAAACAGAAAATTTCATGTCCACAAGGAAACACTTCAACAATGCGTCGACATCTGATTAGTATTCATCATATTGACGTCAATAAGGATGAGTCCGAAAATAGAGCCGAAGAAAATGAGAACAATGAATAACTTTGTTGTCAAAACTTCACTGAAAGAAATGGTCTCGAATCTCGCTGCAGTCGATGGATTCTCGATTCGGAAAATCACTCATTCTGAATATATTCGTCAATCGCCGTCATTAACAAGAATGAAGCTACCTGCTGATGAAAGGTCGGTGATGTCCCTTATTCGCGATTTTGAAGATAAATTAAAGCAACAAATTATACAGGACATCAAGAAAGAACTGTCAAAATCAAAGAGATTTTTCAATATCATTGGATGAATGGAAATGTATCGGAAATCGTCGATTTCTTAACAATAACCTTCATACGGTCTCGTCAAAATCTATCGAACTTGGCCTTGTCAGAATTTACTGAAGTTGTAATTCTGAAAGAATGAACGAGCTCGTTGAAGAACATCTTAACTCTTTTGGAGTCTCATTCATACAGGATATTGTTGCCTCTACCGGTGATGGAGCAAGTGTCATGATCAAGTTCGGAGACAAATCTCCCGCTCTGTATCAAGCCTGCCTTGATGACGGATTTCATTTTGATGTTACAAAAACTTTTTACATAGTAAATTGCCCAGGTCAAGGAATGTAAGTTTCTTCAGGCGCAGAAACTGGACAGACTAATGATTTCGATGAAAGCAACAATGACTTGAGTGCTAAAGAAGTTGGATTTTATGAGAACTTTTTCACACAGGTTACGTTGAAAATCAAAAGTTTGTCAGATGGATGAGACATGGACCAAACTTAGACCACGGGTAAGGTTTGAAGACACATAGACTTTAAAAGAAAGAAAGAAAAAAAGACGTGCAACGCCTATTTTCTTGATTAAGGTATATATATATATATACATATATATATATATATATATATATATATATATATATATATATATACTAACGTGGCATTTAAACTGTTTGAATAAAGAAACATGACATACCAATGATGACCTTACTAATTATAAACGACATTTGAAACGATTATAAACATTAATATTTCCAGTTTTCTTTACGAAATAAAAGTGGTGCAAACTTTGATCTGAATCCTTTTCTTTGCTTTTAAAGAACAAGAAAGCAAAATTCTGGAGGAATAGAGAAATATATTGTGCATTGGGCGAAACCATTAAATATAAACGTGTGACAAGTAAACTACATTAATCTGCTTTATCGAAGATAAATTTAGGCGAAAATTCATGCAAAAACAAGCGTTGGGGACTTTCAGCTTTTCGCAATGGATGAAGTCTCTGGAACTTTGAGAGAGAGAGAGAGAGAGAGAGAGAGAGAGAGAGAGAGAGAGAGAGAGAGAGAATTATAAAGTCTTTAGAAATGTTAATTAAATTTAATTTAGAAATGTTAATTAAAGCAGATTAATGACTTCGATGAACTGTCTATATATTAAATATTTCAATAATCTCATGTTGTTTTGTCATTCTGCTTTAAATTATATTTCCAATCGCTAATACATACATGATGGTACAAGAAACTAAGCGTGTTTGTAATGCACTACGTTCTTCATAAAAATCATATCTCAAGTTTAGATCATGTGTATGTGTTATATAATGAGTAAATACATATGAATATAAATATAAACTCAAGCAGCAAAATTCGACGTATCGATTTGCATTCTTGTGAACAACAAGAAAAACCGTAAAACTATATGTTGTTGCGGACAGGTTTGCAAGGATGCGATGAGTTAATTTACTGCACAGATGCCATGAGCAAATCGTAACTACATTAAAAATTCAAATATGCGTATTTTTGTATACAATATAAATAAAATATATGAATTTTATGTACTTGCATGAGGTATAAATTAAATGTTTGTATAGGATGTAGATTATGTTATTTATATATCATTCCTTGTAGTAAGTTTTAAATAAAAGTAAATTTGGCAAGCCTCGTTTTGCTCTGACCGAGCATTATATACACATCATGGCATATCAATGATACAGCATGCATGGTGTACATTTAACAACAAACTGCAGTCTGAAAATGTCATACGAACCAGGAGAGACTCAGTAGTATTTAACTATGTTAAAAAAACAATTCCTAATGAATTTAAAGGTAAAATACTTATTGAAAATACTGTTTGGAATGTACAAAATCATATTACTTGAAGAACATAGACGCCATCATCCCTAATAAACTTTCAGCAAATAAGAAATAACGATATATTATACAAAATACGAATCAAAATTTGTTAGTCATGTTTTACAAACCGTCTCTACTTCTGATAATCATTTCGTCATAAAAATTAACCTATTTACATGCATCGTTAAAATGTATTAAGCGTTGCCTTTCCATTTTAATTCAACTTTTCACATTTAGAGAAATGTTCATTTCTACTGTCATGTAATCTACTTAGTTGTTATTCTTCATATGAATAAACAAACTCGCACATAGAGCTAAGTCAAATATATTAAGGACGGAAGCTTTCTTTATACGAAGCTCCTTATTCCAGATGATGAGAGTTCATTTAAATCCCTAAATAATACTAGAGTGTATTACAAATACCATTACGTCTAAAACTTGTAAAGTACCTATCACCACAAATGGGTGACTGTGAACATTTGCCGATATTTTAATTAAGAATAAACCACTTGACTATATAATACTTAACTCATTGAAAGCTCCAGTGTCTACGTGGTAAGAGATTTGCCTCCGATGTGGGTGGTCATTGGTTTGATCCACGGCTCAGTCATACAAAAACCTGACAAAACTGGTACTAACAGGACCTTTTTGGATGGTGTGATTATAACGAGATTGGATGGGAAATCAAGCTACATGACTGCATCCTGATGCTTCAGTGCTTAACATCAATATAAATTCACACTGCAGATAACGTAAGGATATGTCAGATATTTTGTTTTTTAAAAATCGACATTAACAATCAAATGCTCCCTCACACGCATTTAAAACAAATGGACGCAACTGTGGGATATACAAAGGACACTTGGGTTCTACTTACGCGTGCCCCAATTGGTGTGTTACAGTTCTGGTGCTCCTAAAGTAGTCAGTTTCACAGACGATTTGAACTCTGCTACCCAGGTCACATACCCCGTTTTGGATGTAACGACCCGAATGGAAAAAAGAAGAAAAAAGACTAGATATGATGATACAATTTATAAGGAATAATGTTAATAATTTTGAGTTTTAATGAACTGTTTCATTTATTTACATTAAACTCGTGCACGTACAACGGTATCTGACTATAAACGTAAATAGACCTTTGAAGAAAACATATATCGGAAACACTAATAGTAGACGATATATTAATATAAAGTTTAAAATACAGGCTCACACGATCTTATGTAATCAGCTATTTCTCAAGGCGAACACTATCAATCTATCCGTACATTGTCATAAAGATTATTATTTGAAATGACGTAAAACACCATACCACACAAGGTAAAGTTGACATGTACTGTGGCAAGGACTATATGAAGACTTTACATTGCTAGAAAGACGGTATTAATTCTGATCAGATACTTGTTGGGTTTGAACAAACTTCCCAAGATGTTCGATATGAAACTGGGTGGTAGTTCTTTAAAACGTTAAGGTGAAGTGTCGGGTCCTTCAACGGTGGCTTGATAATGGCAGATGTGAAAACTGATGGCGACTTATGGGATGAAAAAAGAAATATTACTTATCGGATGAGAGAGAGGTATTAACATCATCTGTTAGTAAAGGCAATATTGGATGAAAGCATTCAAGCAGCAGTGATTTTGGAATTTAATCACGTTCACGTAATATTGCTGCACTCTTCGTCACGAGTGTCCTTACCGAATACATAAAGACAGGTTCGAATTCTGTACCGTGGTGATGACGAGTCAATTCTAATTGCGTTTTCAAGTGTATCTCGAATGATATTAACTTTGACATTGAATAATTATACAAACAGGCCTGGAATTCTTCCTGTAGAGAAGGTAGTGATGTCCATATCTTATTTGACATGAGTTTGTTAGTAATCTCGATTAGTTCTTTTCAATTGGATCTCTCGGTGATCGTATTCTTGTGGTGCGATAATTTGGCTAAATGGACTATGTTTCTGACGTTTTTCTTAGCGGCTTCATATATTGGTTTTTGAATATTTAATATGGTGGAAAGCCAAAGCATATCCTCTTTACGGCATACTCTATTAGCAGTGTGAAGCTGGTCCCTAACATTGCTATACCACAGTTCGTATATGATACTCTACACCTAGCGGCTGCGGCATGTTTTTCAAACAAAGGAATGTTCGCGGACAATTATAGAGTTGTTCTGCTTACAGGAGGCAATCAGGTCGTTATGTTTGCTTGTATGTGATTTGTTTAGCTGGTCACATTTATCCCACGGAGGTTTTTCTTACTGGTAAATAAAAGTTGATGGTTAGGAACTGATAGGCGATTTGATGCAATGTCGTGGGACACAAGTGTGGACCGTCGGATAGTATTATCTGGCGTAGAGGACCAAGCAGTCTTTTTACGGTTGAATTCTGAAGCTGTATCCTCTATAACTCAGATACACAATTTAATCATTCATAAAACTAAAATCAATATAAGGTTTTTGAACAATACATAAGAAACCAAGGAGATTATTTTTCTTTTAAAATCCAACCCTTTACAAAATATACAAATAGACATTGCTGCCAAAACTTGACAAATAATTTCATCAAATTCACAAACGAAAAAAAACGATGAACTTAGAGTATTATGAAGAAAAAAAACAAATAACTTTAAAATGTTTAAGAGTAAAAATAAATAGAGCGCTCCAAAATATTTCACATTCTCAAAAGAAAATATCACAGTAATCTTGTCTAACTCACTTTAGTAAATCACAATATTTTATAATCCAATGAGAATCGTTTAATTCCAGTGAATAATCCTAACAAATGTATCCTCTCAAATTATCTAAACACAGTATTAAACACATACATAGACTGTTTTTAACATATAAAAAAATGAATCCAAAAATGATAAATGGGACTGCTCAGTTCTCGTTGTATATGCACATCATCGAATGGTATATTATGATCATATATCGCAATATACCCCATGTAACTGCTCTTACTACTCTAATATGTCAAAACACCATCGCATGCAATGTAAACCGTCCTTGGGAAACAACTTAATTTAATTATTGTAAGAAACACCTCATAAAACCTGGTAAGAAAATGTTTTCTCTTATGTGATAAATCGCAACTATAACACGTATGTAAAGCAGATGAATTGGTCCCGTGTCGAGTGTGGTAATATGATAATATATATAACCGACGTTAAACATTGTACGGCTGCATGTTAATGTAATGGTAAATTACACACCAACGTGCAGATGCTGACCAATATTTAAATTTATTCATGTTAGAAATGTGTATTATTATTATCAATAGTTAATAGGAAATGAAAAGATAGATAAGACTTTTTTTGAAATCCATAGATAAAAAACAGATGGCCGATTAATTTTAAAAATTCGAATCAATCAGATGGGCTTCGTCAGTTCCCATGATGAATATACTTGTCAACACCATATGTTGAAACCGGTCACTGTCACATTGTGAAATATTTTGAAGTATTGAATAACAGCAGATAACAAACGGAAAACTATCTTATTCCGTTAACTGAAAAAAATTGATGGTTTGAGTCGTGTGTTTCTTTAATGTATCTGTCTAACATATTAGGTATTTAAGATACATTTCAATTTCCCAGTCAATTAACCATGTTTGCACTTTAGTTAATTATATATATTTTGTCTATCAACGACACATAACAGCCATTAAAATGATGAGATGAGGGATAATGAAAGATGTGAAACTTCAAAGGCCTCGAAAACATAATCAACCAAATAAATTTGTAACACATTAAATATGCCGTAGATCACCTATTAATATACAGTGAAACCAAAATGATAAATCCGGCCTTGTCCTTCATCAAGCATAT
This sequence comes from Unio pictorum, assembly GCA_030141615.1. Classification (NCBI taxonomy): domain Eukaryota; kingdom Metazoa; phylum Mollusca; class Bivalvia; order Unionida; family Unionidae; genus Unio; species Unio pictorum. The sequence goes on along the minus strand of JARLTB010000220.1, from coordinate 12,895,805 downwards.
ATAACAATGAATGGCATATATGTGTCTATGCAATAGAGAGTGACAGAGAGACATATAGATAGAGAGAGAGACAGAGACATAGAGAGACGAATACAGATAGAGAGAAAGCGATGGAAACAGATTTAGATAGACAGATATATATACAAATTCAGAGAGAGCGAAGATAGAACGTACCGTCAACAACAGTATTTTCAGGGTCACCGAAATACATCGGACAACTAATGATACAAATAGAAGTTTTACGAAATGCCAAACTATGTATTCATAGTGATTTATTAAAGATACGTAGAAGTACGAAATGCCAAACTATGTATTCATAGTGATTTATTAAAGATGCGTAGAGGTAGTATCTGGTGCAAAAGTGAAAACGAGACGTTAATTGCTATGAACTTTTGAAGTGTTGAGTTAGCACAGATTGATTTCTATACCATTCTACTCTGGCACCCATACCTAACTCCGACAAAACACAGATAACCGAGGCAGGTAGAATGAATATTTTGGCTATTCTCACAAGCCTTGTATCAAGGAATCCAAATAAGAAAGACCTATTGCACGTGACATGAGCATGGTATTGTGCCTTTTACATACGAAATGTAATTGATAACAAGGGTTATATTCTGAAAAGCTGCTATATTTTTGTAGCGGACTCGTTAGCAGATTCAACAATAAGTGATATAATAGTTATCCAAATATGATCAGACTATGAAATATGTATCAAAGGAACTAATTAAATTATATAAAATACGTTGACCTTGCTCGTTTTTATATGACCTTTAGGAATATCTCTGTATTTATTGTGATATGTAATTTGAAACCTTTATTAATTAAGAAAAACCCCAATTTCTATACTATATCCCAATATGGGAGTATTAGCACTATGATCATTTGTCTTCATGTATTGCCTAATTTTAAACCTGACTTAAATATCACACACCATCGATTACAGTTGACACAGGTAGGAAGAGATTTAAGATTATTTTAATACTGTTTGTTTCTAAACGTTGCGCTAGTCTGAGATATGTATGCTCCTGTACAACACTTTGAAACATGTCATATCAAAAGATTGCTGAAAAATGAAATGTTTTAAATTCATCTTATGACTTAAGGAATAAATATCAGTTATCGAGGCAGCATTTTCCAAAGTTTCTTTTTTAAAATTCGAGATAGATCTTTACCATCACATCACTATCGACGCAGTTCTTAAACCTGTAAAATTACTATTATGTATTTGATGACTTTGTTTTCTTTATAAGCCGAATTCGCTAATCAATAACCCTTGCAAATTCGACACGTGCATGTCAAGTCTCCTTACGCAATTCATTAAACGTTGTCAAATATCTCTCAGGTATAAACCTCTCTTGGTCAAATTCAGTTTTCGACTGTTTTCTTCAAAATGAGGAATGCATTTATCTACTTCGTTGTCTTGACAACACAGGTGCTACTCTATTTTAATGGTAACATTAAGGCTTGGAATTGTGTGCAAAACGGTTCCAATTGTGTCCCGTCTTCCAATGCTAATTATTTGAATCTATATTGCGTTTCTCTCTCTTGTCTCTGCATTTACATTTGTTTGATAATTCTTTATGTTTTTATCAGCCTGCATATGTCCTGTGTGTATACTGCTTTTCGTATGTTCATTTACCACTACTTTTCCTACATTCATATTTGTATTTCCCTCACACTAAGCAGTTGCATTTGATACAACTCTTTCTTTTTCTGAATTTATATTTCAGTCAATTCTGTCTAAATCTAAAAATGTATTATTCCTGTTCATCGGGATTTTGACACCTTATTCCGTTGATTGTTCATATAACAATAAATACAGACTAACTGTCACATTGTAGAAAGAACCAGATTTCCAGGTGTGTATGTTAGACCCGAAGGCTAAAATTTCGCGCCGTCAAAATGTATGAAGATGTCCATTCATTTATTTAACATAGCCATAAAACTAGAACGCGCGTTTTATTTTGCCGGAGACAGTTACGAAACATTGTTTACAGATAAGTGGGGTATTTGTTACTTGAGTAAATGTAATACGTATTTGCTTTCTCTAAGTTACAATGAGACACTTTAGAAGATACGTGCACCGTTTTTGATTACATCCCAACTGATTCTAAAGGTTTTACAGCATAACTAAACCAACATAATGTAAATGAATTCCAACAGTTTTATATGATCTGATATATGACAGTCATCTAATGGAAACACAATATGACGAAAGGGGATGTATATTTTTGCATAGGCATTGACACATGATGCCTTAATTCTGCTTGACTAAAAGCACACATTATATCAATAGGAAAGCACCAACACAGTTTTCAATATATCTTTGGTAAAAGATCAATGTTCAAACCTCTATTCTAATCTCATTGAATCAGGTTTGCATTTTATTTTCCCTGGCTGGTTTGCAATTGTTGTTAGGTGGATTAATTGGCTATATCATTCCCGGTTAAATATGAGCCAAATCTCTTTGCCAAGAACATGCTGATGCAGCCGAACTAGTTTGTACTAGAATGATATAGTATATTACCCAAAATAGTTTTCCTTGAAATACATTCCCTGTAGTCGTGTAATTTCAATAATAGTTACTTTTGTAATGGAAGATAAAAAATGGGTTAAATACAAATTAAAAAAAGTTCATGGATCATACTAAGATAAGAGTTAAATCCATTATAATATCTATCAAAGGATCTTTCTTTATGAAATACACTGCCAATCATGTTTGTGTTCCCACCCTTTTTTGCAATGAAATTGTAAAAGTGTATGCCTGATGTGTACCTAACCGTACGTTGTTTGACGTAATTGTTGATGCCATATCAGTGTGCGAAAGGCAGATATTTGTGTGTAGTCTATTAAATCGATAAAATAAAGAAGATCTGACAGCTATTAGGAAGCGAAAATATAGGTCAAAATAATTAGACCTTTAACTCTGCGCTCACCCACCTCGTACACAACGTTTTAAGATCTTGTTGTTTAAGCATTTCGGATAGAAATTGAATACAATAAGTAATATATGCTAACAATGTTGCAACCAGAAGGTACATTGTAATTGTAAATGGCACTATAATTATGTATTTTTAAGTTTCGACTCAACCAATGTAAGTACGCAAGAAAACCTGGAAGTATCTTCCCGTGTAACGGGTGCTTCTTTCTGAGGTCTTCATGGGTGTTTTGTTGAAGGTGATACGTAGTTATGTATGTATTCCCGCGGCCGATAACAGCAGGTCAAGGATCGTACAATATGTATCCTTGTTAAAGGTTATGGTTCTTTAAACTATACATACAAAGCAAAACATGCAATGTAATGACAGTAACGAAAGGAAAAATGGCCTTTGAAATTAGACCACCATATATTGCTGATCCCAATATTATACTACCTCTTGAAAGCATAAACGTTCAAAAAAGTAATTACATGCAATATGGCAGTAGTTTAAGTGAACACATGAGTATTTATACTGTACGCTCTCACGTCTAATGTGAGAGTACTGAGTTCACTATGTACATTATCAGCCGCAAATCAGATCAAGCCACAACCATTTAAGAAATAGATCCGGAGTGCCAGTCTGTGAGGTTGATCCTCAGACCACGGGCGCGACAGGTGTCAGTACAAAACGGCTAAGATCAGCAACCGCTGAGGCATCTAACCCAAGATCGAAAACCACTCGACTGAACAGTAGGCGCTTTATGCAAGCGGTTTAGTACGAATTAATTACTGATATATTTTGAATCGTATATTCATTATTCCCATTTTTGAACCGACGACAAATGAACAGCATTTTTGCATAACCTGGCACAGCAACGTGGAACGAATTGCACATTAAAATTAGACACAAAGACAGTGATCCTCGTATAGATTGCTCTTAAAACTCATTTTGTCGACTACATGAACAAACTGAAGGAACTAAATTTTCCTACCTTAAATACTTTCTTTTTCTTTGCTTATATTATCAGATTTCATAAAGTTTGACTAGTTGTTTTACGAGTCATATCTTATCAGTCATATCATTATAGATGGTGTATAGATCATATAAATTCTAAAGAGTATGGTATATACAAAGTCCTCAATATTATTATTACTATTATTATTATTAGTAGTAGTAGTAGTAGTAGTAGTAGTAGTAGTAGTAGTAGTAGTAGTAGTATCTGTATTATTATTTTTATTATTGGTAGTAGTAGTATCTTTATTATTATTATTATTATTATTATTATTATTATTATTATTATTATTATTATTATTATTATTATAGTTAGGTTTCGTATCTGTAATGTTAGTAGGACAGGGCAATTGCCATATTCAACAAAACTATATGAGATAGAGGCCTTAAAATTAGCACTATATTTGCTAATAGTAGCTTCACCAATTGTTTCCTTGTTTTAATATATCTGCTCAATTGGTTTACCAGTGCAGCTATATAAACATATCTGCATTTTACCTTTCTATACTTTGATAAAATGACAGGACAAAAGGTGATTCTTCTATAATTATCGTCAACGTTTCAGTTATCTAATACAGTTGTTTTTTTTCAGTTATAGATAATAGCTAAAGGAAATATTGTTGTATAGATTGGCATATTTATACACATATTTTGTATTGTTTGCATGTTGTATTTTATCTGCTCATACCATTTGCTATTAAACATATATATATATATACATAGATATATATATATATATATATATATATATATATATATATATATATATATATATGTGTGTGTGTGTGTGTGTGTGTGTGTACTTTGGTGTCTTGTTAATAAGCCTAATTTACAAGTACACAATTATCGTCGTTTATGAATGCTATATCATAATTGACTTCGTTAATTTATTCAGCCAATATTATGTTAGTTTTAGTTCCAGTAAATATTTGGTTTTATTTTATAGTACCCTAACACGCCCATACCCTTGATATATCAGACACTTTTCTCAATTCCTTGTTAAATCCTATTATTTCATTACACGAGGTAATTTAAAGAGTACGAATTGAGTATGGTTACGTTATTTAGTATATACATTTCATATATTGACTAATAAAAAGTAGGATAGGATATCAATAAGCTAGTGTCACTCGATGTATTTAGTTTCTACATCAGTTCATATCGCTTGTTGTGAAGCAGCACGCTGTTACTGAAGTTTTTTTATGAATGTTTCTTGTTGAGAAATCATCACAGATAGCATTATTATATCAAGCAGACTTTGTTGCAGCTTCGATTGGATTAAGTATAGTTTTTTGTATTATAAAATGTGATGACAACTCAGAATTTTTCATGCTCCACATACTTTTTCCGAAAAGATTGCGCATAGGATGATGAAGAATGGGTCATCTCATCCACAATTCATCGTCTCCGGACAATAGTACATGGTTGATTTCAATAGGTAAAACTTCAACATGCTAATCATAATAAGAAACCCAATTACAAAGAACTAACGCAAAACGAATACTTATTGCGTCTCAAATAGCAATTTGCCAAAACCTTAATTGATTGCTTCAGTTCTAATGCAGAGGAAAGGAACTTCAGTGTGTATTAAATACTTCATCCTGTATTATTATCACACGTACAGATCTGATCAGATCTTTCACCTGTGTAAGGTGCTACCAACGTCATTGGCTCCTCCTACTTAGATTTTAAAACGTTATGCTAACAATTTGTACAATGAAAGACTTATTAACATTATATGTTTGCCCTCAGAAAACACATTTTAAGAGAGGTACTCAAGGACACATATGAAAGAAAATTTAATCTGACCTTAAAAATTACAAACGCGCAAATATTGATATTTATTGACATATTATAATCGTCTATTCCTTTGTAAAGCTGGTCCACCTAGTTGAAATAGATACATGTTTTACAGTGATGATAATCAATGCTGACATGAAAATATATATATCAAAATGACATGTTGTTTCCAAATCCTTCTTAAAGATGCAAATTCATAGTATCATTTGTAGAGAAAATACAACGCGCATCACATTTTTGCTGCTGTTTAAAAAGGATAAGGAATAAATCAAAATCTCTACCTTTCAGTAAAAAAAAATGTGATTATCATATGTTTTTTATAGACGATAAGGTAATTATTCTCAAAACCGAATACAGTTTATACTGTCAAATGTGTTTATTAAATAGATGACCAGTATTTCAGAGTTTGCTAAGGATTATAACTAATTTCAACGAAGAATTAAGTTCATTGTTGCAAAGCGACATGATTACATAGGAGCCAATTTAATGTAATTTCATTAGAGTACAGTTAATAAAACCTAATCTAAACTTAATTTGGGATCAGGCTTCGAAGACAGACTAATCCAGATTTATGCAGCCAACTAAAATCTATTTCCGGCGCAGGCTAAACAAATGCAATGGTACAGGTCCGGTTTGCTCGCGCATCGTTCCATAATCACGCTCTGTTTTGTTTTAATAGAACAAAAAAACGTGAAATAATTGAATCTTAAAGTGTTATACGGTTAGGTATACAATACTTACACCGTTGACAATGTGAAACAAATATTCTCTTAGGTCTGCTTCGGCTATTTCGTCTGTCTTGTGCTAATCCTTGGAACGTGCTATTGTCTTAAATATGTAAGCAGAGATTTTATATAAATATGTAATCGTTCTTATTCTCTGGAAGAAGTAGAGTGGTGGGTAGCCTCACATTATAAATGCATGTGATCTGAATCTCAAACTCATCTGAACAAACTTAGTATGTTTCCAACATTAGAAATTAGCCAAAGGTCAGAAATGAAATCGAATGATGTAGATCGAAACGCACATATAAATATCTTCATGACATATCGTCTTTGACGCAGAAAAACATCATGTCAAGATTAATATATTTGAAAAGACAGTTGGGGATAGCGGTGCAAGTTGTTTGGTACTAATGACAGAGATACATACTTTACTTCAAGTATATACTTGAATTTTAAAAGACAAATATTTATATGAATTTCTCTCAAAAACTTAGTGCAAGGACAAATTTAATACCGTCTGGTTATATCCAATTTTTACCAATATCAGTTGGATTCATTGTCAATCAATACTTACTATATAACTAAACTGCTTGTACAGATGCATAATGCATATTTACTTATGATTAGGAATGTATCCGTTATTGGTTTTTTTTGATGAATTAGTGTTGAACACATAACGTTGTTTCGATTATTGTTGTAGAATATATGTTTATTGCAATTCAAGGCATAACCTTCGTTACGAGTTAGTGCAATTTCCATTAAAATGATTAGATTTTTAGAGCTTTCTGTAGTATCGTGCAATCATGTGAAAACCTCAATAATAGCATATAAGGATATGTATTCTTATCGCACATCTGAGCAATTAAACATATTGATGCAGCAGCGCATATTGATAGATCGTATCTATTAGATCAATGAATTTGAGTTGGGTAATAGGCAGCTAGGTTTGTAGATAAATCGAAAATAGAAGAGAAAATAGAGTCAGATCATTAGAAAACGTTAATTCGTAAACGTCTGGTACCTAGGTAAATAATTTGACATATGGATGCAGGTATATATATACAGTTTTGGTTAGATAGATAGATAGATAGATAGATAGATAGATAGATAGATAGATAGATAGATAGATAGATGGATGGATGGATGGATGGATGGATGGATGGATGGATGGATGGATGGATGGATGGATGGACGGACGGACGGACGGACGGACAGACAGACAGACAGACAGACAGACAGACAGACAGATAGATAGATAGATAGATAGATAGATAGATAGATAGATAGATAGATAGATAGATAGATAGATAGATTTCTAATCAATGTACAATTCCCATATTCCTGAATCGGTCAGTACAACAACCTCGACATAGTAATTGTTTCGGTTGTTAGTTTTATCTCTTGACGGAATTTGTAAAATAAAATCACATTTAGTTTGCACCCAATACGTTAGAAATAATTATTATAAAATCCAATGTCATAGTTTTGTTTTAAAATTGTAATTTTAATGAGCATGTGTCCATAATAAATGACATTTGCGATTCATAAAAAGGTATATTCTTAGTAGACATGCATTCCGACGGATAATATACATTAGATTTAAAATGCATTGTTACAAAATAACATTTATGCAACCACATTACCTTACTATTCGAATATGTTTAAATAAATTGTACATCGTACCTTTTTTGATGTTTGTTTCACCATAACTACTTTCTCCTCTTGGTAATGTTGAAAACATAACATCTGGGTTGATATCAGGATCTGGTTTGTCTTGTCCATATGGGATACGTCGGAGACCATCTATATATTTCTCTTGTACAATTTTCTCGATGATGTGTGTTTGTTCTGCCAATATAGACCTTCTTTATGATACTAAGGACATTACTTTATTATCAAATTTGCACTTCTACAGGTAGCACCTGTCAAACATTTTAAATAAATAGTACGAAATACAGTAAGATCCTAATCAGTGTCTTGTATAAGCAGAACAAATATATACATATAATTGATTTTTATCACTTTCTTCCTGCGTTTCTTTCCCTTAAAATTAAGACAAGAAAGGTGGCATTAAACTGTGATTGATAGAACTGTATTAATACCACACTCACACACACGCAAATAATTCCGCCTCCGACGGTCGAAGAGTGTAACGTTTGTCTCCTAATCGAATGTTCCCTTTCTATTTAATAATAATAATAATAATAATAATGATAATAATAATAATAATAATAATAATAATAATAATGTATGTATGTATGTATGTATGTATGTATGTATGTATGTATGTATGTATGTATGTATGTATGTATGTATGTATGTGTGTGTGTGTGTGTGTGTGTGTGTGTGTGTGTGTGTGTGTGTGTATGCGTGCGTGCGTGCGTGCGTGAGAGAGAGAGAGACAGAGAGACAGACAGACAGACAGACAGAGACAGACAGAGAGAGAGAAGAGAGATGTGTGTTCTTAAAACATATCAGTTAAGTTTGGTTTTGCCACCACGTCAAGAATGTATCTTGTACTTTATTGCGACACTTGTACTGGTGCTTGTACAACTTTAAATGAATACATTATCTTATTACCTTTAAAACAAAAAAAAACGTGTATGCGTAGATTACAAAGCTGATAACGATCGTTATCTAGAATTTAATAAGTTGTTTACCTCTGTACGGTAAATAAATGAAAAGACAGAGAAATAAAATAGCAATTAAAATACGTGCCACACATTCTATTTGTTGGATTTGAAATCCTGAGCTTATAGTGTCGAATTTTTTTAACTGTTAATATACGTACCCACAAAACGATTAATAACAAACCATTGCGAAAATGCGATTTTCTTTGTCTCATATAGGTTCTTTATGGAAGCATGTGAAAACACTTTCACATTAGCATACAAACGATATATAGGAATTCTGCTTCACGTCTAAGCTTATGACATCAATTCGAGCAATCTATACAATATTCTAGTTTTATTTAAAATATTACGTTAGACAGAGTATATATGACTGAAAGATTCAATTTATTTGAATATAAAGGAATAGATATGCCTAATATAGGACTGTAAAAGAATCAACCCAGCTGAAACTAACTAAATCAAGCATACTAGAATTAAAACCTGCCCGTAACATTTATTTAAACATTTATTTTCTGGATCTTTAATACGCTTATTTTAAATTTACAACCTAAAGCTGTTAATTCAATCGTGAGCTATTTAGCACGTGAAGACTGTCAACCATTTACCAATTCCTATCAATTTCACGACGCCGTCTCTATTCAGTCACTGTTCTAAAAGAACCAATAATGGCTTTCCAGGTCGCAAATGTTTTAAAGAATTAAAGTTTCAAACTTATGTTGAGATCACTTTTGCTGAGATAATTAAAAATAGCTAAATAGCCAATCAAATACCTGTATCATTACCAAGATTAATTGATCGTGTAAGAAATTGGTTGTGAATAATAGTTAAATAAAGCGTTTGTTTCAATTATGAATATATATATATATATATATATATATATATATATATATATATATATATATATATATATATATATATGTGTGTATATATATATATATGGAGAGAGAGACAGTGTGTGCGTGTGTGTGTGTGTGTGTGTGCGTTTACATGATTTAATTGAGCTTGTAATATGTGATTGAAACCTAACAACATACCTCAAACTGTTACATTATAACAGCGTTTACGAATTGGATTAAAACAATTCACAATAGATACACGGAACACAAAAAACGTTCTCATCAATTTTTACTATTAAATATTCAGTATTTGCTCGAAAGTTTTCTTCTCAAAATCGCATTTGTCTGATACGTGTTGTTAATAAATTATGTATCCTAGAAGGCAAATTAAAATTAAATTTCTTTGTTCGGGAATAGCTATTGGTTCAACTGTTTCATCAATCGTTAAGGACTTTAGTAAATCAGTTATGTCAATTGCTTTCAAACATTGAACAAATGTATGTTTTTATTTGATGTGTTTGAAATTGATGTAACAAGAAACTAATCAAATCAAGTCAATTGGTGTCAAGGTGAACAATATAAATGATATAAGTACAGATGTGAAAATAACTAACCTAGGTCCACCTATGAGATACACTGAACACGAAATAAACAATGAGTAGTTGTATGTTTTATTTATTTAACATATCCAAAGGACTAAATAATACCCCAAAAAGGCAATGGTTAGAAGGAGACAACAAGCACCTTTCAGGGGTCAGATACCATAACAAATGATATATTTTCATTTACCAGAAAACTCAACAGACCTGTAATAATTATGATGCAAGTATTGCAATTGTAAAACTAAAATATGTCACACAGTCCATCTAATAAAAGACGCAATATACCGGTGGTTATTATTCATGCTTACTCTGCACCACAAAATAATTGCCAGATTGGTATGTTCCCAGTTAACATTATAAATCCCACATACTCATGAATAAATATTATAGCTCTTTGAACATTGAGCTACAAGGAAGACATGTTCGGAGTTTTACATATTTATAAATTCTTCAGTATGCTTGATACATAATTATTTACATTCTACCTACCCAATAACCTGGATTTCTTCAGCCACGTATAACTTTCAATGACATGTTGATCAACTGAAAGACAGATTTAGATTTACAGAGATCCACCGAGACGTACACGTTCAAAAAAAGTCTTATTCTCGCTTGTAAATTGGTAGTGTTCAGCAGATTTCCCAAAGTGAACAGGTGTGTATCTAATATTTGTTCGGTTAGATATAATTCTCTCTCTCTCTCTCTCTCTCTCTCTCTCTCTCTCTCTCTCTCTCTCTCTCTCTGTTTTTGTGCCTTTTTGATTCCCATCTTGCTGCATTTTATTTCAAGTCCTTATTAGTTCGTTACCGAAACTGTATTGAAAATTTTTACTTGATTGAATATACATCCTGTGTGAAAATATCACTTTAAATGAGATATTGCACATTTCCGTTAATTCAAAATCTAGAGTACATCTTCTTTGATACTCTCTGTTAACGACTAAAGTCAAGTATGGAAAATATCTAACGACATTCCTCAATCACAATCAATACAAAGGTTAGTTGCACAAACACTTTACCGACAAAACTCAATAGCGACTAACTTTTTTCAAACATGCAGTGTAACTAAACATTTTTAATATATAGATGATCCTATAAATCCTTGACAACACCCGGTATAAGCTTAACATTTTGCAATAATTTAATGAATGAATGCCTCGTACCATGCATAAATGGTTCAAAGGTATTACTATCGACATATTAAAAGACTTCGTAACTCAGTACCAATGCAACAAGATGGTAAATGGTCCCTTAAATAGATAATTATGAAGCACGATATAAAATATAAAGTCAATGTCTCATTGTTGCATACATACTCTTAAAAACAATACAATAACCAACTGATTTTCATAGGTAACCAGTCTCCGAGACACTACATATACTACTATCATGTATGTATGTATGTATGTATGTATGTATGTATGTATGTATGTATGTATGTATGTATGTATGTATGTATGTATGTATGTATGTATGTATGTATGTATGTATGTATGAATGTATGTATGTATGTATGTATGTATGTATGTATGTATGTATGTATGTATGTATGTATGTATGTATGTATGTATGTATGTATGTATGTATGTATATATGTATGAATGTTTGTATGTATGTATGTATGTATGTATGTATGTATGTATGTATGTATGTATGTATGTATGTATGTATGTATGTATGTATGTATGTATGTATGTATGTATGTATGTATGTATGAATGTATGTATGTATGTATGTATGTATGATACTTATGTATGTATGTATAGCCTCAAAATCAGATGTAAAATTTAATGTCTCAAAGTTTCAAACAATGTTGTACATTACGTAATCTTCCAGCAGTGTATATGTTCTGCCATTCTTCCCGAATAGCATATGCCTTCAAAAAGCTGTTATCAAACTTTGAAAAGCATTATTCGACAATATCGTCTTCATTCAGGAACAATATGATTTGAGGGTGTTTATTTGTTATTTGCTGTTAGGTACTCAGTTAAAGTTAATTAGCATTTGGACTAGTTTCCGGACGGATAAACATAGTAACCGAATTTTGAAAAAAAAATTCTAAACGTAATAATTCAAATATAATTTGTCCAATTTAAAATTAAGGGATGACAAAAAATTTAGGAATGATTATAGCTTGGTAATTGAGTAATGGTTTTCCTGCCATTCCTTCGAATTATATTGCAGTTGAAATGAGTGTAAGTGACAGGTAATTAACTCTCCTGAAAGGGAGTTTCATAAGTACCATTGTGGTATCGATATACAATAATATTACTGTGGTAGACATATGTTCAATTTTATTGCACACAGCAATGACAATAACAATGGAATTCAAATGTAGTGTCTTTCGTTTAATCAGTCCTCTAAAAGCATATTATATACCTTAATATTTAGTGTTCCACTCAAACAACTAAAATCTAAAGCAATATCGATATCGCAAATTATGCGCTCCGAAATGATATCCTAATGAGTGTCTGCAATACCAAAAGCAATATTTAATGTCAAATGAATTTAAATTAAGAGGTAATCGTACCTGGATGTTAACATGTGACATTAACCATACACCAGCTAAACATTTCAGGATAACTACTAAAGGTTAACACTTTGTCCACATTTAACAATTCAATTATTTTATTAAATTGTACATGCAATATATGGTTTTCGAAATTCCGCTGAAAATAATATCAAAGACAAATTAATTTTACGGATACATGCCTTTGGTATATATTATTATTTGTCAATACTTCAGGCCTTTCTGCACATGATCACATATAGTCTATTTAATTTAATTATGACGTTTTCAAATATAATACTATTGTCAAGAAATATAACTTCAAAGACCACATAATTGAATTGTTGATGCAGATAGTAAAATTATTGAGGTAAAGGTAAGTGTGACGTGCTTATTATACAATTCCAAACATATTGATGGATACGGTTAAATTAAACAAGTGTATGTTAAGGTCAAAATTATATTTAATTCGCAGTAATTTTTAGTAAAATGCAAGCTGAAAAAAATGTGTGTATGACTCGAATATGAACAGAAATCAAATCCTGGTAACCATAGATCAATTTGCTGTGTAAATGAAGTACGTTTATAATGGTCTGACATATACTATTATTTAAAAGGAATCCTTAGCAGTGCAATTTCTTTTGTTCGCCTGCAAATTCGATTATTTTAAATATATGCGGATGCATGTAATGTATGTTTGGTGTAGTATTGGTTCCCAGAATCGAATATGGTGGGTAATATTGATTATTGAGCGTGTATGTTGCTAAATAAAAGAGCAAGTATCAGATATTAGTCTTTCATGTCTCTTTAGATCCATCGACGATCATTTTGTTTAACTGAACACAACCGCCTTACTTAAATTAAACTGAAAAAGGACTGTCTGATGGGATTAAGGTTGATGTTTCAAGAACAACACATTGACATTAGGCAAACCAAGATAAAATATAATCTGATACCGGATGGGACAAAACGTGCATTTAAATGGAACAAAGATCAGACATTGTTGTAGACTCTACTGCCCGCCCCTTCGTTGAGAAAACACTCTGACTAAATCTCTCTTTCTGGAACAGTTTTCAGAATAGTCCAGAGTATGAAAATTTGATAGGTGGCTACATTTTTATTCTTGGCCACTTCAACTTTCATTTTGATTATCATGAAAACCTATAAACGTCACAACTAATTGATTAAATTCATGTTTTCAACCGTAAACAGTCGTTGAACCAACCCACCAATAAACCTGGTCATATTTTACATTGCATGGATCATAGACCTGTTGCTAATACCCTTTTATTCCAAGAACTTGAATCGAATTCCGTCTGCATTATATGCCATCTCGACGTGTCAGTTCCTAACCCTCCACCTTTAATTGATACTATGAGAAACCTCCGTGATGATAAAGAGAAACAAAATATTGCACGACATTCCAAAAAAGTGTATTACTTTCTACAGAAGGACAACTTGACAACTTCCTTCGTTCATTATTTAAAATACGTACCCCAGCCACCAAGTGCAAAGTGTTAATTACAAAGACTTATCGGTGGTATAGCAGTGTTAGGGGCCATCGTCGCACTGCTTAAAAACAATATTAAAGCAGATAGCCTTTAGCATTCTACAAGACTCCTTATTAATAAAGAAATTTATGACGCCGATACAAAAACGTCACAAACATAGTTATTTTTAGCAAATTATCTCACTACAGTACTAAGGTCACCAAGAGTTCCATATGCAAAGAGCTCTTCGAGATATCTAGCAAAGTAAAGTCAACATACAAATGTACACCACTTCCAGCTATATTCTCTCCTATAGACCTTCCGGACCAATTTGCAAATTTTTTCCGTGACAAAGTGTAAACCATTAGTGATAAGCTTGACAACACAATTAATTTGTCGTCAGCAAACGGTTACGAAACAGAATTTCAGCCACACCCATTAAGATTATTTAAACTGGTCTCTTTGGGTTTTGTATGGACACTCGTGATGTATAAAAAGTGAACCAAAGTCATGTGAACGTAACACAATTCCAGCATCACTGTTGCTTGATCGCTTAAACCCATTATTGCCTTTACTAACTTATGTAATTAACATCTCTTTCCTCCGGCGAATTACTCATTTTTCAAAACTGACATCGTTAATCCTTTGCTGAAAAACAAAACTCGACCATAACGGTTTAAATAACTACCACCATGATTCCAATCTCCTGTTTATATAACAATTCTTAAAAAAAGGTGTTCTAACCAAACTTGCATCTCAAATTAATTAAAATTGTCTTTTCGTCACATTCGTCGCATATCGCCTTTGCCTAGCACTGAAACGTATCTTCTGAAAGTATTTAATGACATACTCTCTGCTTTGGATACCGCAAAGATTACAGTTCTCACTTTTCTTGAATCGTCTGGAGCATTTTGTCACAGAATAAGGCAAACAATACATTGATTTTGCCTTATAACTATTTGACTTTTTTCATTCTTCAAATTTACAACATTATATTGGGTGAATAAGTGTTTCTAGGTAGGCGACTATACTAATAGGCATATCGCCGCAAATTACTCGCGACGAGGAACATTACAATCATAATAGGCACGAGTTTTGTGCCCCCAACTATTCCTCACTCTGCTATGCATTTAAGGGATATCAATTACTAACCGACACGCGGGTCAAAACGACCAAAATGGTTCTTGTCAAGGGGTGCGTACGCTTTCAATTTTGTTCTACATTCATAGGAACAATAGTTAAATGTATATTTAGCTTTATATGCGACATCTACTCAGTTTCTAATGTCATATCGTATAATGATGCATTTATTACGACGCAGATTTAAAACGTTATGAACTTTTAATTACAAGTTGCTATTAGAGCTTTAGAGTTTTCAGAACCCATTATTATGACCCGTTTGGTTTTATTGTTGCTGAATAGACCTGAATAGAGCTAACTAGATGGCCAATGCTGTCTAGATCTGTCGGTAACTGTCTAGAACTGTTTATGGCTGACTGTAGCTGTTTATGGAAGTTGGAAGCTGTTTAGAGCTATCTGGACCTTCCAGAATATTTTGGACTGAGTGCTTTTGATACGTACATATGTATGTATATACGTATGTCTGTAAATGAGGTGGAAACATGAAACATGTTGACGACGTAGATAATTAAAGGCTGCTGCATGTTGTCTGTTCGTATGTATAGGTATCAATGTACGTGTGGTGGATCGTAAAGAGTGCAAGCTGCCGATACAAATGTGGACCAACCTTAGGAATCAATGAAATTGTGCGGTTCATCAGTTTATGAATCATACGCCTGTACAATGATCAAGAATCATATGCATGTTCCAATTGGTGTTTCAGTGGGGAACATTTTCATTTACATGAGTTTATTTTGAATCTAATTGTATTCTAGGAGAGTATATGACTTGTACGTTTAGTGCATAAAATTATTTGAAACACATTGGAATACTTTTCATCTATACATGATAGTATGTGAATCTCTCTTACACTGCATACTATTATTTGAAACGTATATGCAGTCCATGAGGTTTCTTCAATTTGTATTCTATATTGAATTAATAGTTTTGGTTTACTTCCAATGTGTGAATGTGTATAATATATCAGTAACAACAAAGTTAAAGTCACACAGCCAGTACGAATCCTAGGTGTTACTTTAGACAGCGCTTTCACATTACACCAACATGTCATGAACATATGCAAGGCTTGATATCTTGAGCTGAGACCCATCAGCTTCATTCGCCAATATCTTTCAATTGATTCCACTAAAGCACTTTTGTTCATATGTACTTTCAAGACTGAAATATTGTGCCTAATTTCTGTCTGGTTCGTCTCAATATATACAGCAGATTGGATCATCTTTAGAGTAACACTATCAGAACATACCTCCCTGCAGCTCTGTGCCCGACTATGGCTAATCATTCCATCCAGAATCAAACACCAAAATGTGTTCTCTGTGCTACGTTTCACTGACAGACTCAAGTCCATCATACCTATTTGGCCTCATCCATGTGTACTTATCATCATTATGATTCCACAACTCTTCTGACAATCGTATACTCGTTATTATCATTATAAAGAACGAAGTCATATGGACAACGTTCTCTAGCATTCCTTACATATTTTCAGCATTTTTTTTGTTTAACTATTTTGTGTTTGTTTTCTTAATTTGTTTGTGTTTTTGTTTTCTTGTATAAATATCATAATGGATGTTGCTTCTAACGATTTGGCTCTCTACAAATTAGTATTATTATTATTACTATTATTATTATTATTATAAATATACGCACACATGTATGTATGTATGTATGTATTTAGGTATGTAGGTATGTATGTATATATATATATATATATATATATATATATATATATATATATATATATATATATATATATATATGACCCAGGACTTGTGTCGTATACCTAAGGGCATTCTTACTCTGGTTCGTGGACGGAAAACATCTAAGCAGAATTATTTGTGAATAGTTAAAGCACTTGTCTTTCACTAGCGTGAAAGACAAGAGATTGAATATAATTAGAAATAATTATACTCTTCGAGTCTGATTTACCTCGTATTATTGCATCTGTGATAAGTCCCATAACTAACAAGCGAGTGTTGTCATTTCATCCCGAAATAAGACCAGGCTCACATTTCGCGCCCACCGTGGGACACGAACTCACGACCCTCAGAAAATGAAAGACCCCGGTTAGGGCAATGACCAAATTAACCCCAATTTACACCACTCACCCGATGGAGCTCGTCTGCATAGATTTTTTGTCTCTTAAGCGATCTAAAGGAGGGTTGGAGAATATCTTGGTGATAACTGATCATTTCACCAGGTATGCTCAGGCTGTTCCTTGTCGCAACCAGACGGCTCAAACTACCGCTAAAGCCCTTTATGAACACTTGTTTCGATATTACAGTTTCCCAGAAAGGCTTCACAGCGACCAGGGACGTA
Source organism: Unio pictorum (assembly GCA_030141615.1). Classification (NCBI taxonomy): domain Eukaryota; kingdom Metazoa; phylum Mollusca; class Bivalvia; order Unionida; family Unionidae; genus Unio; species Unio pictorum. The sequence continues at coordinate 12,877,817 of JARLTB010000220.1, read as the reverse complement.
ATTTCGAGGGTGGAGTTATAAAGGAGCTATGCAAATTAGCGAACATACAGAAGTCTCGCTTCTCCCTGTTTCACCCACAGGGGAATGGTGCCTGTGAACGTTTCAATGGAACGCTCTTAAAAATGCTAGGGACATTGGAGGAAGAACAAAAACAAGATTGGAAATCTTACATTGCCCCAATAGTCCATGCATATAATGCTACCAAGAATGATTCCACCGGATTCTCGCCCAATTTTCTTATGTTTGGGTGGCACACCCGGATTTCGGTTGAAGTTTACCTGGGCACGACACCAGATAGTGGCGAGGCTGCTACAGAGCCTCACACATACGTTGCAAAGCTGAAACACCGCCTCAAATTTGCTTACACGGCCGCGGCGAGGGAGTCGAGCAATAGCCATGCTAATAACAAGGCCAAGCATGATAAAAGGGTCCGAGAGTCCAAACTCGAAGTAGGGGACCGAGTCCTAGTGCGCAACGTTGGACTAAAAGGGAAACAAAAATTAGCCGACAAGTGGTCCAAGGATGTATATCAGGTGATAACCATCCCCAATTTAGTTATACCTGTGTACAAGGTAAGGAGGGTCGAGGGTTCGAAATCCATTCGCACGTTGCATCGTAATATGCTTTTGCCCTTTGACTACCTTCCTTGTGACCCAGTCCCTATGAAACCGGTTCAGAAAAAAACTGAGTGTACCGAAAGATACCCCTTTAAAATAGAGTTCTGAATCTTCGAGTTCTGACTCGGACACCGACCGGTATGTGATACCACACAGACGACCCGGTTGGGTCGAGAAGGAGAATGTTCAATCCCGTGAACACTCTACACGAACTGCCCTAGATAGCAGATCACCATCTATTATCGATCTCCATATTATGAAGCCTCTTGAAAGCGTTAACATTCAAACCAGTAAGTCTAGGAAATATAGCAGTAGTTTAAGTGAACCCACGAGTAATTTTTCTACTCTCGTGTCTCGCAAAATGGTACTCAGTTCAGTACCTCAAAGATATCTACCGAAAAATCAGTTCGAAGCCCGACCGTGTTAAATGAAGATCAGTCCGTGAGGTTGATCCTAAGCCCACCAACGCCGCGGGAAGATTTAGGCCAGCAACCGCCGTGGCGTTCAATTAGAGACCGAAAACCACCCGACGGGCTAGGTCAGTGGGCGTACGCGCAAACGGTTTATTACGTATGAATTACGGATAGTCCAATTAGTGTAAAATAAACACAGCGAGTATATTTTAAGACGACAATTCAGTCGTTATTATTTTTAGTTAGTTACAATCCCAATTTCTGTAGTTTATGTATTGTCTGCAGGGAGAGTAAACTGATTAAGCTCTGTATTCATAATCATTTCATATGTATGATTAATAGTTTTTCTATAAAAAAATCCAGTATAGTTCCGCAGGGTTATTTTGTCTTGTACTTTTTACGCAGCAAGCACAATTTTGCTAAATTTCAGGAGACATTTACACGGGTGGTATACCTAAGGGCATTCTTACTCTAGTTAGTGGACGGGCAACATCTAAGCAGAATTATTAGTGAATAGTTAAAGCACTTGTCTTTCACTAGCGTGAAAGACAAGACATTGAATATAATTAGAAATAATTATACTCTTCGAGTCTGGTTTACCTCGTATTATTGCATCTGTGATAAATCCCATAGCTAACAAGCGAGTGTTGTCATTTCATCCCGAAATAAGACCAGGCTCACAGTTATATATATATATATATATATATATATATATATATATATATATATATATATATATATATATGGACGGGCAACATCTTCATATATATCAAAGTTCCCTCCTATGTTACATATGGTATAATGATCAGCCTTATATCATGATCAGTATATAGCGTCACCTGACGTTTTATCGTATTGGGCGATGTATGTAATGCATAATAAATTTAATCCATATCATGTTTGTTTTCTAAACTTGAGTTTTAATCGTTAATATTGATTCCGTTATTTGAGTGGTGGCAATGGTATGTTCCCATCACTTTACCGAGGCGCCAATTTGAAATTGTATTGATAGTGTAACAGTTTACGATCCATGTAAGTCTCTCCATGGTGTTTGACACACTTTGAAAATTTACAAAGTGTTTAGATCTACTAGTGTTTAAGAGATTTAATAATGTGCGTTTATGAAACTCGCTTTCTTAAACATTCAACACTTATATTGCTTTTATGCTGGTTATAATCATCCAACAAACCACATGTTTCACTAATATTTATTGTACGATAATGAAGACAGTGATTACTATATCTGAAGGAGATTGATTGTTTCGCTGAACACACTTACCGTCTTTTACGAATTTTGCGTCTTTTCCAGAATTTAATTTCTGCACAACATATATGTCAATATACGGATCATTCTGATAACACCTCTTCAAGTTTAATACCAGTTCTTTCGTTTGCGATTGAAAGACAACTGGTCAGGGAGGTTAGGGTCTGTACTCGTTTAGTCACGTCTCTGAGACAGACAGTTCCGCATCGGTTATTGCTGCCATGATAAGGACACGATAACGTTTGGGAATATAACATAAACAACCTTTCAACTGTGAGTTAGTACCCTTTAAACAACATCATTGACACAAACATTTAAATGAAAAATTGCAAGATGATCGATATTGTAAAATTAAGATTGCATATCGTTTGCTTTTGAATTAATTCAACAAATTTTGCGACTCTCTAGTTTCAACAAAATATATTGTATAGTGATAAGATAGCACATGTACATAAAATATAGTGATGATTTAAATTCACACATTCACATGACATATCAAGACTATTACATCTGTAAAGTCCCTGAAGAGAGGTTCCTAATCAATTTCAATATTCGCCCTTATGTTCTGCTACGATTGTGATAATAAACATTGGATTTCATTATATTTTAATGCCTGGCAGATGTGAATGCCTTTTCGTATACATAAGAACGAAAATACCTGCAATATCGAAAGCACACATAACAAACTTTCAAAAATTTGGGAACGTTACATCTACTTCTAGATTTTCAACTTATTGTTTCGTCTTATCGACGTCTCCGCATGACAACTAATATAATCAGTAATAGTAGTAGTAGTAGTAGTAGAAGTACTTGCACTAGTAATAGTAGTATCAGTAGTAACAATCATGCTTATACCATACACCAAAAATCATTAAACGGTAAGATTATAAATTGATCACAAGCAAATCCAAGATATTGCAAACTAAATACTTATAGCAACTGTGTCTGAATTTCGAAGAGTTTTGACATTTTAAACATTTATTTGAATATTGCATTCGTTTTAGCGTACATATGTATTTACACACTTTTAAAGTACGTTAAACTGATACATACCTTTTGGAAAACGTGTCAAGAGACAGAGAACAAATACAAACATTGTATTATTCATTCTGAACTCTCGGACTACCTTGAGTCTTCGTAATGACTTACAGATTTGAATATATATATATATATATATATATATATATATATATATATATATATATATATATATATATATATATATATATATATATATATCCGCTTCTGTTTGATTGCATAAGCGAAGGATAAATTATAGTATAGAGACATTTTATAATCCAAACTATTAGTTAAATATTTTAAGGTCATATTGACAAGCGTCGTTTATACAATATTTGTACTGAGAACGATATGTTTGACAGTTTCATCAAAAGGCTTGCATTGCCTATTACGGCAAAATGTCAAAGTATTCATACTCTCAAGCCTTTAAAAGCACAGTCAACAATGCCATGTTTGGGCCGTTTTTTTTATTAGTGAAAGTTTCTCTCCTTAAAACCACCGAAGCAGAAACCAAAACATCGATATGTAGTCAGCAAGATCAGCAAAATATTGGTTTCTATTTCATGTCTTACTTTCTGAGTTTGAAAACACTTGGTTAAATTGGTATAATTGCCCTAAAACATTACAAATCGTATTGATGTGAATCATCAATACGCAAGAAATATTAATTTATTTCAAGTATATTGTGTATGCAAAATAGATGTATGCGATTACATTTTCATATTATCTGTTTATTACCACGTTATCATTAGTTATGTGTACACATTATTCTAACCAGTATTATATGTTTGCTTGCTTGTAAGTAATGAATGAGTTTTGAAGGAAACTAAAATATCAGCGACCACAACTACAGCCATTCGAATAACATTTACTCAATAATTGCATCAACTTGAGTAGTATAATGATATTCTCAAATTATCTTTGAACTTTGGATACATACGTGCTAGCTTTACTACGAGGCTTGATTAAAAAGATAAATGCAGCTTATGGTCAGTTTTACATTAACATTAAAATCGAAAAAATGATAAATATTCAATGTCGGAAAGATCAAAAGTATATAATATTTTAAAGTACTGATAGGTATGTGAAAAAGCAGAATTGTGAGATATGCAATTCCTACCTTCATGACAATTTTGTGGTCTCGGAAGGAATACCTTCCCCATTTGCTATTGGATGTTTTACAAGTTTATAACACAATACCGTCTGTTTTGCTATATGTTCTACGTTCAAAATAATGTATAATGAGATTAATTCATCCTAAGTCAATTACTGTTTGTATGACTTTAGAACTGACTCGCTGTATATGTATATTCCCTTACAACGTTGAATTCTCTAGTCATGTTTGATTTACATGCCATTACATATGATGAAAATTCACATACACATATCTGGGCATAAACAGCGTGTTCATACGTCAATGTAAATCTCAAAATAGTCACATAAATGAGGTTCAGTTAAGTAACATCTTAATTTCAACATTTAATGGATCATAATAGGTGCAATAAACAGAGAAGCATATAGTCTCATTTTGAAATCAACGACTATCTTTTTGAAGTTTCATATAACCCCTGGTATGTAAAACGCAGTGAACCAATAGTTAGAAAGAGAAACTAGCCAATACGTGTATAGAGATCTTCCATTCGTGTTTAGTGAAATTATTTCATTAAGTTTCATAATATTCATGACAAAAGGACCTTTTTTCCACGTAGTTTTAATGTTACGGAATTATTAACTATTCCATGTCAACTGTGTACAAAATGAGGTAGGTCATCTTTACTTTTCTTTAGTATCTCAAACCTCAATTCCAGAAGAAGAAGAAAAAACAAATTTAGAAGTGCGATTGTCAGTTACATCTCCCCCTCCTAGGACGAACTTCATACAAAAATGTTAACACATGTCACATGTATGCAAATTTATCTTTCGAAAACGGTTTATAAACACAAATCAATACCGTTAGTATAATTAACATCTTCATCAGAATGAAACTAATATTAACATATGTGATATTATTATTGTGTTGATATTGTTCATCTGCACTTTTATGTTCTTTTTTCAAACAGTTACATTTCAAACAGAAATTATGTATGTATTATATAATAAGCATCATATAAGTAATTTCTAGCTAACACAGAAAGGTGAATTAGACGATTCATTTTTTTATACCAGAATATGGCATTAGGCTTAAAAAAATATGTTCACTTTTCAGCAACAACGGATTAAAAACTCGACATTATCAACAATCATTCATTGCGACAAATACGGTACCATATTATGTTTAGTTATATGCAATGACCATGCTACTGGATCTTTAAAATTAACAAAAATGTTCATCTAAATCTGCTTCCTTGAACCAAAACTACTCCCATATATAATGGGACAAACTTTGCTAGCTGACGCTTTTAAAATGACTGAATAGTTTTGTCCATTTCGCATACATGCACACACACACACATACACACACACACACACATATATATATATATATATATATATATATATATATATATATATATATATATATTATTTATTAGTTTATGCGTCAATTTCATGTACTGAAACAGAGAAATCTCATACGATTTAAATTATTTATATTTTCCCATGCAATGATTTCTTAAGTCTGAAATATTGCAAATATGCAATAATATAGTATCGATATGTGCTGGATAGTTTGTCGTCTAGTATTTATGATATACCCTGTAGTTTGACTTCAGTGTATACTAAACATGGTTAGCAAAAAATGTATCCTCATTATCCAAGGAGACTGGAATACCAAAGTTGACAAAGACGCTATAAAAGACTCGGATGATAAATGTATACTTTCTTGCAGTGAGCTTACGTATGAAGGCGGGAGAGTTAGCAAGCTACAAAATCTTGATACTAGCAAACACCCTGGGCCAACATAAAGCTTCATGATGCTGGACATAGCACGCCCCAAATTGAACCCATCATAACCAGAGCTACTACATACTGGTTTAAAATCGATACCGATCTGGCACCAATAGAGCAAAAACAAGAATGTTCCCAGGTTCTGATGTAGGGGGTGATTGATAACAACCTCATCATAATTAATTTCCGAGTGCTGTTGCAGAAAATTAATCCAAAGAAAATCAGGCTCAAATTTAACCTTAAATAATTGAAGGACGCCTACATCTGCAAGTCATTCAAAGCCAAATTTGGAGGAAAATTTTCTGCACTCCTTGTGATGGATGTTGATTTTAAAGTAACGTTAAACACTTTCAACACAGTCACCACAAAAGCTGCCAAGGACATCATTGATCTCCATCGCTGAAATAGTAAAACCTGGGTTACAGAAGAGGTTCTGAATCTTTGTGACACACAACATGATCAGTAGCGTAAACGAGATATAAACAAGAATGTCTAAACAAAACTCTAATAAAAGAAATGAAGAGCACAGAAATAGAGAGCAGCATGATAAAGAATAAAATCAAAACGACCTCATTTGACAGTAGCAACCAAGAGCCAGTACCATTGAAAACGAAAATTGAAAATGCCTCACACAACCATCTGACATTGCAGAAAAATGGACTGAATATTTAAAGAGACCCAGAGGTGTTTAAAGATCAAAACGCCACAAACGATAATGATTTCCCCATTCTCAAAGAAGAGATGGAGTCAGCAATACGAGCACTGAAGAACGGGAAGTCAGCTCCAGTAGACAAGACCCCAGCTAAACTTATGAAGAATGGCAGGTAATCAGTGATAGAGCTACTAACAAACATCTGCGACAAGATCTGGCAGAAAGGCGAATGGCCTATACACTGGACCCAGTCACTGATTATAACACTACCCAAATAAAGCAATCTCCAGCTGTGACAAATTACAGAACAATCAGTTTGATCAGCCATGTTACTAACGTGATGATGAATATCTTGAACAAACTGAATCCACAAGCAGCAGGAATAAACGCTGCAGAACGTGCAGGGTTACGGATTAAAAGAAGCACAACAGAACACATATTCAATATTAGGGTCCTGTGTGAAAAATACTCACAACGGCAACAAGACATCTATTATATGTTTATAGATTTCATTAAGTCTTTTGAAGAGATGCCCGAAGAGTTAGGGTTAGGATCAAGGTTAGGGTCAAGGTCAGGGTTAGAAGATTTGATTGAACAAAAGTGCACAGAAATAGAGAGCAGCTTCATAAGGAACAATAGCAAAACGACATTCCAAATTGTGAAAGACATCATTAGACAGAAGTAACCAAGAGGCAGAACCATTCAAGACGAAAATGGAGAAAATGCCTCACACAAGCATGTGACATTGTAGAAATAGGGACTGAGTATTTAAAGAGACCCGGAGGTATTTGATGTTCCAAAAGCCACAAAATGATGATTTCCTTATTCTCAAAAGAAGAGATGAAGTTAGTAATAAGAGCACTGAAGAATGTGAAGGCAGCTCCAGTAGACAAGATCTCAGCTGAACTTATGAAGAATGGCAGGTAATCAGTGATAGAGCTACTAACAAAAATCTGCAACGAGATCTGGCAGAAAGGCGAATGGCCTACACACTATACTCTACACACTAGACCCAGTCACTTATTATAACACTTCCCAAAAAAGGCAATCTCCAGCTGTGCCAAAATTAAATAACTATCTATTTGATCAGCCACGCTAGTAAGGTGATGATGAAGATCATCTTGAACAGAGTGTAGCATGCGGCATTGTGGGCCACAATGAACAAGTTCAACATGGGTCAAAAGTTGACCAACACCATCAAGCAGCTGTATTCCAAGGCTATCATTGTATTAATTGCTCAAGGTTATGTGGCTGACCGGATCAATACAACAGTTGAAGTACGACAAGGCAGGCCGTCTCCTGTCACCCACGTTTCTCAAGATTTACTTAGAGCGCATCAATAGCGAAGCCCTGAAAAACCCTTGTGGAGCAGTCAGCATTGGCGGACGTAACATCACCAAACTACGCTTTGCCGGCGACAGTGATGGGCTGGCAGGCAGTGAATATGGGTTTGCCACCTTAGTGAAGAACCCGGATGAAACGTCTTCCACATTTGATATGGAGATAAGTGCCGAGATGACAAACCTGGTGAGAAATAGTGGCAAACAAATCTCAATCAAGATTAAAGTCAGAGGACATGAATCGAAAACAGTGGGCCAATTCAAATATCTTGCTTTCATATTCACGGAAGAGGGATCAAGATCAGACATTTGTCACAAGGAGCACACACAATGACATCTATGTCAAATCTAAGACTTATCTGGGGAGACAAGAATATCAGTCTGAAAACGAAAATCAGACTGTTGAGAGCACTAGTCATCTAAATCTTTCTGTATTCATGTGAAGCCTGGACCATGACAGCAGAATTACAAAGAAGAATCCAGGAACATGAAATGAGATGCTACATAATTATCCTTGGCATATCTTACATGGACCACATGAGAAATGAAAAAGTGTGTAACACCATCAGGCACAATGTAGGCCATTATGAAGATATTCTCATTACTGTCAAAAAGAGAAAGATGACTAGTTTTGACCTTGTCACTTGAGCCTACAGTTCATCCACAGCAGTGCTGCAGAGTAATGAGAAAAGTGGTAGAAGGAGAGGTAGACAAAGGGAAAATATGAATGACGACATCATATTATGGACCGGAAAATGATCTGCAGAGACGCAGGCATTGGCACATGATCCAGACAAGAGGAAGGAACTGGTCAGATGTTTAGCAGCACAGTAGGTCAAGAGACTGATGATGATAATAATTATATATGATATATACTCTATCAAAACAAGCAATACAGCAAAAGTCAAGGTTGAAATTTTTATCGCAATATACTGACTAATTCTAAACTCATTTCTAGAATCCAAGAGCCTTACGTAGATTATACATTTCAGCAGCAACAAGGGCGAATATACCGAAACTATTTCAGACAAATCAGAAAAAAGGAAATTATTTCAAGCAAACCGAAAATATTTCAAGCCGGAACTATATTATGAAGACAAAATAAAAGAGAGATGAATGGTTTCGGTTTCTAACAAACTAACTCTGCTACAGAGACAAAGTCCCCAGACAGACCCGGGGCCGATTGCACTGCGGAGACAAATTGTTTCAACCGAATATTTTATCAAGTCCGATACTATATCTTGATCTAGCGTCATAAATTTATCGTTACAAATCCATGTGGGATTGACTGTGCATGACTAAAGACATTTCTATATGAGATTATAATCCATGTCTCCACTGCACCATGTCTGTTCAATGTTTCGTAGCGTATGTGTGTCAACTTCATTAAATACAGCAAGAATATTACAGTTGGTATTTGTTTGTATCGTTGAGTGACATATATCACATCAGTTTTTATCCCTACCGCTGGAAAATATCCTAGCGGGATTCTTTTGATTGTCTAACATCACATCATCATATACGACTAAATCGCTAATATTTTCGTCAATAACATCAATGCACGGTGCTTCCTCGATATCGGTTATAAACTCAAAAATAACCTCATCGATTTCCGATTGTGATCTCTCGTTAAAATCCTTTAACATCTCGTAACATTGCTGATCGTCTACACTCGGGGCTACTAAATACGACTTATCCCATTTCATCCATCTCGTTATTAAATTAAGTAACAACTGCGTTTTGCCACTTCCAGATGGTCCCATTATAATCATACGAATAGAATTTGGTAGCGCTGCATGATGCGTAACTAGATCTTGTGTTTTTGTTGCCGAAAAAGCTATTACATTCATTTTATTATAAATAAATTATGGATCTATATTGTGTGAAATGTAGGACGCGTACACCAACAATTGACCAAACAACTACTACAACTAAAAATAACAGAGAAGCTATCACTGGCAAGTGTCAACGATGCGTTATAAATAGATTTCGATTTGTTAAAATAAAGGAGAGTGATATTGTGGCGAAGTTATTAAAATTACCGGGAACACCATGGGCAAAATATCCGGGAGAAAAAAAACACCTAGGGTATAGTTATTGTGGACCTGGGACCAGATTCGATACCCGACTCGACCTTGTGAAAACAAAGTAAACGCTATTGATAAAGCGTGTCATACTCGTGATTTTGCTTATAAAATCAGCAATCTGCAACACATAAATCTCGGAGACTTTATATTGATACATGCGTTGAATTCTATCACTGATAAATCCTTCAAAGAAAAATTAGCTTCATGGTTGATAAAATCGGCGATGGAAAGTTAATTAATGCTTGGTACTGGTAATTAATAACATCATTGAATCTATTTATTATTTCCCAAGAGAATACTGGAGGGGTAAATCAGCAATCAGTAACCTCGCTAGCGCGCAAAGGTAAAAAATACTACAGCAAAGGATTGGTTATGCAAACAGGCGATATGGCACATTTATCTACCACCGCCTAAACGAATTATCTTTTCACAATTTGATGTCAGCGTCCTTAATGAGGTTCATCAAACTGATATATTATTTCTGCCCCATGATGGTGTTTACAAGTATGCGCTAACCGTAGTTGATGTTGCAAGTAGATACAAACAAGCAGAGGCGCTAGCGACGAAGTCATCAACTGAGGCGGTTTGTGCGTTTGAAAGGATTACAAGTTGATCCTGGCTAGGAATTTCTGAGTGCAGTGTTATTAACAATGACGCATCATAATGTCACCATCAGGCGAGGACATACTGCATTACATCGCGATCAGGCAATTGTTAAACGATTTATTCGGACACTTGCTGAGCGGTTATTTGGATATTACTACGTGGAGGAGTTTATTCAGGATAAACGATCTCGTGAATGGGTCAAGAGATTACCGGGTGCAATTACCGCGTTAAATAATGAAATTACTCGAACACTTAATACGAAACCTAACAGTGCGATTAAAAGGAAGTATATACCAGAACAAAAACCACAAAATGATTTTCTGGAAACATCCAATACTCAGCAATGTCACTGTGAGATATCTATTTGAACCGGTTGAGCTTGAAGGCGGTAAAAAAAGTGCTACTGCTCCTATTTGGAGTGTCATTACACATAAAATATCTAACATAACGAGATCCACGGTAGACCAGCAATCTATACATTGGACTCAACTGCTCATCAGCGGGGTTTTACGCGTGGATAATTACAAGTGATACCTGAGGACACTCAATTACAACCGCTTGGTCTTAATTATCACCTCTTCGTCTATTACACTCAAGTCAAGTCAACATCACATTATTTCTGGTATGACCAACGCTGATTTTTCTTGTTTACGGAAAATTAACGAGGATCATCATCTGACCAACACCAACGCATTATACAATTACAATTCGAGCAGTGATCATTATGTTGTTATTTTAGTGCAACTATACATTCAGTATCAATGTCTAATTTTCTGTTGTTCTTTTTTGTCCTCTTGTTAATAACTAGCGAGTGCTTTTCTGATTATATCATCGCTGACAATACCACTGATTGTGGTGTCATTATCATCTAACACCTAAAACAACTTTTCGAAATTGATTTATTCGTTGTACTCTGGACACTGCAAGACAAACCAAATTTGACCACTCGATGCGATTATCTACGATCCAAACAATTGTATCGGATATAGTCAACCCCTGCGAAGAATGTATCATCGCTGCGTATCCTAGCTTCCATGGGGATTTTCAGCATGCAATGCATCTTCGACAACACCGATATCAACCAAAATAATATCATTTTTCACTAGGATTTGTTTTTCACTTTGTCCATGAATATCAACTTCGATATTCTGTTTTCGTTTACCCTTGAGATTATAACACAATGCTGTACTGGAAAAGTGTTGAGAATATTTCTTTGTGAGTTTCAAATAGCTTCATCTGAAGTGTATCTCTGGCTATCTCTCTACTTAACACTATCAAATCGTTTAGTCTCCACGCTTCCCAAAAATCATTTAATCGCAACACGGGTCATATCGTGTATGGGATGTCCAAATCTTTTAAAATACTCAGAGCATTCTCCACACCCGATAAAACTCCCTGGATAACACGTAATCATATCAACCGAAATAACACTTTTGGGGTCATATTTGCTATTCCATTATCCAACATTGCCATATCCCACATAGCTTGATTCGATATCTGATAGAAATTCTGCTCTTGTTGGTTTCCACGTGTTTTTCTTTCTCGCAAAATGAGTTGCGACTGACGGAATTGTAAAACAGTTTGTTAGTAATTGTTCGTCGTAATCCGTTGAGAAATCACTAGCTTGTTTTTTCATCTCGTTGTGGAAGGCTTCAGTACATTATAGTTCGCCATTGGGTCTTACAAATTGATCGAATTTACCCTTTTCGTTTTCAAAACTGTGAAGTAACCACACTGACACAGGATCGTTTTTACTTAACTTATGGTTCTATCCCGCGGAAATATTGTTACCGCTGGTGTTCATTATGGTCAATGATTCTGATTGGAGCTCCTTTTGATTTATATTTAGATTCGTGCGATACTTCTCCTGTTGCGGTTATTGGGAATCTTAATGGTGTTTCTAATTTGGCTATATCTTGAATTGTTGCTCCGCTCTCATTCACTGTTAATCCCCTATCATTTATATTTTGTGTCTTAGAATCCGTCAATTTGTTTCGACGCAACGCATTTACAAAATGCTCCATTATTCCTTCTGCTACACAATTTCTATTGACGATGTCAACGGTGACAGTTTCATGGGTTTTAATTTTCAATGCTCGGTTTATCATTTATCAGATAGATCCCATAAAAAACCGCGGTTTCAGGATAGGATCTCTCGTAATACGGTTTGTCAATCCAAGTCAGAATTCCTGGTTTGGAATCCTGACTCACAGTGACAGTTCTCTTATTTTTCAGGATTGGTTCAAATTTGTCGCGTATAATCCAATTCCCCGTTTCTGAGCGGATAATGAATTTCACTCTAAAAAAATATTTTTTCTTGTCAAGATGTAAGATTATCACTGCTAATCTTTCGTCGTTCATGGTAGCATCAACAATACCATCAATTCGAAATTTTGACCACCAGTGCGATCCTCCATTGCGCTTGAATTCATTAAATGCATCACGGATTCTACCTATCGTGCTTCTATCACTTATTAGACTCTTTGGTACATCAGTGGAGACTCTATCGAGATGCAACATTTTTCCAAGGCGTAATTTTCGATAATCTCTCGAATTCCTCCATATTATAATTAGAGCAAGTATTTAAATAAAAAATTTATAATATAATGAATCATTGAAAATTGATTATGATAGGATCAGTAACCACTTGTAATAAATCATGCAGAAATTAATTCTTCGGATATCATTTACAAAGCGTACGTCGAGGGAGTTTTTGGCCCTTACCTTGCATACGGGGTATGTGTGCGTGGTAAGTAGCAGTTATGTCTGAATTGTTGTGATAAGGGATACAGAGAACTAAAGCGCTAATATGCTAAACGAGTCAAAGACTCCATCAAAGATTCCGTCTAAAACTCCATCAATAACTCTGACTGTGTCATCGTCCTTGACTCTGTCAAGAACACAATCATACGAATACCTCAAGACTACATTGATATATTCCCAAGTAATAATTAAACCAAATAATGAATTAGACAAATAGTATTTAGTATATAACTGTAGCAAGAATTTCAACCACATCCCGTGATTACCAATTATGAAGCATCTCGTGACGGTATTGTCAGACACCGCAGACTGAAGAAACCATTAGCGTCGGACAATAATATGGGGTATGTGATGTTTACTGTTGGAAACAAAAAGGTATCTTAAGCATATATTTGCTTTCGAATGTTTTCATGGATTGTTTAAAGATGGATTTATAGTTGATCATACTAAATGGATGTCCCCAAAATAACAGGTTGGATAATTTGCGAGCTATCACACAAAGTCAGAATACCAAATGGGGAGAGACTGGAAAAAACTCAAAAAATGCAAGATTCCTCAAATCATTTAATACAGCAACTAAAGAAAGAAAGAGCATTTGAATCAATGAATGAAGCAGGTAGATATTTTGATACTTATAAAATCTCAGTACGATTTTTTGCAGAACAAATATATTAGTCAGAGATTTCCGAGAAAACCGGACATAGAATTACATTTATAAATGTCTGAATTCTGTTTGGTATTGTATATAGGTAACACCAAGGGGAATAACTCGTGTGGGCATGTGTATACAGTTTTGAAACAACGATAACTCTTTTGACTTTAGATTTTGATCGAATTCTTTCAGATTTTCAAAATAGTGATGATAGCGCTCGGAATAATAAATATGTGTTATCGAAATTCTATTATTTTATAAAGAGAATTCAACACGATATATATGACTCCCTCACAACAATTTCGTACCTTTATTCACTACTGTCGAATTACAACAGGAACAGAACAATTAATATAATATAATATAATATAATATAATATAATATAATATAATATAATATAATATAATATAATATAATATAATATAATATAATATAATATAATATAATATAATATAATATAATATAATATAATATAATATAATATAATATAATATAATATAATATAATATAATATAATATAATATAATATAACATAACATAACATAACATAACATAACATAACATAACATAACATAACATAATATAATATAATATAATATAATATAATATAATATAATATAATATAATATAATATAATATAATATAATATAATATAATATAATATAATATAATATAATATAATATAATATAATATAATATAATATAATATAATATAATATAATATAATATAATATAACATAACATAACATAACATAACATAACATAACATAACATAACATAACATAACATAACATAACATAACATAACATAACATAACATAACATAACATAACATAACATAACATAACATAACATAACATAACATAACATAACATAACATAACATAACATAACATAACATAACATAACATAACATAACATAACATAACATAACATAACATAACATAATATAATATAATATAATATAATATAATATAATATAATATAATATAATATAATATAAAACGACTTCAGGAACAAGGACAACAACAAGAACGATCACAAGAACAACCTGAACAAAGATAACAACAACAACTAAGTGATATTATTGAAGAAGAAGAAGAAGTTCCGAGAGACAGGGAGGAATATGCAATTCAAGATATAGTTACTAAGGAGGCGTTAGATAAAATTAGAAACAATTCCACGAATGATCAATTAGCTAACTTTGCTGCTAATTCATTTCCTAAAATGACGAGGGAAAATATATAAATGATGGATATGATGACTTTATAAAAACCGCTGACACTTGGAATAGAAAAATATATTTGGCAAATCACGGTGAAATTAGAATCAAAGAGGATGGTGATTTTAAAAAATATATCGATAAAAAAAAAGTTATAAAAAGTGGTTTACCAAATGAACCTCCCGAAATGAAAATAATGGTAGATGTTGATCCCACACAAGGTGCAACTAGTACAACTAAAAAATTCGCTAGTGGATATTCATGAGGGTTTTCCTATAGTGGTCTTGTTCGTTGTTATAAAAGTATTCTCGGGGGAATGTCACGGGTAAACATTGTCGTAGGACAGAAACGAGCTGGAAATAACTCACCGGAAATAATTATTGAGGCAACTGATATCTGCAGACGACTATTTGAGGGTGGTATCATGATGGATATTCGTGTATATCGAGAGTTTATTGATCAGCTATAGGACGGTTACCACAGTTATTAAATCACCACATTAGATAAATATCATTTAAATAAAATGATCATACTTTACAACCACAACAAACCAACCATGGTCTATGTAGTAAACTAAAGATTGCCAGTTTATAGAGCGTACTATGGAGATGGTCTCGGTAATACCATTACAGGATTATTTGAAAAAATGACTCCAACAATAGCACCAATCGCAAAACAATTATCAATGAAAACTATTGATTGTATTCGTGGTAAGGTCATTAGCGCTGTTGGTGATGTTGCCGGTAAAGCATTTTCCGCAGCTAAGGAAAAACTACTAGCGTTAGTTTGGCGACGAAAGGAACCAACAATGACTTCGTCATTGGTGACTTCCTCACCGGTGATAAAATTACTAGAGAAACTACCATCTACGGAAATTATGCCCGCGAGTATTAGCAAAATAATAAATAACGCAGTGGATCAAAATATATCATCACTGAGCAGCGTCCAGGATAATATTACTGCAAATATGATAGCGGGAAGTGGCTTGAAATCGCGATTTAGATCAATAAATATATAATAATATGTTCAAATTAGCTCCTGATACAGCGTTCGATATGGACGCACCAGTGCCCAAGAATGATTCTGTACGCGATTATCAATTCCATTCCTATAATGCAGTACAACCAAATATTCGATCAAGAATTGAACTTCAAGTCCATGATACCAGCAAATACTTTCTACCGCTGCAGCGTTTATCAAAGTAGAAGGAGAAATTGTAACAAATGTTGTAGCTGACACACCATATCCCTTAAATGTCGGGGTTGGTTTTGTCAATAATGGTATTATGGAACTATTTGAGATTGCTAGATATATGATTGCTGGAAGAGAGATTGAATCCATAGAACACGATGTTGATGTTGCCACAACAATAGTGGGGTTAGCAAGATATTCCGATGATTATACAAGATCGGCAGTTCCATCTATGACGTTCTCTAAGGATATTACTGATCACGCTGAAAACGTTCAGTATGAAATAAGACAACCCAAAGATCGCGTTGGTGCTCCAAATGCTGATATCGAAAATATGATTATTAATACTTATCCTGAATACAACCTAGGGTCTGCAACACGTGTAGAAATGTTGAAAGGACCGCGTAGATTTTTTTCATACGCGATTCCATTGCATCATATTTTTGGATTTTGCAGAAATAGTATAAAAGTTATCTATGGAGCGAAACATACAGTTTTACTCGTGAGGAAAGGTGATGATAATGATGCAATCTGGCGTGATATGGGTGATGATGTTGGTAAAGTAAATATAGCAAAACTATCACTGTGGATGCCAGTAATGACTCCATCAATTACCGAAGAGGAACCATCACTATCATTTATGGATCATGGAGGAAAATCATTGCTATCATGGCTAACAACAACAATGGAAACTATGAATTCTTCCGTGATTGGCGTATTTACTTGGCACCTGGCATCAAAACAGGGTGTTGCTGCGCCACGGCATATATTTGTTGTGTTACAGGATAAGACGCGAATTTGTCTTCAAGAACATATTAATATGATATTTGATCAACTCGGTGTTTCTGAAGTCTCACTGACGATAAACGGCCAACCGAAACCATCCGAGGATATTTTACTTAATTACGATCAAAACCAAGTAGCACGCGCGTATCATCGTTTGCTGACATTTATGGGACGTGATAATAATGTTGAAACCGGTCTGCAAATATCACAGTTTAATTTTAGAAAACTATATCCCATCTTCTACTTTTTGTTGGAATATCTTGACTTAACCAGACAATCCGTCGTTGACATACATTTCCGAGGTCGTGTATCTCTTCCAGTTGCTCCAGATCCGCTTATCCCAAATTACAGAGCAGTTGCTGTTATTCGCAGCGACAAATCAATGCTACTCGAAGGTGTTGGTGGACGAATGTAATTAGTTGATGCACCAGTGGAAAACATGTAGACAATTTGATCAATCTGTTATAAAATAAAATGTCATATAGTCATGTTAGTGTTACGTTCGCTCCTGGTCAAATTTATAAACATTTCAATCAGAATCAGCTAACAATTGTAGAACCACAATATCGCTGAAGAACAATCAGATGTCTGGTGGTCAGAATAAACTATCATTGACAACTCGTCAAATAAAACACTTCAATGATGTCGTCAAGATTAAAATGGTGTTCAGGTCACACTCTCTTGGACGGCAATTAAGAACATGATAAAAAAGGTGGTATATTCCCACTTTTCGCTGCGTTACCAGCGTTGATTGCGGCCGCGTCCCCAGCGGTAGCAAATGCTGCCGCGCTAGGAGCCGTTTGTACAGTGGCAGGGATGGCACTAAAGAAAGCTACCGGAGAGGGATAAAAAAAAGATCAGGAAAGGGTCTAAGATTACCAGGAACTCCGTATTCATGGTACAGTGGAAACGGCCTGAGACTAGGAACAGTTTACTAACAATAGTTCCCAGGTGAAATTTTGATTTACTCGATGCTGCTAAAAAACAAGCGATACAAAATTTTAGAGGTGTTTTTATGAGAGATCAATTACCACAACAACCAAACAACGCTGAAACCGGTATTATTGATCTTGATAACAGCACCTGACCTGGAATTCACTGGGTTGCGATTGAACCGCGTGTGATTGTTTATTTCGATTCATATCGGTTAGCGCAGCCTGAAGAATTTATGCGTTATATAAACCGCTTAAAAACTCTTACCTGGTATTCTACGCTACCACCACAGAAAATGAATGACCCAACAATATGCGGTATAGAAGTATTAAATGTCCTCAACGCTATTTCATCATCGGGAAAACCACCACATTAAACCGTACACGAATATACGAGCAATCGCTTTTCAGAGAGAAATTATATAAATTAACATGATTGATATTTGCGGAAGATCCCTCTCGAGCCTGCAAAACACACCGCAGACATATCTGCAACCAGTGATGTGAAAAAAATAATCGAAGATCAAATATCAGAGATTTTAAACCTTGCAAGTGTTGATCCAAACTAAATAGTTGTATTAAAAAATCGTCTGGGTAAATTTAAAAATAGTAATATTTCCCTTCATGATATTTTAGTTACACAACGCGGTGTAACGGAAAATGCTATAGCGGGTCATTCCGATCAAGGAAAACTCAAACCAGATGTTCTCATTTCAACTAATGTGGATAGAACTAACAATTTAGAACCAATAAAAAAACTACCCGATGAAAACGACTACCATATAACTAAATTCGATCGGTTTTCTGAATTACAAAGAAATACAAAGAAATATAATAGACAATATTGACAATCATATATTAGATTTCTTTGGAAATCCATCCGTGACCACATCGAAACTCACGGAGATAAAAACCTCCATGGATAATTTGTCAAAGTTGCGATTCGATCATGTCGCTCATGCATCTCAATCTACTACGTTACGTAAATACTTTACGGAACCGATGACTCCATTGATAAACTTTCTGGTAAACAGAATTCAAAACCCGATGATGTTAAAATAAAAATCGCTGATATTAGCACAAAACTCGATGAAATAACAGCGATTAATCGGCGAATAGAAGTTGTTTGTGAAGATATTAAAAAGGCCAACGATGTCATCAAGGATGACCGACGATGGTAGAAAAAAATGAAAAAATAAAATCCCTCACGAACATAAAAATATCGTAAATAATGTGTACGCGATCCAACACGGATCATTTACGTGGACAACATCCACTAACATATTAAATATCATCGACAAGGAAACAACTGAACGATTTACAATAGCATCCACTGATAATAATTTGGTTAGGGATTCTTTAACCTGGTATGTGGAATTTGTAGCGGATTTAAGTAAACAACTGAATACAAAATCTATTGGATTTTCAACGCTGGCAAATTTAACGCCAGCAATTTGAAATCTATTATAATAAATAAAATGTCATCATTGTCAACGTCACAACAGTATTGCTATGACCAGGTCAGAGAATTTCAAACTAAACTCAAAACACTCACTGAAGAGTACCAAACAAAAATAAAAAATACCGACGAAAAATCAGCGCAGTTGATTTTACCGTGTACTCGGTATCAGGTGTAATCATCGGAGCCGATATAATACTCTCCTCGATGACATTGATTGCCCCGATAGCTGTTCCTATTTATATATCCACTGCGACAACAACCACTGGAATTATTTTAATAATAACAAAAAGAATATCATCATGTAGCCAGCATATACTGCAGGATTACATAGTTAAGTTCCATATTTGTCAACCGCATACTCGCAATTATACTCGATGATATCATCCTCCCTCGATGACACATTAATATCCGATAGTGCGTTTTCAGCGATGGTACAGTTTATATGATTCCGCGATGTCAGAATTAGAAAAACAACACGAGTGTAATAACATTGGCAACATCACAATAACTACTTCAAAGAATAGCGGAAAATACCACACCGGTGAAAACCAGCATGATATCAATAACCTCAACAAACCCTGAATTCAGTATGAATTTCCCTACTGCGGTTCCAGTTAAGGAAATAGCACTAGCAACATTACGAGTATACCATAGTTGGCCAAATATCAGATCAGTAACATTCGGTGGTCAGCAACCGAATAATCCCCTGGTGTTTGCGAGTAAGAATAAACAAGACGGAACTACAGACTCGAACGTTGTTTCCATACCATCTGGGTCCTACCAAATCGAAAAGATAAATAATGAATTTCAACGCAGAATAAAATCCATACTGGAAAAAAATCAAACATTGCTATAACATTTCAAGAACCAACACTATCTTCCGCGATTGAAATAAACTCATCCGGGTATGTCGTTGATATATATATATATATGTATATATATATATATAACAACTCAATCAGAAGAATACTAGGATGGCCTGAAACCCCACCTTCGGACATCTTATCAAATACCAGAACCTAAAAAATATGATTATGTCACAGATGTACAATCATACCACGAAATTGTTCCATATTTACATTTCTCGATAAAACAAATTATGCACTGGGAATTTGGTTTTAAGAAAACTCCTGATTCATCCATTGCCATTGTATTTACTCTATATAATGTCATTGATTGTGATTGTTTAAAAGAGAATAATAATTTACATAAAACACAATTAGAGAGACTACCACAGAGTTTCCAAGAACACATTTTTGATATAAAGAGTTCACGCAGCGAGATCATAAAAGATGTTAAGCTATTGAATCAGTTTGTATCCGACATGGAATATATAAACAAACGAATAGTCCAGATAATAATTAAAGACAAGAACGTAGATAAACAAAAATTTCTAACTAGTTACAATATCACAAAAACTGATTTACCCAATTTCAAGTTTCCTGGCTATAACGCCAATGAACTAAAAAACATCAACCAATGACCTCCTTGATGAGTACTTCCCACAAATGCTCCTCGCATAGAGAAAATAGCACAACGACAATCAACCATCCTCAAACATAATAATTACCCAGATGGTGGTGGAAATCATATTGCTCCTGTGAATGTGAATATGTCCTCGGTGATTGCAGTAAATATTGTATGTGATGCTGTCGAAGGAAGTTACCAAATAAATCTCGAAAAATCAAATCAAGTCCAGCAACCGCTGCGAACGACAACAAAATCGTATTACAATATATCACAATGCTTATGCAGTGCAGAATATAATTATACTTACATATGCAACACTTACGCTATACTAAATTACAGAAACATGGAAACATGGAAGACTATAATTATACGTAAATATTCGATACCTTAATTATACCAATTTTCAGACGCTTGGGTGACTATACAAGTAGTATTATGAATGCTAATCTCCATTCTGCACACACAAATTATAATGGAAAATGATAGGGAAACATCAAACATTATATTGAAATCGGTCATTAGTTAAAGGAAGAAACCTTTCCTATTTCGAGAATTGTTTCGATAATTACATATAATGTTCATAATCGTTATATCACTGTATAACAATACACGTTTTAGAGATAGAGGATATAGTTATAGTCCATTACAAAGGTATTTCAGTGAGACAAAGTTGTATGCTCTAGAAATAAATATGTTAATCAGAGTTGTGCATAAAATGTGCTTGCAACGCATACCATTATACCTACCGTTTATGTTATCATAGTATCAGCAATGACGAGTTTCCGATAAATGTAACACTGCAATTTATGCACTGTTCAAATCTTTTAGTTTCAAACTGTTTCTTCGAAAGCATTGCATTTTGTAGTGTTGCTAAATAACGGATAATATTTTTAAAAATTGTATAAAGCACTTTAATATGGAACATTCAATATCGCAATCCTTTTGAAACGTGTCATTAAAAACAAATTGCCATATCAAATCGTTAAGGAAATCCATTACCTATTTCGGCAATATGTAAACTTGCCTTTCATCAAAGTGTTTTGCAACGTCTCACTAAAAACAAATAAATTTCTTGACATTTTAGCTTACGGAAAACATTAGCTATTACGGCAAAATGTGAAGGAGCCTTTCATCAAAGTGTTTTGGTATGCTCACGTGCCATACACTATGCAATTAAAGTAACAAAGATAAGTGTAAAGAGTTTTGTTAATGATTGCCATGTCTAGGTTTTATTATGTCACTGCATCATCAATGCATATATTTGATATTGTATACATTTTACAATCAAGATATTATTTCTGCTTGCCTGAAGAAAATGGTTTACGTTTGGAGCAGTCACAAAATTATTAGCAACGAACTGTGCAGTCATGAGAAAATGTTTACCCCATCTTTTGCTAACAATATATGGTTGTATGGGATAAATACATATTTGCATCGACTTAAGTAGTATGATTATGTCATCATCCTCTACGTGCACCTTGCACAGCGACGTGATAGTTTTACGTTGAGGCGTCAGAAGAAGATAAATAGAGCTTACGGCTGCTTGTACATTCAAATGAAAGTCAAACCGATAATAAATATGGAAACATTCAAACACGATGTGTATAATATTTGGAAAACCTGATGGTTTTATCAAAATCCGAAATTGTGAACGATATGCTATTTCTATTTTCATCAAAATATATATTGGTCTACTATCTTAATTTTCTGCGGTATATTTTACAGAATTATCACACAACACATTTGTTTGCTGGATAGTCTACGTACAAACTAATCTATAAACTAAATTAACTCATCCTAATTGAATTACGGTCTATATGGCATTAGGTTCATTCAATGTATATGTATAGTCGTTGAAAACGTTGAATTCCCTAGCAGTTCAAGTCGTTATATTGACTATGAATCATATATGTTTTCGATGTTGCTGCAATAAACCTTTCACAATTTCTTAAATCCTATACATCAAAGTTGTATAATAAACTTTTCCGAGTATGCAGACAAGGAGTTGCAAAACCTATAATAGTACAAACATCCGACGACCGTAATATAGTTTCAGAAGACAGCAATCATTATTCTAATAGGAATGTTTGTAGCTTTGAGGTTTCTGGTACAGGTAAATTCTATCATATAAATACTTTCTATTTCACTAATCAATGTACAATCCGCCAGTGATGTTATACGTGATTTAAATAAAGCAACTTGTGCTTTTTTATGTGTGAATACCAGGGAAAATGTAAAGGTCAAAGATGGTCAAAGGGTATATAATAATTTAGCACCGTATTATTATTTATATGCTATCAAGCACTAGCTTCGATTCTGTGCCATTGAAGTAGAAAATGTGAATCTTACTCGAAAAAAACACACACCATTGTTTGACTCGATTGGGTGCCTTGGTCACCCACACTGTATTCCTTATTTAACATGGACCAATAATGTATGATCTTTCGTAAACTTATGCAAAATCAGTTTCAACTCCATATTCAGTATACTGCGTCTCGACATGGTATGCCTCTATTTCCAGCTAAGGCAGTCTAATAGCGTGAATATTATTAGGTTTACATGCTATCACAAATGAATATATCCACATATAGGCAAATAGTTATTCATAAACAGCATGTTCATACATCTTCGCAAATCCCAAACTAGTCACATATTTCAATTTATGTTAAGTAACACATGTTTATTTGAATATGTATTGGATGATAATGGCTTTCTTAGGAATATAAAAAAATAGTAATGATATAAGATGAAGACGTTTATTAGCATACCCTTGTGCATTTATAACTCAATAAGTCACTTTTTATCGTGCGTCTCCAGGTCGTGTTTAGTGAATTTTGATTTCGTTCCGTTTATTAATAGTCATAACAAAGAGAACCCTGGATCGCATCGTTTTAATGCTTCAGATATAATGACAATATCCTGTCAACTCGAGGTAGATCATGTGCTTTCTCATTTTCATCATTAACCTCAAATGCAGAGAATGAAAGAGACTTTCCTTTACCAAACTCATATGCATGCCGGTAAAAGACAGCCCTCTAGCCAATGACGAAATTCAAACTAAAATTAGAACACAGATGATATGTGAATGCATATTTGTGTTTCAAACACGGTTTATTAAAACATAACATTATCATTAATATAATTACCATATTGAAAGTATTACTTGTATTGGTGCTACTAATATTGCTTTAGCATACTTATTTTAACAACTATTTTATGCTATATTCTCCAAAAGTGTAAATAGAAAGATTAGACTTGATAGTTTTTTAAGCATCATTTGTCCAGAAGTCTGTTTTTTTTTTCTAAACAGAAGTGACCATGCCTATTCAAGGAATTTTCCACTATTTACATATCATGTTCAGCATCCCATTAAAATCGTAACACTCTATTGTGACACTAATACAATTTAAGGTACTACGGCTCAAAGCCATTCAATATGATTAATTGAATAAATCTTTAAAATGTTATTACATTTTGAAGTACGGTGGGATTCAACACTCTTTCCTTGATCAATCAGAAACATCACTTATCCTACACAATATACATTCTTGAAACTAGGTTGGAAGGACGAGAATGGACTTGCTTGTGCAGAGCAACACTTTAGTTCCATTACTGACTAGACAGAAAAACTAACTTTTTACAACGATTTTTTAGGAAGTATGAGTAAGATGAATATTGATAGGGAGAGTGTAATCCTCTTATCATAAATACATAAGAATATTATGTTTAAAATTTAATAAAAACTGTACTTAATGTCATAAAAAATATAGTAGTCTTACAAGAACGCCAGAAAGTAAGGTCCTTCTTAATTTTTTTATTCGGTATATTTTGTCACGAATGAGGAAAGCATATATAAATTTGTGCCAACACATACAACCTTAAAACTAGTTAGATTCTGATATTTAAAACTCATGGTGTTGCTTATAAAAGAAGTAATCTGAAACATAGACATATCGCAGATGTGAAATTGATTCATGCGTTGAATTATATCACTGATAAACCCTTCAAAGAAAAATTGGCTTCATTTTTGATAAAATTGGCAATGAAGGGTAAATTAATGTTGGCTGCTGGTAATTAATAACAGCATGGAATCTATTTATTATTCTCCAAGAGGATGCTGGAGGGGTAAAGCAGCAACTGGTAAACTCGCTAGCGCCGCAAAGGTGAAAAATACCACTGCAGTGGATTGGTTACCCAAACAGGCAATATGGCAAATTTATCTACCACCGCCTAAACAAATTAATATCTCGCATTTTGATGTCAGCGCACCTAATGAAGTTCATGAAGCTGATATATTCGATACAAACAAGTAGAACCGCTAAAGACGAAATCATCAACTGAATTGGCTTCTGCGTTTGAAAGAGTCCTCTCCGTTGGCCAAATCTATTACAAGTTGATCCTGGCAAGGAATTTCAGGATGCGGTTCTATCAACAATGAAGCATCATAATGTCACTATCAGATGAGGACATACTGCATTACACCGCGATCAGCCAATTGTTGAACGATTTAATTGGACACATCCTAAAAGGTTATTTGGATATCAATACGCGAAGAAATTTACTCAGGATAAACGATCTCGTGAATGGGTTAAGAGATTACCAGGTGTAATTACCGCACTAAAAAATGAGATTACTCAAACAATTAATATGAAACCTAACAATCCGACTAAAATAGTATATACCCGTAAAACCACAAAATGATTTTTCAAAACAACCAATACTCGGCAATGTCAATGTTACGTAATTATATGAACCAGAAAAGCTCGAAGGTGGTAAAAAAAGCTAATGATCCTATTTATAGTGTTAATATACATACAATATCTAACATAACACGATCCACGGGTAGACCAGAAATCTATAGGTTGGATTCAACTGCTCCTCAGCGAGGATTTACTCGTGAACAAGTACAAGTGTTATCCGAGGATACTCAATTACCGCCGCGTGGTCTTAACTAGCACCATCTGCGTCTGTAGCACTCAGCACAAGTCAGCATCACATTATCTCTGGTATGACCAATACTGCTATTCTTTCTATCCATGGTAAATTGTCGAGAATCCTTATCCGGCCAACGCCAACTCATTATACAATTGCAACTCGTGCAGTGATTATTCTGTTGGTATTTCAGTGTAATTATTAATTCGGCATCAATAACAAATTCTCTATTATTATTTTTATCCTGTTGTTTATAACCAGAGAGCTTTTTCTGATCATATCACAGCTGACAATATCACTTATTGAGCAGCAGAGAGGGTGAATCCTACAACGTTTTCAGACAAAATTTTGATTGAAATCCTAAAACGAGCCGTCCTATAATCTCATTTTAACCAAAAAGAGGGCGAATCCTACAACGTTTTCAGACAAAATTTTGATTGAAATCTTAATGAGCCTTCCCTACGAAATCTCATTTTAACTAAAAAAATGAAAACGAAGATTTTTACGATTTTTTAATCAATTTTGGTCGCAACTTGTTGTCATCCACCCTCTCTGCTGCTATGGGTTAACAAAAAATAATAAATGATTTCAACCGAATATTTGATCCAGTCCGATACGATATCGTGTCCGAGGATCATGCAAATTTATTGTTGCGAATCCGTGCGGAGTCGACTGAGCATGACTAAAGAAATCTCGAAATTGATTGAAGTCCATATCAGAACACCATGTCTGCCATATATTTCTAAGAGTATGAGTATCAACGCCGTTGAATACAGAAAGAATATTGCAGTTATCTCTGATGACTTTTGGAACCTGAGTGTAGCGTTGAGTGACATATATCACGTCAGTGTTTTTGTGACGCCCCCGGGAAAAGATCCTAGCAGGATTTTTTTGTTTATCCAACATTATATCGTCGTATACGACTAAATTGTTAATATCTCCATCAATATCATCAATACTCGGTGCTTCATCGATATCGGTTATAAAATCAATGGCGTTCTCACCGCTAATTTCTGATGCATTCTCGTTAAAATCTTTTAGCACTTCATAACATCGTTGATCATCTACGCTAGGAGCAATTAAATACAACTTATCCCACTTCATCCATCTCATTATTAAATTGAGCAACAATTGCGTTTTACCGGATCCAGATGGCCCGATTATAATCATCCGGATAGAGTTTGGTAGCGCTGCATGATGCTTAATTGGTTCTCTTCTTTTAGTCGCTGAAAAATCAATTATATCCATATTTCTATACATAAATTATGGATCTATATTGTGTGAAGTGCAAAACGCGTACTGGCACAGATGATGTGACGACAGTTACAACTAAAAATAACCGATCAGCGCTTTCTGGTAAATGCATGCAATGTGGTACAAAGAAATTTAGATTTGTGTCTATGAAATCTGATTTTAAAAAAAACGAGGAGGTGATATCGCAGCCAAATTGGCAAAGCTCCCTGGAACCCCATGGGCAAAGTACCCCGGAGAAAAGCACCTTCCCGGATATAGCTACTGTGGACCGGGAACCAGACTTGATATCAGACTCAATAATCAAAATCAACCCAACCCCGGTGAAGAACCAATAAACGCCATTGATAAGGCCTGTCACCTTCATGATGTTGCTTATAAAAGCAGCAATCTGCAACACAGACATCTAGCAGATGTGAAATTAATTCATGCGTTAAATGCTATTCCTGATAAATCCTTCAAAGAAAAATTGGCTTCATTTTTGATAAAATCGGCTATGAAAAGCAAATTGATGTTAGGTGCCGGTAATTAATAATATGGAATCAATTTATTATTCCCCAAGAGGATACTGGAGGGGTAAATCAGCAGTCCATAAACTCGCTAGCGCTGCAAAAGTGAAAAAAACCACTGCGGCTAATTGGTTATCCAAACAGGCACTATGGCAAATTTATCTACCACCGCCTAAACAAATTCAATTCTCGCATTTTGATGTGACCGCTCCTAATGAAGTTCATCAGGCTGATATATTATTTCTGCCACATGATCGTGGTTACAAATACGCGCTAACCGTAGTTGATATTGCAAGTCGATACAAAGAAGCAGAACCGTTAAAAACAAAATCAGCCACTGAAGTCGCTTCTGCATTTGAAAGGATTTATCGACGAGGTCCTCTGCACTGGCCAAATCTATTGCAGGTTGATCCTGGCAAGGAATTTCAGGGTGCAGTATTATCTACAATGAAACATCATAATGTCACCATACGACGAGGTCATACTGCGCTACATCGCGATCAGGCCATTGTCGAACGATTTAATCGGACGATTGCTGAGCGGTTATTTGGATATCAATACGCAAAAGAATTCATCCAAGAAAAAAGATCCCGTGAATGGGTTAAAAGATTACCATCTGTGATTACTGCACTGAATAACGAGATTACTAGAACAATCAACATGAAACCTATCAACGCGATTAAAAAGAAGTCAATACCCGTACAACCACAAAAAGATTTCAAAGAACCAATTCTTCATAGTAATGTCATTGTGAGGTACTTATACGAACCAGGAGAGCTTGAAGGGGGTAGAAAAAGGGCTACTGATCCTATTTGGAGTGTCACTACACACAAGATATCTACTATAACACGATCTACGGGTAGACCTCCAGTCTATAAACTGGATTCAACTGCCCCTCAGCGGGGTTTTACTCGACAACAACTACAGGTAATTCCCGAGGATACTCAATTGCCACCGCATGGTCTTAACTAGCACCGTTGCGTCTATTGCACTCAAGACAAGTCAACATCACATTATTTCTGACATGACCGAGACTGTTATTTTTTCTGTCTACGGTGAATTGGCGAGGATCCTTATCCGAATACTGCCAACGCATTATACAATTGCAACTCGCGCAGTGATTATTCTGTTGTTTCTTCAGCGTAATTATTGATTCAGCATCAATATCAAATTCTCGTTGTTTTTTTTTTGTCCTGTTGTTTGTAACCGGAGAGTTTTTTATTAATGATGCTAACATCAATATCATTTATTGTGGTGTCATTATCATCGAAAACAACTCTTCGAAGTTGATTTATTTTTCGTACTCTGGATACTGCGAGATAGACTAAATTCGACCATTCGATGTGATTATCCACCATCCAAACAATTGTATCCGATATAGTCAATCCCTGTGAAGAGTGTATTGTTGCTGCGTATCCTAGCGTCCACGGGGATTTATTAGCACGCAATGCATTTTCGACGAGGCTGATATCAACCAGCACAATATCATTTAATACGAGAATTTGTTTTTCACTCTGTCCTGGAATATCAACTTCAATATTCTGTTTTCGTGTATCCGATGGCCTATAACAAAGGGGTACTGGAAGCGTTGCAAATTTTTCTTTATGCAATTCAAATAACTTCATCTGA
Source organism: Unio pictorum (assembly GCA_030141615.1). Classification (NCBI taxonomy): domain Eukaryota; kingdom Metazoa; phylum Mollusca; class Bivalvia; order Unionida; family Unionidae; genus Unio; species Unio pictorum. The sequence continues at coordinate 12,848,134 of JARLTB010000220.1, read as the reverse complement.
AGTGTATCCCTGACTATTTTTCTACTTGCAATTATCAAATCATTTGGTCTCCATGTTTCCCAGAAATCATTCATTGGAGTTTCTGAAATCACTTCACGCGCTATTTCGCACTGGATTCTATCCGGTTGTAATCTAATTAGTTTCTTAAATTCTCGTAATCGTTCATCAAGTGATCTATAATCAGTGGTGATTTCTTCATAGTAGTCTACAAAACCCCTTAGCCATTCATGTGGAGATGCACCGACAAATGGTGGTGGTTGGCCGTGATCACCGCACATGACGACTTTTGTGTTTTTGTTTAACAACCACTCGAGAAATATTTGTAATACATCTAATGACACTGTGCATATTTCATCCCAAATTATGATTTCAGGAATGAATTTATCACCCATACGCTCAGGAGTCCATTTGTCACCCTTCCATCGAAAGAAACTATGGTAAGTACAAGCATTTACCCCTCGCTGTATCATCTCTCTGGCGAGTCTGTGAGTCGGTGTTAGCACAATCATGGTTGACCGACGAAATAATTCAATTGCACGAGTTGTCTTTCCTGACCCACCACAACCGTTTAAATAAACTGTTTTATATCTACAGATTGGATCAGATACCGGTGGTGCATTAGAAAATTCTGATTGAATTTCAATACGGTTACAACAAAGATATTTATCATCCATGGCAACGTCTGCGGATTCACAATACTCATGTAGCATCTCCTTTTTAAATCGCCAACGCCCCCAATTTTCTTCGGGATCTGTGAATTTAGCTACAGCTGATTTGTACTTATTGTGTATATACATCGAATCAGTGGCCACTCTAACCGCGGTATTAGGAAATCTATTTATCATCGAAAATAGATTAATAGAAGCATAGGCTAGCATTGAACTTCTCAAATGTGTGTACTGGGAATTATGTCCATCACAGTAGGTAACAACCGTACCTAATTTCTCACCATTGGATAGAAAAGCATCCTTACGGGATACAAGTTTTCCCTGTTTCATTAAATCCGCTACAATAAAATCGTATTCAGCGACATCTGTGATTAACCGCGAAGAATATTTTGCGTTGTCGTACCGTCCACCTTGAGTGAATTTACCGATTATTCTTCGTCCGAGATCTTTTGCTTGTTCTTTTTTAATTTCAAATAACTTCTTAGACCAATTTATGATTTCTTCTTCATTGAAATCAGGGAATTGTTTTCGTAGTTCGCTGATTATACGATCTAGATCGGGTTGTGGTAGCCAAACTTCTTTCTGAGCTCGATAGCATATAATAGCCTCGGAAACAATTAACGATATTAGCATACCACAATCAATCATATATCTCAATAGCACTATTGGCATCCAGGCCTTTTCAGATAGGTGTTTACCGAGCCAAACATAACTACACGGATGTAACCCTGTAGCTAATTCGAATGATATCACACGAGCGAATCCGGTTAAATCAAAATCAGGTAATGGTCCATTAATCGCAACACGAGTCATTTCATGTGTTGGGTGTCCAAATCGTTTGAAGTACTCAGCGCATTCCCCATATCCGAGAAAACTTCCGGGATAACACGCGGATATATCAATTGAAATCATACCATCACGTGAGTATTTCGTATTCCACAGTCCTCCATGGGAATATTCGACGCAACTCAATTTAACATCTTCGAGAAAATCACTTCGTGTTGGACGCCATGAGTTTTTTTCTCTTGCGAAGTGAGCTACCACTGATGGAATAGTAAAACTATCCGTGAGTAGTTTTTCATGGAAACTCTCCGGTGAAAAATCACTAGCGATTTTTCTCATTCTGTTATCTAATTCTTCAACGCGATATAATTCACCATTTGGTTTTACAAATTGATCGAATCCTATTTCGGGATCTTCATCACTTCTAAGTAACCACGCTGACACAGGATCATCCTTACACAACGCATGAATAGCATCGAATAATCTCTCTTCATAGAAAACATCCCCGACGAATTTCCCGGAAAATTCCGGGGGGATATATTTCACGGTTCGTTCTCGTGGAAATACTGTTACCGCAGGTGTCCACGCGTGTTTGTTATGATCAATTATCTGTATTGGAGCTCCATTTTTGTTATATTTCGGTTCGTATAAAACCTCTCCGGTTATCGTCATAACTGTTATTGGAAATCTTAATGATGTTTCTAATTTAGCTATATCAGAAATCTTTGCACCATGCTGTTTCACTGTCAGTTCCCACTCGGTTATTTTCCTACGTCGCAGATCAGTTAGTTTATTTCCTCGGGATGCATTTGTGAAGTGCTCCATTACCCGTGTTGCTACACAATTAAGCCCTGACGAATATTTCATAGGAGCTAGTTTTGCGATATCGGGTTTATCATTTAACAGATATATCCCATAAACCATTGCTGTTACGGGATAAGATCTTTCGTAGTATGGTTTGTCAATGCCGGTTAGAATCCCTGGTTTGGAATCTCTACTCACAATGACAGCTTTTTTATTCTTGAGGATTGGTTCAAATTTATCCCTAATAATCCATTTGCCATCGACTTCAATAATGAATTTGATTCGGAAAAAATACCGTTTTTCCCCAACACGTGAAATTATCACTGCTGCTTTTTCATCATTCATGGTAGCATCAACAACACCATCAATTCGAAATGTTGACCAACAATAGGATGCTCCATCACGCTTGAATTCATTAAAACAGTCTCTGATTTTACTAATCATGGCTTTATCAAGAATTGTATTCTTTGGTGTATTAGAAACTATATCAAGATTGAATTGAGCATCTTTCCAGGGTAATCTCTTGGACGTTTTTTTTGGTTTATCGAGATTAAATCTAGGATTGATTTTGTTACGTTTTTTGGGTCTATCGAGATTAAATCTAGGACTGATTTTCAATAATCTCTTAAACTCTTTCATGTTTCCGTCTCTTGGACGTTTGTTACGTTTTTTGGGTCTATCGAGATTAAATCTAGGACTGATTTTCAATAATCTCTTAAACTCTTTCATGTTTCCGTCTCTTGGACGTTTTTTGGGTCTATCGATATTAAATCTAGGATTGATTTTTAATAATCTCTTAAACTCTTTCATGTTTCCGTCTCTTGGACGTTTTTTGGGTCTATCGAGATTAAATCTAGGACTGATTTTCAATAATCTCTTAAACTCCTTATCAACATTGAATTCAGCATTTTTCGAAGGCGTTCTCCTTAATTCCTTCATGCTATAATTAAAACAAGCATTTAAATGAAAGATTTTTATATAATGAATCACTGTAAGTGGCTTATGATTGGATCAATAACCCCGTGTAACAAATCATGCAGAAATGAGTTTTGTGGGTATCATATGCAAAGCTTTCGTCGTGGAAGCCTTGGTCCGTTACCCTGTATTCTATGTGGAGTTGGGGTTAGGGGGAAATCACGGTTGTGTTTGAATTGCGGTGGTAAGCGATACAGGGAGTTGAAGCGTTATTATGATAAAAGAATAAAAAATGGACAATCAATCAGAAATTATGACCCTGACGCTGACAAAGTCAGTATTCTTGACGCTGACAAAGTCAGTATTCTTGACGCTGACAAAGTCAGTATCAAGGATAAAATCATAAGAACTCCTCAAGACTACATCGAAAGATTTATCATTAAACCAAACAATGAATTAGACAAACAATAGTATTATGTATACGAATGAACCAAGAATTCAGACAGCACCCTGTGATCACAAATTATGAAGCATCCAGTGATGGTGTTGTAAGAAACCGCAAACTGAAGAAACCAGTTGGTTCTGTGAATAATCAAGGGTACTTGATGTTTACTGTTAGGGAGGGAAAAGAAACGAAAACTTATCTCAATCATCGTTTCGCATTTGAGTGTTTTTATGGATTGATCGAGGATGATTTTGTTATTGATCATATCGATTCTAATCCAAAGAACAATTCTTTATCAAATCTGCAGGCTATCACACAAAGTGAGAATACCAAACGAGGAAAGACTGGCACTTGTTCAAAAAAAGCGAGATCTGTGAAATCTTTGAATACGATAACTAACGAAGAAAAAGTATTTCAATCAATGAATGAAGCCAGTAGACACTTCGATATTTGTAGAGCCTCAATACGAAAAGTTGCAGAGGGGATTTATCGATCTGCGATTTCAAAAGGGACGGGACAAAAAATTCGATTTAGTTATGTCTAATACGTCATATTTTTCATTTAGAAATATATCATTATTATAGAATAATGAATTCTGAAAACATGAATAGCATCATATCCGAGATTTCAAAATTGAAAGGTTGGGATATTGAACTATCAGATGGGTTAAATCCTGATCAAATCATGTCTGATTTTCAGGATATAGAATACGGAGTTAACAACAATAAATATATGCTACCAAAGAAGTATGCGCTCATCAAAAGAATTCAGAATTCTATTAAGGACTCTCTCGCATTTTCCAGTGACGTAAGTGTGTTCGCTCCGTTGTATACCATCGTAGAACGAATACGAAAAGAATTGGGGTACGAATACGAATTGAAAAAGGAGGTTAATTCTAAAGTTAGAAACCTACGAGCGTTAATTCAAGAAAATGAACAATTTTGATTGCCCGACCATTTATCATTATTTGATTGTGACCGTCCCTCATAGAGATTTTCATTTTTTTTAGCATTTTTTGATTAAAAATGTCAAAATCAGTGATGGGCCGTTAATGGATGATCAAAATAGAATGAGGGAACTATCAATATTATTTATTTTTATAGCAATTATGATACTTCCCTCATCACTGATAACGCCCTTAACACTTTCATGATGCCGTTAGGTCGGGATTGAAAAATTGTTTTGCAATTGAAACATTGTTTCTGATTTCAAATAATGGTCAATGAAGCATTAACAACCCGATTAGCTCGTGAACGATTAGATGCAATTAAGAGATTTGTACCAATTCGTGACTCTGTACGGAATAAACTACAACAACGACAGAGTCTTCAGACTGATTTTGCTGCGGGATCTGAAGAATTGTTTAAACCGGTAACCACAGCAACGAAAGGGGTACAGCGCGCTATACTGGGAGATGATCCCGAGACGAAGAAATCTGTTATCGGTGAACTTGAAAAAATAGCAGCGAAAACTGAACAAACAGAACAGGCTGTACAAAAAATGGAATCAAAAAGAACAGTAGATGATTTACGCGTGAGATTTAACGAGGAAGGGTTAGCAGCAATTGATGAGACTGATCCAACAGAAATTCCTGCGCTTGTTGTTAAGACTTATGAAAACAGAAAAAAAATGTTGAAACCAGAACATCATAAATATGTTAGAAGTATAACTCACTGGGCTGATATATTCTATAAGATCAAAACTGAAAAAAGTCAAATTAAGACAGATAGTGCATCATACATCGAATATATCAATGCGGTGGGTATAGTGTATAAACAATTTGAAGAACTAAAACAACAACAAAAACCGCCAAAATTGCAAAGGCGGCGACAGCAACCTGGAAAGAAAATATCTTTTTCACCTAAACAACAACAACTACCACCTGATGATGACGATGATTATGATCCTCTTGGTTATTTACAACCCACGGATGAAGAAGAAAAAATGGATGAAGCAACTGGTTATAGCGGAAGTGGATTAAGAGATTCCAGTGAGAATCCAAGGATTTCATGTCCTGGTAGTGTTCTCAGTGATATATCACGATTAGAAGTTCTTGTAGGAGGGTTCCGAGCTGGAAATAACTCACCGGAAATAATTAATGAAGCAGCTGATATCTGTAGACGGTTATTTCAGGGTGGTATCATGGATATCAGCACATATCGAGATTTCATTGACGAGTTAGCAAATGGGTATCACAGTGATTAATTGATAAATTGTTTTACAATTGAAAAATTGTTTCTGATTTCAAATAATGATCATACACTACAATCATGATAAACCAACCCCCGTCTACGTAGTTAATTCACGGTTTCCGGTTTATAGAGCATACTACGGAGATGGTTTAGGCAATACCATTTTAGGGTTATTTGCGAGAATGGCTCCAAAAGTGATGCCGTTGGCTAAACAATTAGGAATGAAAGCAATTGATGTTATTCGTGATAAGGGTATTGGTGCTGTTGGAGATCTTGCTGGAAAAGCGTTTTCAACTGCGAAGAATAAATTAACATCATTAGTGAAATCACGGATGAAATCCAAAGGATTTTCAAAACCGTTACCGTCTACAGCGGAAATGCCTGCAAGTGTTAGTAGAATTATAAATAACGCAGTAGATGAAAAATTAGCGTCGATGGTTTTAACCCCCGACCAAAGCAATATTGCAAACATGATAGCAGGAAGTGGCTTTAAAAAACTACGACGATGAAATGGGAAATCGCGATTTAGACTCTGATAAATAGAATAAAATGTTCAAACAGTCACGTGATCCAGCATTTGATATAGACGCCCCAGTTGGCAAGGATGATTCTGTACGCGATTATCAATATTACGCCTATCATGCCATAGACTCAAATAGTCGAGCAAGAATTGATCTTCAAGTCCATGATACCAGTAAATACTTTCTACCCTGTGAAGCGTTTATTGAAGTAGAAGGAGAACTTGTAACAGCTGCTGATACTCCTGCTGTACCAGCACCGTATCCAGCTGGTACTCAAGTCGGTTTTGTCAATAATGGTATCATGGCGCTATTTGAGAGTGCTAGATATCTCATTGATGGAAAAGAAATTGAGTCGATAGATCGTGATATTGATGTGGCTACAACAATCATAGGGTTAGCGAGATATTCTGATGATTATTCAAGATCAGCAGGACCCTCTATGATGTTTGCAAAAGATGGTAAGAATACCGCTGGAGGAAATCCATTTGTTGTAAGACGACCAAAAAAACGTGATAATAGTGATGCTGATGCCGAGGATATGATTATAAACAACGATGCTAATTTCAATCTAGGAGCTGCAACACGAAACTCAATGTTGGGAGTAGGGCGTAAATCATTTTCATGCGCGATTCCACTGCATCATATATTTGGATTCTGTAGAAACGTCAGAAAAGTTATCTATGGAGCGAAGCATACAGTATCGCTTGTACGAAAGAGTGATGATAATGACGCAATCTGGAGGATTCCAGCAGACAATGCAAATCCAAATACTGATGCCGGTAAAGTCAATTTAACAAAAATATCATTGTGGATGCCAGTGTTGACTCCAGCAATCACCGCAGAAGAACGATTGCTATCATTTATGGACCAAGGAGGAAAGTCGTTGTTGAGTTGGTTATCAGTGAGTACAGATGTGAAGCAATCAAATATCAACGGGTTATTCACGTGGAATCTAGCATCAAAACAAGGTGTTTCTGCGCCACGTCATATATTTATTGCGTTACAGGATAACTCACGAGTTGGCAATCAACTCTTCAGCCATATGATATTTGATCAATTAGGTGTGAAAGACGTCTCACTGAGAATAAACGGCCAGCAGGAACCATCCGAGGATATACAACTTAATTACACAGAAAATCATATCGCACGAGTTTATCATCGTCTGTTGTCATTTATGGCACGCGACCAAAATGTGGATACTGGTTTGCAAATATCACAATACGACTTTAAAAATCTGTATCCGATCTATTACTTCTCACTGGAACATCTCGATTTGATGAGACAATCTGTCGTTGATATACATTTTAGAGCTAATGTGACTCGTGGTGCTATTGCTGATTATAGAGCGGTTGCTGTCATTCTCAGTGATAAATCAATGCTACTTGAAGGTGTTGGTGGAAGAATGAGAGTGGTAGATGCCCCAGTAGAAAATCTTTGATTTTCAAAAACATGTAATTGAAATCGTAAACGATTTTCTCGATTTAGAATCAATCTATTATGTATAATGTCATATAGTGTTATTAGTGTTGCGTTAACTCCCGGTCAATTAAAAAAATTGCAATCAGAATCGGCTAAGCGATGTGGAACCACAATCACGTTGAAACCCAACCAAATGACTGGTGGTGCAAATAAACTATCGCTGACAACTCGTCAGGTGAAACATTTCAATGATGCACTTGCAGCCAAAAAAGGTGTTCAGATTACTCTCTCTGCGGCTGCTATCAAAAATATGATTAAAACAGGCGGTATATTCCCGTTGTTAGCTGCGATACCAGCATTGATTGCAGCGGCTGCCCCAGCGGTGGCTAAAGCGGCAGCGTTAGGAGCCGTTGGTACTGCAGCAGGAATGGCACTAAAGAAGGCAACTGGGAAAGGATATAAAAAAAAGGGACGATCCGTTCACGGATTGGGTCTAAGACTACCAGGAACCCCGTATTCGTGGTACAGCGGAAAGGGTCTAAGACTACCAGGAACGATTTATTAATTGAGGAACCTATGGTTCCAATGTCCAATTTTGATTTAATGGATGCTGCTAAAAAACTAGCGATTAAAAACTTCAGAGGTGTCTTTATGAAAGATCAATTACCACATCAACCAAACAGCGTTGAAACCGGAATCATTAATTTAGATAACAGCACCGGACCCGGAACTCACTGGGTTACATACGCTATTGATCCACGTGGGATTGTCTATTTTGATTCATATGGATTAGCCCCACCAAAAGAGTTTTTGCGTTATATAAAAACCCTTCCAATGAAGACTTGGTATTCTACGCTACCAACACAACAAATGAATGACCCACCAATATGTGGCAGCGAAGTATTAAATGTCCTTAACGCTATTTCTAACTCCTTGAGTAACCCAAGCGGAAAACCACCACATGTTGTCGTGAATGAATACACTAGTAATCGCTTTTTAGAGAGAGAAAGAGTTTTACAATAACATGATTGATATTTGGGGGAGATCTTTGAAACCCAAACCCGATGGCACTGCACCACCTGATTCTGTCAAGGATGTAAAAAAACTAATCAAAGATGAAATAGCTGAGACGTTGAACTTAACAAATGTTGATCCTAATGAAATAGTTGTATTTCAAGACAAACAGGGTAAATTGAAAACCAGTAATATTTCTCTGGATGATATTTTGGTTAAACAACAAAACGCAATCGAGAACACCGTTGCGTTATTTTCCGATCAGGGTAAACTCAAACCGGGTGTAATCGTTTCGACGATTACAGATCGATTAAAAACTATCAACGATGAGTTAAACAATTCTCTGTTTGTACTAACAACACTTGAATCTAGAATTGAAGAAAACGGAAAACAGTTTTCAGTTTTTCGTAGAAATATCATTGATAAATTTATTGGAACCCAGTTGGATAAAATAGAAATAAAACTCCCTGATATTAAAAAATCCATCGATGAGACGAAAAACTTCATCGAAGCCGTCAAAGGTGATTTTTCGAGGATGATAACAATCATTGAAAAAACAAAAATTCCTCATGAGAAAACCAACAACGTAGTATATACAATCCAACACGGATCATTTGAGTGGACACCTGCAAACAACAAATTAGATATCACTGCAACCGTTAAGGGTATTTATCGATTAACACTAGTGACACCATTGAGTCAATTTAATATTTCATCGTCCAGTTCATCCGGGGTCAATAATACGATTTCAACGATCATCGACAAGAATACAACTGAAAAGTTCACAATCACAGCTACTGATAAAAATTTGATTGGGGTTTCAGTAACCTGGTATGTTGAATTCGTAGCGGATTTAAGTAAATAACTAAATTGAAAGGATTTCACAATTGAAAACGCTAGCTTTTTTAAAATAACAATGATTTCATCAACGCAATGTCGCTATGATCAGGTCAGAGAATTTCAGACTAGACTCAAAACCCTCGCCGAGGAGTATCAAATAAAAATAAAAAAATACCGACGAAAAATCACTGCAATTGATATTATTATATACTCGGTGTCAAGCGTTCTCACTGGCGCCGGAATAATACTTGCATCGGTTACAATGATTGCCCCGGTCGTAGTTCCAATTTGCATTTCTGCGGTGGCTACAATCGGGGGTATATCAACCGGGATAGCAAAAAAGATATCATCATGCAGCCAGAGTAAACTGCAGAATTACTTACTTCAATTTCATATTGCATCAACCGCATATTCGCAGTTATCCCTGATGATATCGTCGTCACTCGATAATACAATTATATCAGATAGTGAATTCTCAGAGATGGTCAGTATTTTTGATTCCGCGATATCGAAATTAGAGCGACAACATGAATATAATAACAATGACAACATCGATGGAATTAGAAAACACGAACCCAAAAAACAAAATGATCTCAATAATATCAACCATACCAGATTGTGAGTTCTCAATGATGATCAGTATTTATGATTCCTCGATACCAAAATTAGAAATAAATCATGAGTATAATAACAATGACAACACCGATGGAATTACTTCAACGAGTAGTGGAGAACACGAACCCAGTACAAACAAGTATGATATCAATAACATCAACGAATCCAGAATTCAGTGTGAATTTCCCCTCTCCGGTCCCAGTGAAGGAGATAGCGCTAGCAAAACTACGAGTGTATCACAGTTGGCCTAATATCAGATCAAAATCATTTGGTGGTCAACAACCCAATAATTCTTTAGTGTTTGCAAATGAGAATAAACCCGACGGAACCCCAGACTGGAAAGTTGTTTCGATACCAACAGGGTCATACCAAATCGAACAAATCAATAATGAATTCGCGCGTAGAATAAAATCGATTACTGGAAAAGAATCAAAAATCGCTATAACAGTTCATGAGCCGACGCTATCATCCGCAATTGAGATAAGTACAGAAGGATACGTCGTAGATATCTATCAAAGCTCAATAAGAACCGTACTAGGTTGGCCTGAATTACCACCAGGGGGGAAAACCGTTGATTTACCAGAACCACAAAAAACTGATTATATCACCGACAGAATAAAATCTGATAATCCAATAAAGAGTTATCAAGATCGCACAATCACTAGAGATTTTTTTAAGATCTTTCACGATGATGTTGGGGGAGGGAAATTTCTTGTTGCTGACGATCTTAAAATCGATGAAAATTTCACAGCAATGAATAATGATTTTTCGCTGTTGTTAATACCCCTTAAATCCGGCTCTCTCACCCGAGATGAATTTATCAGCGTCGTAGAAACATGCAATAAAATTATCAACGATATGGAAACATTTAACCTGAAAATTATTCAGGATATATTAGATGACGATAATCCCTTATCGAGAACAGAATTTGCACTGATCTATAAAATCCCCGTCAAAGATATTCGTGAGTTTAAACTACCAGGATATAATATCTTAGAACTACAAAAATCTCTCAGTGATGCCATCGATGTTGGTTTTAAAATAATTCATGATGCATGGAAAAAAACATCATCACCGGAAATAAAAATCCTCAAACACAATAATGACCCAGACGGTGGCGGGAGGCATATCGCTCCGTTCAACGTAAATATATCCTCAGTGATTGCACTCAATTTAGTATGTGATGTTATTGAAGGAAGCTATCAAATTAATCTCGAACGATCAAATCAAGCTCAGCAAGGATATATTCTTTATTCGTTTGCACCAACAGCTCCTCCAGGATTTTTAATTATTGAAAACCCAATTAATCCTGTCTACATGCGATGCCATAATGATTCATTAACAAGAATTAATTTCAAACTCACAGACCAATCTAATAATCTAATTGATCTACAAGAGGAGGTGTTAGCGATTAGTTTGTTTGTGAAATCCTAAAAGGATTTTCATCGTAAAATAATTATTAACCCATAGCAGCAGAGAGGGTGGATGACAACAAGTTGCGACCAAAATTAATTAAAAAATCGTAAAAATCTTCGTTTTCATTTTTTTAGTTAAAATGAGATTTCGTAGGGAAGGCTCATTAAGATTTCAATCAAAATTTTGTCTGAAAACGTTGTAGGATTCGCCCTCTTTTTGGTTAAAATGAGATTATAGGACGGCTCGTTTTAGGATTTCAATCAAAATTTTGTCTGAAAACGCTGTAGGATTCACCCTCTCTGCTGCTTATTGTAGTGTCATTACAGTCTAAAACAACTCTTCGAAGTTGATTTATTCTTCTTACTTTGGACACTGCAAGATAAACTGAATCCAACCACTCGATGTGATTATCTACGATCCAAACAATTGTATAAGATATAGTCAATCCCTGCGAAGAATGAATCGTCGCTGCGTAACCTAGAGTCCATGGGGATTTATCAGCGCTTAATGCTTCTACGACGACATTGATATCAACCAGCACAGTATCATTTAATACTAGAATTTGCTTCTCTGTCAAACCGGGAATATCAACTTCGTTATTTTGTTTTTGTGTATCCTTGGGTCTATAACACAGGGGTGTTGGAAGCGTTGCAAATTTTTCTTTATGTAATTCAAGAAACTTCATCTGATGTGTGTCTCTGACTATCTTTCTACTTGCCACTATTAAATCGTTTGGTTTCCACGCTTCCCATAAGTTATTGCACGTGCTATTTCACATTGGATTTTATCCGGTTGTAATCTAATTAGTTTTTTGAACTCGCGTAATTGTTCATCACGTGCCCTATGATCGGTATTAATTTCTTCATAATAGTCTACAAAATTCTTTAGCAAATCATGTGGAGACAAACCGACAAATGGTGGAGGTTGACCATGATCGCCACACATTATTACTTTTGTATTCGCTAGCAATAACCAATCAAGAAATCTTTGTAATACATCTAACGATACCGTGCATATTTCATCCCAAATAATGACTTCAGGAATATATTTTTCACCCATTCGATCAGGAGTCAAATCGTTGCCTTTCCATCGAAAGAAACAGTGAGGTACAAGCATTAATTCTTCGTTGTTTTATTTCTCTTGCAAGTCTATGGGACGGTGTTAGCACAATCATGTTTGATACGTGAAAATCCGTAGGAGTTTTCCTACGAAATCGCACGAATCGTCTTTCCTGACCCACCACATCTGTTTAAATAAACTATTTTATATCTACATATTGGATCAGATATCGACGGTGCATTATATAGTTCTGATATCTGATTATTTTTAAAGTAATTGTTTTCAATCGTAACATCTTCTGATTAGGAATTATCACGCATCATTTCCTTTTTAATTCTCCATGATCCCCAACTCTCGTCAGAATTTGTAAATTCAGCCACTGCTTCGCTATGTTTCGCGTTTATATAAAATGAATCAGTGACTACCGTGGCCACAAATTCAGGAAATCTATTTATCATTGAAAATAAATTAATAAAAGCATAAGCTAGCATAGATGCCCTTAAATGTGCATATTGAAGATTTTTTTCCATCGTTGTAAGTAACAATTGTACCCAATTTGGTTCCATCGGACAAAGACACATCTTTACGATGTTCATATATATCTTTAGATGTTACATCCGCAATTATAAAAAAAGTATTCAGCATCATCTATAATCAACCTTGAAGAATATCTGTTACTGTCATATTTTTTCCGCCCTGATTGAATTTACCGATTATTCTTCTATCGAGATCTTTTGCGTGTTTATTTCTAATTTCAAAGATTTGTTTCGACCATTTCAAGATATATTCTTCGTCTACATCAGGACATTGTTTTATATAGTCGCTAATTATACTATCAAGACTATCAGGTTGTGGTAACCAGACCTCAGTCTCCGCTCGATATGATATAATTGCTTTACTGACAATCAGCGATATCAGCAATTTAGAATCAATCATACACCGAAACAACACTATTGGCATCGAGTGTTTTTCAGAGATAAGTCTACCAATCCAAACAGAATAGCACGGATGAAGTCCTGTAGCCAATTCAAATGATACCACACGAGCGAATCTGGTTAAATCAAAATCAGGCAGCGACCCATTAATCGCAACACGGGTCATATCATGTGTGGGATGTCCAAATCGTTTAAAATACTCAGCACATTCTCCATACCCGAGAAAACTTTGGATAACACGCATCCATATCAACTGAAATAATACTTTCAGAGATGTATTTTGTATTCCATAATCCACCATGGTTATATTCGACATAGCTTGATTTTATATCTGATAGAAATTCTGCTCTTGTTGGTTTCCGGTTTTTTTTATTTCTCGCAAAATGAACTGCAACCGACGGAATTGTAAAATAGTTTGTTAATAATTGTTCGTTGTCTTCTGTTGAAAAACCACTAGCTAGTTTTTAACATCTCGTTGTGGAGGGCTTCAGTGCGGTATAATTCTCCGTTTAGTCTTACAAATGGATCGAATTTACCCTCTTCGTCTTCAAAACTGTGAAGTAACCACACTGACCCAGGATCATTTTTACTTAACTGATAAATAAAATCAAATAAATGTCCTGTGTAATATTGTATTGTTCTATCCCGTGGAAATATTGTTACAACAGGTGTCCACGCGTGTTCATTATGGTCAATAATTTTGATTGGAGCTCCATTTTATTTATATTTTGATTCGTTTAATATTTCTCCTGTTATCGTCATTATGGTTACTGGGAATCTTAATGATGTTTCTAATTTGGTTATATCTTGAATTGATGCTCCGTTCTTCCTAACTGTTAGTTCCCATTCATTTATTTTTTTAACGTCATAGATCAGTCAATTTGTTTCTACGCAACGTATTTGTGAAGTGTTCTATTATTCGTTCTCCTACACAATTTATTCCCGATGATAAAATCGGCAGTGATAGTTTCATTGGTTTTATTTTTTCAATACTCGTTTTATCATGTAACGAACATATCCCATAAACAACTACAGTTACAGGATAAAAAATTCATAGTAAGGTTTGCCAATCCAAGTCAGCAATCCTGGTTTGGAATCATGACTTAAATTGATAATTCTTTTATCTTTCAACATTAGTTCAAATTTGTCTCAAATAATCAAATTTCCCATATTTGAGCGGATAATAAATTTCACTCTAAAAAAGTATTTTTTCTTGTTAAGATGTGAGATTATCGCGGCTGCTATTTTGTCGTTTATGGTAGCATCAACGTCACCATCAATTCGAAACGTTGACCTACAGTGAGATGCTCCATCGCGTTTGAATTCATTAAAATAATCGCGGATTTTACCTATCATACTTCTATCACTTATTATACCCTTTTGGTACACCTACGAAGACTCTATCGAGATTGAATTTAACATTTTTCGAAGGCTTAATTTTCCATAACTCCTTTATATACTTAAAACAAGTATTTAAATAAAGAATTTATTATATAATGAATCATTGCAAGTGGCTTATTATAGGATCAATAACCGCATGTAACAAATCATGCAGAAAGGAATTCTGTGGATATCATTTACAAAGCGTTCGTAACGGAAATTTTGGACCATTGCCTTGCATACAATGTGGGGTAGGTGTGAGAGGAAAATCGCAATTGTTTCTGAGTTGCGTTGGTAAACGAAACAGAAAGCTCAAGCGCTATTATCATAATCGAGTTAAAAACTCCATCAAAGATTCCGTCAAAAACTCCATCAATGAATGTGACAGTCAGCAACAGAATCATAAGAACACCTCAAGACTATATTGAAAGATTTCCAAAGTAATAATTAAACCAAAACAATCATATATATATATATATATATATATATATATATATATATATATATATATATATATATATATATATATGAACCAAGAATTAGAGCCACATCCTGTGATTACCAATTATGAAGCGTCTCGTGACGGTATTGTCAGAAACCGTAAACTGAAGAATCCAGAAGGGTGGGACAATGTTATGGGATATTTGAAACTTTCTGTTGGAAAGAATATATATTACTGTCATAGTTTTGTGTATGAGTATTTTCATGGATTGATCAAGGATGGTCTTGTTATTGATCATAATGATTCCAATCCTCAGAATAAGTCTTTGAATAATTTACAAGCTATTTCACAAAGTGAGAATTGGAAAGAAGGTGAGACTGGAAAAAACTCCTCGAGAAATGCCAGGCCTATAAAATCATTTAATATGAAAACTAACGAAGAAATTGAATTTAAACCAATGGATGAAGCCGATAGATACTTTGATATTTGTATACCTTCAGTACAAAAAGTTGCAGAAGGGGTATATAAGTCTTCTCTTTCGAAGCGTTTCAAAAACAGAATTCAAGTCGTTTACGTATGATTTCTATTTTGTATTATGTGTATAACACCAAATTGAGACAACTCGTGCATGTATATGTACGGCCTATGAAAGAGTTACCCTCAATGGGTTTTCCAAAAAAAATTTATTCGTTGATTTTATGTCAGGCAAACTTTGTCTTAGTACACAGATTAAAAGTTATGCAATTGATGTCCACAGTTTCCAGTGTTATAGTATGAACCTGTCGTGGAAACGCTAGCATTTCCGAATCAAACAATAGCAATTTCCGTTTTCTTTAAAAAACTCTGTCTTAAAAATCCTAATCAAACAATCAAACACACATATACATATCTGTCTGTCTGTCTGTCTGTCTGTCCGTCTGTCTGTGGGTCTGTCTGTCTATCGGTCTGTCTGTCTTCTGTCTTCTGTCTGTCTGTATGTCTGTCTTCTGTCTGTCTGTATCCTTCTGTCAGACTGTTCCTCTATTCACTCAAAAAAGACACGTTGTTTAATTGTCCATTAAAACAAATAGAGCCTAGGAAAGGAAGACAGTTTAACCATCTTTTACTGTTTAAACTGTCATGATTCTCAGTGGAGATATAATCTGTAAGAAAATGAATCAACAATTGTATATACAACAGTTACAAACAGTTGTATTCTTTTTTTGATGTTTTTTTTTCAAGTGTTTGGTTTGATACACATATATCGTATTCAAAAGCATTTACTTGTAGATATCGAATTTAGCGTATTCGTAACGCGTTGCGGTCTCATCTAGAGGTTCATGGTTCGATTCTCGTAACAGACATATATTGTCGACGGTACCGATTTGGATGGGTTTTTTCTATATGATTAGGGGCGCCATCCTAAAGGTGCTTCATTTACACGTCACGTCACGTCAAATAAGTGATGGTGTGATTTTTATACACCCCCAGGAAATTATTTCTTGGGGGGAGGTGTACAAAAATACATAAACAGTCTTCAGAACATTCTAACATTTCGTTTCGCTTAGAAAATTCACTGGAGATATGTCTATGGGTGCCCCCAAAATAGATAATAGCATGGATGCTAAACCTCTACGACATACACTAGGGTAAACATCACAGAATAATTCAGAATGAACCCGATGAAAGATACAAAGGCTACCCAGTGTGAATGATAATCGCTCATCATCGCTATTATATATTTTTGATAAATATATCAATATCGGTTTTTCAAATTAGAAATATATATTAACTGAGATTTTAAATTTGAAATTCAAAGAATTCAATTATCTGATCGATTAAATTGTGATCAGATTCTTTCTGATTTTCAAGATATTGAATACAGCGCTACGAATAATAAATATATGTTACCAAAACGATATGCTTTTAATAAAAAAAATTCAGAATGCTATTCGCGAATCATTTGTATTCTGTAACGACGCCAATAAGTTTGTCCCGTTATTCACTGTTGTCAAAAAGATCAGAAAACAATTGGGGCAGCAATATGGAATCAAACGTACAATTAATTTTCGAGTTAAAACAATAAGAGATATTATCCGCTAAACCGAAAATTTCCCCTTGGTTACCTCAACAGAGTAAGTTCTCATCATTGTGACAAAGTCACTAGTGACATATACAATACTTCAATAATTATTATCTATTAAGGAAATCGGAAGTTTCTCGAACATTGATAGAACTGTTTGCAGATCTTTTTTGGTCATTTTTGTTGCATTTTTTATTGGTTTTGTTGCATTCTTCATTGCATTTAAATACGCTAGCGTTTTCTATCGTAAATTTAAAAAGACAATATGTCGTTCTATATAATGGTAAACGAAGCACTAACGATTAGATTAGCACTTGAAAGATTAGAAGCAATTAAGAAATTCATACCAATCCATGTTCTTTTAGAGAAAAACTACAAGCTAGACAGAGTCTTGATTTCATAACAGAGACTGAAGAATTGTTTAAACCAATAACCACGTCAACAAAAGATGTAAAATCAGCCACTGAGCGAGCAATATACGGAGAAATTACCAAGGAAGGAGAAAGGAAATGAGCTCCTCTTCTTCTTCTACCTAAAAAAATAGCAAAGAGATCTAAACAAACAAAAAATCTTTAAAAACACTTCCTGGTGATATAGTAACCGCTGTAAGACAACAAGAACAACAAGAACGACAACTAAAAGAAGAAATCAAACGAATTGGTGATACTGATGTTAGCGCACCGTCTGAACCACTTGAAGAAATTGAACAAGAACAACAAGGTGCTACTGCAAGAAAAGACAATTCAGCCAAAAATATATTTACGACTGATGCGTTAAATAGAATCAGAGGAATCATCACAGACTCAGAATTAGTTAATTTTACTAAAGATAATTTTGAAAATAATATAAGCAATAACATTTAAAAGACGACGAGTCTAGAGATTTTATGAAAGACAAAGCCATCTGGGCAAAAAAGTATTTTTAGCAAACCGCAAGAAAACTAAAATAACAAAAGAAATATGTGATGATTTTAATCATTTTATGGCTATGATAAAAGGTGTCACACAACCACCAACAGGGTATACAGCAGACCCAATCCTATGTGAAATACAAATTATGGCAGAAGCTGATTCTGAAAAAGTGCAACTGTTATCACTAAAAAATCAAGCGGGAAGGGATTTACGGGGAGTGGTCCAAGTGGGGTATCAGATAGTGGTCTTGTTCGTTGTCCTGGTAATATTCTTAGCGATATAGCACGATTAGAAGTACTCATAGGAGGAAAACGAGCTGGAAATAACTCACAGGAAATAATTAACGAAGCAGCTGATATCTGTATGCGGTTATTTCAAGGTGGTATCATGGGTATTGAAACACATCGAAACTTTATTGATGAGCTAGCCGAGCATCATGGTTATCACAGTGATTAATCACCGAAATGGAAATCGTTTACGATTTCGCGATTAGATATATATTCATTTAGAAAACACTAGTGTTTTTATAATAAGATGATCATACACTACAACGATGATAAGCCAACCAGCGTATATGTAGTAAATTCACGATTGCCTGTTTATAGAGCATAATACGGTGATGGTCTCTGCAATACCATTGCAGGATTATTTGCAAGAATGGCTCCAAAAATAGTACCAATCGCAAAACAATTATCAATGAAAGCTATTGATTTATTCGTGATAAGGGTATTAGTGCTGTTAGTGATGTTACCGGGAAAGCATTTTCCGCTGAAAAGGATAAACTAGTATCGTTAGTTCGGCGGCGAAGGAAACCACCAATGACTTCGTCATCAGTGAAATAATCGCTGCCATCTACGGAAGTAATGCCTGCAAGTGTTAGTAAAATAATAAAGAGCGCAGTGGATCAGAAATTATCATTGTTGGCGACCAGCAACCCAGATGATACCGCAAACACGATAGCGGGAAGTGGCTTAAGATACCGACAGGAATCGCGATTTATATCAAGGAATATATAATAAAATGTTCAAACGGACACTTGATCAAGCTTTCGATATGGAAACCCTAGTGCGTAAAGATGATTCTGTAAGCGATTATCAATTTTATTCTTATCATGCGGTACAACCTGATCTTCGATCAAGAATTGAATTTTATGTCCATGATACCAGTAAATATTTCCTACCGTGTGAAGCGTTTATCGAAGTAGAAGGAGAAATTGTAATAAAAGATGCCGCTTATAATGATCCACCGTATCCAGATGGTACCCAAGTCGGTTTTGTCAATAATGGTATCATGACGCTATTGGAGAGTGCAAAATATATGATTGATGGAAAAGAGATTGAGTCTATGGAACGTGATGTTGAGGTAACCACAACAATAGTAGGGCTAGCAAGACATTCTGACGATTATACAAGATCGGCAGGTCCTTCTATGATGTTTGCAAAGGATGGTAAAAATACTACTGGAAGAAATCAATTTATTGTAAGACAACCAAGAAAAAATGCTTGTACTAATAATTCTGATGTTGAGGATATGTTTATAAATGTTGATGATAATTTCAACATAGGATCTGCAACACAAATATCAATGTTGCATGGAGCGCGTAAATCATTTTCATGCGCGATTCCACTGCATCATATATTTGGATTCTGTAGAAATGTCCGAAAAGTTATCTATGGAGCAAAGCATACAGTAGCACTCGTGCGAAAGGGTAATGATAATGATGCAATTTGGAGGATTCCAGCAAATGCTGCAAATACATCTGCTGTTGTCGGTAAAGTCATTTTAACAAAACTATCATTGTGGATGCCAGTAATGACTCCAGCACTCGACGCAGAAGAACGATTACTATCATTTATGGATACAGAAGGAAAATCATTAATAAGTTGGCTAACAACAACAACAGATATTAAGCAATCAACTGTTAATGGCGTGTTTACGTGGAACCTGACATCATAACAAGGTGTTTCAGCTCCACGTCATATATTTATTGCGTTGCAGGATATTGCGCGAGTTGGCAATCAACTCTTCAGCCATATGATAATTGATCAAATTTTCGTTACTGACATTTCGCTGAGGATAAACGGCCAGCAGGAACCATCGGAGGATATACAATTTCATTACGGTCAAAACCATATTGCACGCGTGTATCATCGTCTGTTGTCATATATGCCACGCGATCAAAAGGTCGATACTGGTCTGCAAATATCACAGTTGGATTTTAAAAGTTTATATCCGAGTTATTACTTTTCAGTGGAACATCTTTTGATTTAGCAAGACAATCCGTTGTTGATATAATATTTTGAGCTAATCTACTTCGTAGTGCTATCCCCGAATATAGAGCAGTTGCATTCTCAGCGACAAATCAATGCTACTCGAAGGTGATGGTGGAAGAATGAGAGTAATTGATGCACCAGTGGAAAATATGTAATGTAACAATTAGATCAATCTATTATTAATAAAATGTCATACAGTCATATTAATGTTATATTGACTTAAGGTCAGATTAAAATATTGCAATCAGAATCAGCTAAAACATCTGGAACCACGATAACGCTGAAACACAATCAGATGTCTGGTGGTCAGAATAAATTGTCACTTACGACTCGTCAAATAAAACATTTCAATGATGCTTTCAAAGATAAAAAGGCGTTCTGATCACTCACTCTGCAGCAGCGATCAAAATCATGATAAAATCAGGTGTTATATTTCCTTTGTTAACTGCGTTACCAGCGCTAATTGCAGCAGCAGTCCCAGAGTTAACTAAAACAATAGCGTTAGAAGCCGTTGGTACCGCGGCAGGGATGGCACTAAAGAAAGCAACTGGACAGGGATACAAAAAAAAGGGAAAGGGTCTAAGACTACAGGGAACCCCGTATTCATGGTACAGTGGAAAGGGCCTGAGAATCCCAAGAACAGTTTAATAGTTCTCATGTCCAATTTTGATTTACTCGACGCTGCTAAAAAAAATAGCGAATAAAAACTTTAGAGGTGTTTTTATGAAAGATCAGTTACCGGCACAACCCAACAGCGTTGAAACCAGTATCATTAATCTCGATAACAGAAGTGGACGTGGAACCCATTGGGTTGTATACGTGATTGATCCGTGTGTAATCGTTTATTTTGATTCATATGAGTTAGCGCCGCCTAAATAATTCATGCGTTATATACAACAATTAAATACTTTTTATAAAATGCAGACTTGGTATTCTACGCTACAAACACAACAAATAAATGAATCGCCAATATGTGGCATAGAAGTATTAAATGTCCTTGACGCTATTTTATCATCAAAAGAACCGCCTCATCGTGCTGTACATGAATATAAAAGTAGTGTCTGGCATTCTAAGTAATTATAAAATCAAAAATTTTTACAAAAACAATGGTTGATATTTGAAGATCTTTATCAATGTTGAAGAAACCCACCGCGGGAATATCTGCAACCGGTGATGTAAAAAAGTAATCGAAGATGAAATAGCTGAGATGTTGAACTTACCAAGTGTTGATCCCAATGAAATAGTTGTTTTTTAAGATCGTCATGGTAAATTGAAAACGAGTAATGTTTCTCTGGATGATATTTTAGTTAAACAACGTAACGCAGTAGAGGATGATATCGCGTTGTTTTCCAATCAGGGTAAACTCAAACCGGCTGTACCTGTTTCAACAATCATAGATAAAACATTAACACTCGGTAAAAATTATATACCCTCGTCAAATGCATTGAAATCACTCAGTGATAAGTATGGCGATCATATAAATACATTTAATAAATTTACTAGTTTAATTCATCATGACCAATATTATAATTTTGTAGCCATCCTACAGTTACCGCACCAAATCTTGCAGAGATAAAAACTTCTATATCAGAGGTTGCAACACTTCAAGGTAAATACGCAGATCATGTTGAAAAGTATAACGATCATATAAATACATGTAATAAATTTACTGATTTACAAAAATCCATCATAGACAATAATACTAAATCAGTAATAGAATTTTTTGATAATCCTCCAGTGACCACAACGAAGCTCACAGATATAAAAACTTCTATGTTAGAGTTTGCAACACTTCAATCCAGATATGAAGATCACGTTGAAATGTTTACATCATTTCGTAAAAATATCATTGATAATTTTTTTGCAAATACGTTGGATAAAATTGACATAAAATTTCCTGGTATTAAAACATACATTGAAGATATGAAAAACTTTATCGAGGCAATCAAAAATGATGCAACAAGGATGATAGAAATCATTGAAAAAACAAAAAATCCTCATGAGAAGACCAACAAAGTAGTATACACGATTCAATACAGCAGCAGAGGGGGCGAATCCTACATTTGCTCGAGACATCATTTATCTTAAATTTAAAAAAAACCTAGAGATTTTATACGAAGCCCTCTTTTTCAACCAAAAAAAAAAAAGTCCCTGGTGGGAACTTATTGATTTCTTGCTCAAAACATGAATTTGCGCGAAATTAAACTCAGTACGCGTTTTCATCGTTTAATCGAAAAACATCTCATCTCGATGTCATCGCCCTCTCTGCTGCTATGGGTTAATAATGAAAATCACTACGATGAAAATCCTTTTAGGACTTCACAAACAGACTAATTTGTAGAAGCTCATCTTGTAGATCAATTAGATTATTGGACTGGTCAGTGAGTTTAAAATTGATTCTGGTTAATGAATCATTATAAAACCGCATATAGACTGGATTCATCGGAGACTCAATAATTAGAAATTCTGGAGGAGCTGTTGGTGCAAATGAATACAGAATATATCCCTGCTGAGCTTGATTTGATCGTTCGAGATTTATTTGATAGCTTCCTTCAATAACATCACATACTAAATTGATCGCTATCACCGACGAAATATTCACATTTTGAGGAACAATATGCCTGCCACCATCATTTGGGTCATTATTATGTTTGAGGATTTTTATTTCCGGTGATGATGTTTTTTTCCACGTATCATGAATTATTTTAAAACCAATATCGATGGCATCATTGAGAAGTTTTTTTTTAGTTCCGGTACGTTATATCCTGGTAGTTTAAATACTGCAACATCTTTGACCTGGATTTTATAGTCTGTTGCAAATGTTGTTCTCGATATGGGATTATTATCATCTAATATATCCTGAATAATTTTCAAATGAAATGTTTCCATATCGTCGATAATTTTATTGCATATTTCTACGACGCTGATAAATTCATCCCGGGTGAGAGAGCTGGATTTAAGGGATATTAACAACAGTGAAAAATCATTATTTATTGCTGTGAAATTTTCGATACTTTTAGGTTCCTTAACAAAATGATGTTCTTTTAGGTCCTCCTCCCTTCCCCCTCTCAGGTAGTTCGTATCCGATATCAAAAAAATCTCTAGCAATCCTGTAATCGCTATAGCTTTTTACTGGATTATCAGATTTTATCCTGTCTGTGATATAATCATTTTTTGGGGGTTCTGGTAAATTAACGGTTTCCCCCCCCCCCGGGTGTTAATTCAGGCCATCCTAGTACGGTCCTTATTGAGCTTTGATAGATATCTACGACGAAACCCTCTGTGCTTATTTCAATGGCAGATGATAGTGTTGGCTCATGAACCGTTATAGAGATTTTTTATTCTTATCCAGTAATCGATTTTATTCTACGTTGCAATTCAGCATTGATTTGATTAATTTGGTATGATCCGGTTGGTATGGAAACAACGTTCCAATCTGGGGTACCGTCGTTTTTATTCTTATACGAGAACACCAGTGAATTATTGGGTTGTTGACCATCAAATGATTTTGATCTGATATTAGGCCAACTGTGATCCACTCGTAATTTTGCTAACGCGATTTCCTTCACGGGGACTGGGGTAGGGAAATTCACACTGAATTCTGGATTCGTTGAGGTTATTGAGATCATGCTTGTTTGTACTGGGTTTGTGTTCTCCACTATTCGTTGAAGTAGTTCCTGCTGTGTTGTCATTATACTGTTGTTGTCGCTCTAATTTTGACATCGCGGAATCATAAATACTGACCATCGCTGTGAACGCACTATCTGATATAATTGTATTATCGAGCAATGACGATATCAATGAGGATAATTGCGAGTATGCGGTTGATACAACATGAAATTGAATTATGTAGTCTTGTAGTTTGCGTTGGCTGCATGATGATAATTTTTTAGTGATTGCATTTGCAACCCCAGCAATTGTTGTCACCGCGGATATACAAATTGGAACAGCTATCGGAGCTATCATTGTCACTGAAGACAGTATAATACCAGCTCCGGCCATTACACTAGATACTGAGTACACTGTAACGTCAATGACTGTAATTCTCCTGCAATACTTTCTTATTTTCATTGCATACTCCTCAGCGAGTGTTTTGAGTTTCATTGAAAATTCTTTGACTGTATCATAGCGATATTGCAATGATGAAATCGTTGATGTCATCGTTATTGGAAATGTCATCGTTGAAATGCTAGCATTGAAACTCAAAGAGTTTCCGCCAGACTTAATCTTCTACAGGTATATTTGTTATAAATTCTATCACATATGTTATTGGCGATCTAACTCGTTCAACTCCAATAGTCGATAACACAAAAATAATCCAACTGGAATTTGCATTAATTCGCTGTGTTATTGTATTTACAGCGGTTTGATCTTGACCGATGCCGCCATAATTATCTCTAATATTAAAATTATCCCCGCCAAATGTAGTTAAAGTAAATCGATAGATGCCTTTTACAGTTGGAGTAAAATCTATTCGATTATTAGTGTCTTTGATCCAATGGAGAGTTCCGTACCGAACCACATACACGACATTACGGATATTTTATGCGGAGTGTGGAATTTTTACCTTATCGAGTCGTTCGACCATTTTAGGAAAATCATCTTTGACGGCGTCGATTGTTGTTTTACTATCCTCGATAATTTTTTTTATTTCAGCGATTTCATTAAGTTTTTTGATTATTTCCGAATATGTATTTGACACGTTTTTGGAGGATGTTGTTATAAAAAGTTTATTATTGAGGTCGTTGATGACCTTTTGATCATCAATAAACGTTTTAATTTCAGCGATAGATGGTGTAACTACAATCGGGGATCCAAAGAACTTATGAACGACATATCTACGAAAATTATTGTAATTTTTCAAATGATCTTCAAATTCTTTATCGTATTCGGCAGGTTTATCTGTGATTGTAGACATAAGTGCATCCGGTTTGAGTTTACCCTGATCCCAAAATAACGCAACGGTGTCCTCGATTGCGTCTCGTTGTTTAACCAAAATATCATCCAGGGAAACATTACTGGTTTTCAATTTACCCTGACGATCTTGAAATACGACTATTTCCCCGGGATCAACACTTGCTAGGTTCAACGTCTCAGCTATTTCATCTTCGATTATTTTTTTTTATATCACCGGTTGCAGATATTCCTGCAGTGCCATCGGCACCGGGTTTCTTTAGCGCTGATAGAGGTCTTCCCCAAATATCAATCATGTTATTTTATACATCTCTCTCTAAAAAGCGATTACTAGTGTATTCATTTACGACAATGTGTGGTGGTTTTCCAGATGCTGAAATAGCGTCAAGGACATTTAATACTTCACTGCCGCATATTGATGGATCATTCATTTGTTGTGTTGGTAGCGTAGAATACCAAGTCTTCATTGGAAAAGTTTTTATATAACGCATAAACTCTTTTGGCGGTGCTAATCCATATGAATCAAAATAGACAATCCCACGTGGATCAATAGCGTATGCAACCCAGTGAGTTTCAGGTCCGGTGCTGTTATCTAAATTAATAATACCGGGTTCAACATCATTGGGTTGTGCCGGTAACTGATCTTTCATAAAGACACCTCTGAAATTTTTAATCCCCAATTTTTTAGCAGCATCAATTTAATCAAAATTGGACATTGGAACCGAAGATTCCTCAACTAGTAAACCGGTCCTAGTCTTAGACCCTTTCCGCTGTACCATGAATACGGGGTTCCTGGTAGTCTTAGACCCTTTCCCTTTTTTTATACCCTCGTCCCGTCTTCGGTTCATATGATTCAGTAATGCCTTGCTTTGCTTTTGCCCCCGATGCGACAGCTTTTGCAGCCGCTTTTATTAATCCTGGTAACGCACCTAGTCTAAAACCCTTTCCCTTTTCTTTATACCCTCGTCCCTTCTTCGGTTCATATGATTCAGTAATGCCTTGTATCGCTTTTGCTCCTAAACCTCCAGCTGCCCCCAATGCGACCGCTTTTGCAACTGCTGGTGCGGCCGCTACAATTAATCCTGGAATCGCAGCAAACAACGGGAATATACCGCCGGTTTTAATCATATTTTTGATAGCAGCCGCAGAAATAGTAATCTGAACACCCTTTTTTGCTACAAGTGCATCATCGAAATGTTTTATTTGACGAGTTGTCAGCGATAATTTATTTGCACCACCAGTCATTTGATTGGGTTTCAGCGTGATAGTGGTTCCACATTTTTTAGCCGACTCTGATTGCAATTTCTTGATTTGACCGGGGGTTAACGCAACACTAATAACACTGTATGACATTATACATAATAGATTGATTCTAAATCGTTTACATATTTTCCACTGGTGCATCAATGATTCTCATTCTTCCTCCAACACCTTCAAGTAGCATTGATTTATCACTGAGAATGACAGCAACTGCTCTATAATTCGTAATACCACCAAGACGGGTTACACAGGCTCTAAAGTGTATATCAACGACAGATTGTCTCATCAAATCAAGATGTTCAAGTGAAAAGTAATAAATCGGATAGAGGCTTTTAAAATCAAGTTGCGATATTTGCAGACCAGTATCAACATTTTGATCACGTGCCATATATGACAACAGGTTATGATATACACGTGCAATATGATTTTGACCGTAATCAAGTTGTATATCCTCGGATGGTTCCTGTTGGCCGTTTATTCTCAGCGAGACTTCTCTAACACCTAACTGATCAAATATCATATGGCTTCGTTCTTGATTAACAACCCGCACATTATTCTGTAACGCAATAAATATATGACGTGGAGCTGCAACACCTTGTTTTGATGCCAGATGCCATGTTAATGTATCATCAACATTTTCCTGTTTAATATCAGTGGTCACTGATAACCAACTCAACAACGACTTTCCTCCTTGGTCCATAAATGATAGTAGTCGCTGTTCTTCGGTGATTGATGGAGTTAACACTGGCATCCATAATGCTAGTTTTGATAAAATGACTTTACCATCAGCAACACCAGCATCACGCCAGATTGCATCATTATCAGTACCCTTCCGCACGAGTGCTATTGTATGCTTCGCTCCATAAATAACTTTTCGGACGTTTCTACAGAATCCAAATATGTGATGCAGTGGAATCGCACATGAAAACTGTTGACGCTGCCCATGCAACGTTGCTACGCGTGTTGCAAACCCTAGGTTGTAGTTAGTAATATTATTTATGACATCAAAATCACCGGCTGGTCTGGTATATCCGGCTGGTGCCGGATTAACTGCGGTAGCTTGTGTTGCCTTTACTCTAGAATACTGGACGTGTTCAGGGTGATCAGTAATATCCTTAGAAAACATCATAGATGGACCAGCTGATCTTGTATAATCATCAGAATATCTTGCTAACCCTATGATTGTTGTAGCCACATCAACTTCGCGGTCAATGGATTCAATTTCTTTTCCATCAATGAGATATCTAGCGCTTTAAAATAACGCCATAATACCGTTATTAACAAAACCAACTTTGATAGTTGGGTTATTGTCATATGGTGTATTAGCAGCAACATTTGTTACAAGTTCTCCTTGTACTTCAATAAATGCCTCACACTGTAGAAAATATTTACTGGTATCATTAACTTGAAGTTCAATTCGCGATAGAGCTTTGGTTGTACTGCGTGATAAGAATAAAATTGAAAATCGTGTACAGAATCATTTTTGAGCACTGGGGCATCCATATCAAATGCTGGATCAGGTGACCTTTTGAACATTTTATTGTATTTATCAGAGTCTAAATCGTAAAATCGTAAACGATTTTCACCGTAGGAATTTCATGGTAAAAGATTTTTCATCGTCGTGTTTTTTTAAAGCCACTTCCCGCTATCATGTTTGCTATCATGTTATTTTGGTCACTCGGAGTCACCAGCGATGCTAATTTTTCATCTACTGCGTTATGTATTATTTTACTAACACTCGCAGACATTTCCGCTGTAGTTGGCAATGGTACCTGTTTCTTTTTTCGTCGTCGCACCAATGATGTTATTTTATTCTTTGCTGCAGAAAATGCTTTTCCGGCAAGATCTCCAACAGCACCAATACCCTTATCACGAATAACATCAATTGCTTTCATTCCTAATTGTTTAGCCAACGGCATCACTTTTGGGGCCATTCTTGTAAATAACATTGCAATGGTATCACCGAAACCATCTCCGTAATATGCTCTATAAACAGGCAATCGTGAGTTTACAACATAGACGCTGGTTGATTTGTCATGGTTGTAGTGTATGATCATCTTATTATAAAAACACTAGTGTTTTCAATTGCTAGCAATTTCCAATCCAAAGAATTTTCGATTTAGTTGTTATAATAATCAGTATGATTTTCCGCTAACTCGTTAATGAAATCTCGATATGTTGCAATATCCATGATACCACCTTGAAATAACCGCCTGCAGATATCAGCTGCTTCATTAATTATTTCTGGAGAGTTATTTCCAGCTCGTTTTCCTCCGATGAGAACTTCTAATCGTGATATATCACTGAGAATATTACCAGGACATGAAACGCTAGCGTTTCCAACTAGACCACTCCCCAGAAATTCCTTCTCAACGTATTGGTCTTGTTTTTCCTGTTTTATATGGAGTTGAAAATTTCTCTTGAAGTCTCTGTATTTCTTCATCCTTTTATCTAAACTCCCAGTATTTATTTCATACACTATATCAGCCCATTCATTATGTGACATTCTATAATCCGAATAATTGTCCCTGAAAAACTTCTCTTGTAAATCATAGCTGTTAGCAGCAAATTCACCTTAATTGTCTATATCCTCGTTGAGTATTCGTTTTTTAGCGCTATCGGTAAATATAATTGTTATAGGTAGTAGTTCACTAACTAGTTCTTCCTAAAATTCTTTAAATTTTCGTTCTGATATATCCTGAGGTAGTGTTTTTAATGATTTTTTTGTTTGTTTAGTTCATTTTGCTATTTTTTCTAACACAGGGAGAAAAGTCTCTTCTTGTTTTTTTCCTTCTTCAGAGATTGTTGTCACTATCTGTTTCGTTGTTGTAGTTATTGGTTTAAACAACTCTTCAGATCCCGCAGCAAAGTCAGTCTGAAGACTCTGTCGTTCTTGCAGTTTATTCCTGACAGAGTCGCAAATTGGTATAAATCTCTTAATTGCATCTAGTCGCTCACGAGCCAATCTAGTTGTTATAATGCTTCATTGACCATTTTTTGAAGTTGCAAACAATTTTTCAATTTGAATTCCCGTAGCCTTTTTTGATTGATAATTGTTGGATGGATTTTATTTTTTATATTCACTGTGAAATATTTTTTATAAACAGAAATTTTATTTTTTATTCACTGTGAAATATTTTTTATAAACAGAAATTTTATTTTTTATTCACTGTTTTTGGTGATTTATCATTGATTTTCATTGATTTTTGACTGTTTTGGTGGTTTTCAGTTGAAAATATCTTTGAGATTTTACGGTCAAGTAGTCGATTTTGCATGGGATTTTCCATAGGGAAAAACTGTTAGGATTCATTTTTAATGATTTTGGACTCAATTTTCATTAATTTTTGACCAATTTTCATTGATTTTTGTCTGTTTTCATTGATTTTTGATAAAAAAAAAAAATCCCGTAGGGTAAAGTAGTCGATTTCCCATATGATTTTTCATTTCAAAATCATGATTGCTGCAACTAACAATAAAAAATATTTTTCTCATAGAATTTTTATTCCTGTGAAATGTTTTTAATGCATTTTCACTGATTTTTATCAATTTCAGTTGAAAATCTCCATTTTACGGTCAAGTAGTCGATTTCGGTCAAAATCGTTCATTTTCTTGAATTAACGCCCGTATATTTCTTATTTTAGAATTAACCTCCTTTTTCAATTCATATTCCCTACCCAATTCTTTTCGTATTCCTTCCACGATAGTATATAACGGGACAAACACACTTACTTCACTGGAAAATGCAAGAGAGTCCCGAAAAGAATTCTGAATTTTTTTGATTAACGCATATTTCTTTGGTAGCATATACTTGTTAGTGCTAACACCATATTCTATATCCTGAAAATCTGACATGATTTGATCACAATTTAACCCATCTGATAGTATAATATCCTGGCTTTTAAATTTTGCAATTTCAACTATAATGCTCTTCATATTTTCAGAATTCATATATGATAATACATATTTCTAATTTATTTTTCAAAAATAAATGAGCCGTTAATATTTTCGAAATTCATTCTGTATATAAATATATTTTTCAAAAATAAATGCAGAATTCAGTATGTATATAAATATAAATATATTTTTCAGAATTCAGTCTCTATATAAATATAAATATATTTTTCAGAATTAATTCTGTATATAAATATAAATATATTTTTCAGAATTCAGTTTGTATATAAATATAAACATATTTTTCAGAATTAATTCTGTATATAAATATATTTTTTTTTAAAAAAATGCAGACAAAAATAAATAACAACCATGATGAGCGGTTGTCAGTCATTTGGCCCCCTTGATATAGGCCGCTGTGGTTGTTTTAATCTTCGATATTTAATCTTCGATTTCGATTTTGAACCTTTTTTTTGGGCCGGTAATTCATTTTGAACACCATGCGGGGCTACCCAAATGTGACGGAGAGCTAATTACATCCATGGTTGTTATTTATTTTAGGTCATGTATGTTTACATTCACCGAAACATATTCCCCTAAGAGTGAATCTAACTCGTCAAATAACGGTTTAGAATCACAAGAGGGTATGTTTACGCGTGAAAGAGACCTAGAGGTTACATATATACGACAACACATCTTTGGAATTCCTTGGATGCCTTCACATCCAAGTAAGCCCAAGGGATCCCGAAACATACATCTCCGGAAGGGAGGCCTAACGTGGCAAACGCCATCTTAGACCGCCCAGAAGATATGCTTGCGGGTGACGTCACAACATATAATTAATTAACTTAATTAAGGATGGATATATGATGTAATGATGATGGGACGGCACACAAGACAGCACAAACATGAAACGACGAGGCGGATTTTCTACGGCCATCCGACCAATCAAAAGCAACCCATTAAATTAAACCCGGTTGCATGATTGAGAAAAGTCAACCACGCACACGTGTCAATGGCGTGGGTTATTTTTGATCAGTCGGATTGGCTTTCGAAAGCCCCAGCTTTATATCTTTCATATAGTATATAAGGTGACTAATACAGCAGCGTCAATCAACAGGGTGTGTTATTTTATTTTCTTGAATTACTTATTAATGGTGTTTCAAAGTATTTAAATGAGACAGAATATTGAATAAAACACTAAAAGAAAGAATATAATTGTTTGAAAACATTTTATATTTGATTTCTTTTCTTACAAAACAGATAATTAATTATACCCGCTGAATCACAATTGAAGGGGAGATAACCCATAAACAAGTTGACACAATCTAAGGGAGAGTATATAAGGTGACTTAATACAGCAATCCACAGGGTGTGATATTTTATTTTCTTGAATTACTTAATAATGGTGCTTCACAGTATTGAAATGAGACAGAATATTGAATTAAACACTAAAAAAAAGAATATAATTCTTTGAAAACATTTTATATTTGATTTCTTTTCTACAAAA
Source organism: Unio pictorum (assembly GCA_030141615.1). Lineage (NCBI taxonomy): Eukaryota > Metazoa > Mollusca > Bivalvia > Unionida > Unionidae > Unio > Unio pictorum. Next base: position 12,815,865 of record JARLTB010000220.1, on the reverse strand, counting down.
CAGATAATTAATTATACCCGCTGAATCACAATTTAAGGGGAGCTAACCCATAAACAAGTTGATATAATCTAAGGGAGATAACTCCCTTGGTTATATTTAAGAGTTATGAAAGAGTTATCTCCCTTGGTGTTATTAGACACGAAAATCGAAATTTTAGTTCAATTTTTTTAGAAAAAGCCGAATTTTGTACTCGTTCTGCTACTCCTTGCACTGAGGGTAAGCAAATATCAAAATAAATACTGGCTTTATTCATAGATTGGAATATTTTTTCTTCGTTAGTAGCTGTATTAAATGATTTTACAAGTCTCCTTGCAACTGTTTTACAAGTACCAGTTCCTCCTCGTTTTAAATTCTCACTTTGTGAAATAGCCTGTAGATTTGATAAAGAATTATTCTGAGAATCGGAATCAATATGATCGATAACAAAACCATCCCTGATTATTCCATTAAACACCTCGAAGACGAATCTGTGACAATGATAATGTTTCTTCCCGGCACTAAACATCAAATATCCTCGATTGGTCACAAATCCAACTGGCTTATTTAGTCTGCTGTTTCTGATAATACCATCACGGGATGCTTCATAATTAACAAGCACGGGGTGAGGTCTGAATTATTGGCTCATTTGTGTAATAATACAATTTTTCTAATTTATTATTTGCTTTAATTATAAGTCTCTGTATATAATCTTGAGGGGTCTTTATGATTTTGTCATCGGTAGGATCAATGGCTGTATTTTTTATTCGTTTGTCATAATAATGTTTTAGTTCCCTGTATCGTTTGCCGCCACAACTGAGACATAATTGTGATTTTCCCCTTACCCCCACCCCACATCGGAGGCACGGGAGGGGGCCAAGGGAACCGTTGCGAACGCTCTGTAAATGATGCCCACATAATTCGCTTCTGCATGATTTGTTACACGGGGTTGTTGATCCAATCATAAGCCATTTGCAGTGATTCATTATATATGAATTTCTTATTTAAATACTTGTTTTAATTATATGACTGAGAAATTCGAGATTAAGACCTACAAAAATATTAAATTCAATCTCGATAGAGTTTCAGTTAAACCAAAACGTCTAATAGATTATAGCATGAAGGAGTTCAAGAGATTATCGAAAATTAATCCTAGATTTAATCTCGATAGAGTATATGTTAAACCAAAACGTCTAATAGACGATAGCATGAAGGAGTTCAAGAGATTATCAAAAATTACGCCTTGGAAGAATGCTAGATTCGATCTCGATAGAGTTTCTGATAAGGAGTTTGAGAGATTATCGAAAATTACGCCTTGGAAAAATGCTCAATTTAATCTCGATAGAGTTTCTGATACACCAAAGAATAAAATTCTTGATAGAACCATGATTAGTAAAATCAGAGATTGTTTTAATGAATTCAAGCGTGATGGAACATCTCATTGTTGGTCAACATTTCGAATTGATGGCGTTGTTGATGCCACCATGAACGATGAAAACGCAGCGTTGATGTTATCACAACTTGGCAACAAAAAGTATTTTTTTTAGATTGAAATCATTATCCGTGTAGAATAATCCGGTTGGATTATACGAGACAAATTTGAACCAATTCTCAAAGACAAGAAAACAATCGTTGTTAGCCGTGACTCTAAGCCGGGTCTGTTAACTGGAATTGACAAACCATACTATGAACGAGCATACCCTGAAACAGCAGTTGTTTATGGGATATATCCGTTAAATGAAAAACCTGATATAGGAAAACTAAAACCAATGAAATACTCGTTGTCACTCAATTGTGTAGCAGAACGAATAATAGAACACTTCACAAATGCATCCCGGGGAAATAAATTGACCGATCTAAGACGCAAAAAAATAAATGACTGGGAATTAACAGTCAGGAAGAACGGAGCAAGTATTAGCGATATAGCGAAATTAGAAACATCACCGAGATTTCTAACGATAACCGGAAAAGTATTATATGAATCAAAATATAATAAAAATGGAGCCCCAATTAAAATTATTGATCATAACGAACACGCATGGACGCCCGAGGGCACAATATTTCCACGGAACAGAACAATAAAGTATATACCCGAGGAATTCTTGGGAGAAGAATTTTCCAGTGATGGTTTTCACGTTGAAGAGAAAATATTCGATGCTATTGCGCATTTGAGTAAAAACGACCCTGTGTCAGTGTGGTTACTTCACAGCGCTGAAAATCAAACGGATATTTTTTATCAGTTTGTAAGACCAAATGGTGAATTATACCGCACTGAAGCATTTCACAACAAAATGAAAAAAACAGCTAGTGGGTTTTTAACAATAGGGGAAGCCACTGATGAACAATTATTGACAAACTGTTTTACAATTCCATCGGTTGCAGCTCATTTTGCAAGAAAGAAAAACACATGGAAACCAACTCGAACTTAATTTTTGCCAGATATTGAGGCTAGTTGCCTCGAATTTAATCATGGCGGTTTATACAATAACAAATACGACCGTGAAAGTATCATTTCAGTTGATATGGTTGCTTGTTATCCAGCGAGTTTTCTTGGTTATGGAGAGTGTACTGTGTATTTTAAACGATTTGGACACCCCACCATGAAATGACTCGTGTTGCGATTAATGGAGCACTGCCTGATTTTGATTTAACCGGTTTTGCTCGTGTAGTATCATTTGAATTCACAGCAGGACTTCATAGCTCTTGTTATATTTGGATTGGTAGACACATGTCTGAAAAGAAGTGGCTGTCAATAGCGTTATTACGGTTCATGATTGATACAAAAATGTTAATTTCGTTGACAGTCAGTGAAGCAATTATATCATATCGGAAACAAACTAATGTCTGGTTACCAGAACCAGAAAGTCTTGATAGCATAATTGACGAATCCAGAAAACATATTTAGGCAGATAAAAAATATATCATTGAATGGTCCAAACGGGTATTTAATCAACGAAACAGTGAAGCAAAAGATCTCGGCAGAAGAATAATTGGAAAATTCACTCAGGGTGGCAAATGTGACTATAAAAGATATTCTTCACGATTGATTATAGATAAAACCGAATATGACTTTGTAATTGCAGATGCAGTATCTAAAAACATATTTGTGGATCGCAAGGACGCTTTGTTGTCCAATGGAACAAAATTGGGTACAATTGTTACTTACAGCGACGGTTACAGTTCTCCGTATACACATTTTGAGGTCGTCTATGCTGCGTTGTTGCAGTTGATTCATTTTATATTGACAAAAAGTACATCAACGAGGTGACTAAATTTACTAGCGGTAGCAACGAACACTGGGGTACATGGAGAATTAAAAAGGAAACACTGCGTGATTATTCTGAATCAGCAGATGTTGAAATTAAAAACAGTTACTTACAAGGAGATAATTTATCAGAACGGTCTAATGCACCACCGATATCAGATCCGATTTGTAGATATAAAACAGTTTATTTGAACGGCTGTGGCGGGTCGGGAAAGACGACTCGGGCAATTGAATTATATCGAGGGAAAAATTCTACGGATTTCACAAATATGATTGTGCTGACACCAACACATAGATTAGCGCGAGAAATAAAACAACGAAACGTCGACGCTTGCACTTATCACAGCTTTTTTCGATACAAGGGTGATGAATGGACCCTTGAAAGAATGGTAGATGTATTAAAAATGTTTCTTGATTGGTTACTGCGCGCGAATACGAAAGTAATAATGTGCGGCGATCATGGCCAACCACCACCATTTGTCGGTTTATCCCCGCATGATTGGTTGAAAGTGTTTGTTGACTATTATGAAGAAACTGATACTGATTATAGAGCACTTGATGAACAATCGCGTAAGGTCAAGAAATTAATTAGACTACAACCGGATAGAATCCAATGTGAAATAATCAGAGAAATAATTCCTGAAACTCAAATGGAGGAATTTTGGGAAGCATGGAGACCAAATGATTTTGTAGTGGCAAGTAGAAAGATAGTCAGAGACACACTTCAGAGAAAATTGTTTGAATTACACAAAGAAAAATATCCCCTGATAAAAGTTCCATTGTGTTATAGACCCTGTGATACACGAAAACAAAATATCGAAGTTGATATTCCAGGACAAAGTGAAAAGCAAATTCTCGTATTAAATGATATTGTGCTGGTTGATATCAGTGTTGTCGAAGACGCATTGCGTGCTGATAAATCGCCATGGACACTGGGTTATGTAACGACGATACATTCCTCGCAGGGATTAACCAACGCGGATACAATTGTTAGTTGATAATCGCATTGAGTGGTCAAATTTAGTCTATCTTGCAGTGTCTAGAGTACGGCGAATAAATCAACTTCTAAGAATTGTTTTCGATGATAATGACACCACAATGGATGATCTTGATGTTAAAATTATTGATAAAAAACTCTCCGGTTACAAACAACAAGACAAAAAAAACAACGAGAATTTGATATTGATGCTGAATTAATAATCACTTTGAAGCAACAACAGAATAATCACTGCTCAAGTTGCAATTGTATAATGCGTTGACAGTATTCGGATAAAGATCCTCGCCAATTTACCGTAGACAGAAAAAATAACAATCTCGGTCATGTCAGAAACAATGTGATGTTGACTTGTCTTGAGTGCAATAGACGCAACGGCGCTAGTTAAGACCATGCGGTGGCAATTTAGTATCGTCAGGAATCACTTGTAATTGTTTGCGTGTAAAACCCCGCTGAGGGGCAGTTGAATCCAATTTATAGATTGCTGGTCTAACAGTTGATCGTGTTATAGTAGATATTTTATGTACAGTAACGCTCCAAATAGGATCAGTAGCCCTTTTTGTGCCACCTTCAAGTTCTCCTGGTTCATATAAATATCTCACGGTGACATTGCCAAGAATTGGTTCTTTGAAATCTTTTTGTGGTTGTACGGGTATATACTTCTTTTTAATCGCGTTGATAGGTTTAAAATTAATTGTTCTAGTAATCTCATTATTCAGTGCGGTAATCACAGCTGGTAATCTTTTGACCCATTCACGGGATCTTTTTTCTTGGATGAATTCTTTTGCGTATTGATTTCCAAATAACCGCTCAGCAATCGTCCTATTAAACCGTTCAACCATTGCCTGATCGCGATGTAGTGCAGTATGTCCTCGTCGTATTGTTACATTGTGATGTTTCATTGTAGATAACACTGCACCCTGAAATTCCTTGCCAGGATCAACTTGTAATAGATTTGGCCAGTGTAGAGGGCCTCGTCGATAAATATTTTCAAATGCAGAAGCAACTTCAGGTGATGATTTTGTTTTTAACGGTTCTGCTTCTTCGTATCGACTTGCAATATCAACTACAGTTAACGCATATTTGTAACCGTTGTCATGTGGTAAAAACAATAAATCAGCTTGATGAATTTCATTAGGGACAGTCACATCAAAATGCGAGAAATTGATTTGTTTATGACGCGGTAGATACATTTGCCATATAGCCTGTTTAGATAACCAATTAGCCGCAGTGGCCTTTTTCACTTTTGCGGCGTTGGCGAGTTTATTGATTGCAGCGTTACCCCTCCAGTATCTTTTTGGAGAATAATAAATAGATTACATGTTGTTATTAATTACCGGCGCCTAACATCAATTTGCCTTTCATAGCTGATTTTACCAACCACGAAGCCAATTTTTCTTTGAAAGTTTTATCAGGAATAGCATTTAACGCATGAATTAATTTCACATCTGCGAGATGCCTGTGTTGCAAATTGCTGCTTTTATATGCAACATCATGAGCATGACAGGCCTTATCAATAGCATTTATCGGATACTCGCCGGGTCGGGGCTGATTTTAATCATCAAGTCTGATATCTAATCGTGTTCCGAGGCCACAGTAGCTATATCCTGAAAGTTGCTTTTCTCCGGGGTATTTTACCCATGGGGTTCCAGGGAGTTTTGCCAATTTGGCTGCAATATCACCTCCTCGTTGTTTTTAAAAACATCTCCAGATTGTAAAATCTTTGATTTTGTAGAAACAAATCTAAACTTTTTTATACCACATGCTGCACATCTACCAGTAAGTGCTGATCTGTTATTATTAGTTATAATCGTCGTCACATCATTTGTGCCAGTACGCGTTTTACACTTCAAACAATATAGATCCATAATTTATGTATAGAGATATGAATATAATTGATTTCCAGCGACTAAAACAAGAGAACCAGTTAAGCATCATGCAGCGCTACCAAACTCTATCCGCGCAATTATAATTGGACCATCTGGATCCGGCAAGACGCAATTGTTACTCAATTTAATAATGAGATGGATGAAATGGGATAAGTTGTATTTAGTTGCTCCTAGTGTAGATGATCAACGATGCTATGAAGTGCTAAAAGATTTTAATGAAAACGCTTCAGAGATTGCTGGCGAGTGTATTATTGAATTTATAACCGATATTGACGAGGCACCATCAGTAGAAGACCTCGATGGAAGTATCAACAATTTAGTTGTATACGATGATGTCATGTTAGATAAACAAAAAAAAACAGCTAGAATATTTTCCCGAGGCAGGCACAAAAACACTGATGTGATATATGTAACTCAACGCTACACTCAGATTCCAAAAGTGATCAGAGATAACTGTAATATTCTTGAGGTATTCAACGGCGTTGATAAACATAGGCTACGAAATATTTGGCAGACATGGTGTTCCGATATGGACTTCAATCAATTTCGAAATTTTTTTAGTCATGCTCAGTCGGCCCCACACGGATTTATAACAATAAATTTACATTACCCTCGAACACGATATCGTATCGGACTTGATCAAATATTCGGTTTAAATCCTAAAAGAATTAATAACCAATAGCAGCAGAGGGGGCGATGACATCGAGATGAGACGTTTTTCGATTAAACGATGAAAACGCGTACTGAGTATAATTTTGCGCAAATTCATGTTTTGAGCAAGATATCAATAAGTTCCCACCAGGGACTTATTTTTTTTTTGGTTGAAAAAGAGGGCTTCGTATAAAATATCTAGTTTTTTGGGGGAAATTTAAGATAAATGATGTCTCGAGCAAATGTAGGATTCGCCCCCTCTACTGCTAATACGGATCATTACGTGGACTCCTACAAACAACTTATTAAGCATCACTGCAACCGTCAAGGGTATTGACAAACATTCCTAACCGGCTACCGTATAACAGAAGCTGATGTACCCGATTTCAAGCTCCCTGGGTATAACGCAAATAAACTAAAAAAATATGTTAATGATCTTATTCAAGAAAAGTTTTCTCTGATACTCGCCAAATGGAAACAACAAACAACAATCCTAAAGTATAATAATGACACAGACGGCGGTAGTATACATATCGCTCCGTTCGACGTAAATATATCCTCGGTGATTGCATTGAATTTAGTATGTGATGTTATCGAAGGCAGCTATCAAATTAATCTTGAACGATCAAATCAAGCCCAACAAGGATATATTTTATATTCATTTGCACCAAAAAACTCCTCCAGCGTTTCTAAAAAATGAGGATCCCACTAATCCAGTCTATATTCGATGTCATAATAATTCGTTAACGAGAATTAACTTCAGACTCACTGATCAATCCAATAATCTAATTGATTTACAAGGTGAGATCCTATAAATTAGCCTGTTTGTGAAATCGTATCAACTTTTATCGTAAAAATCGTTAACGATTTAAAGGACTGTTAACCCCATAGCAGCAGCAAGGGAGGGGGGGGCAACAATTGTGGCGTCTTTTTGTTTTGCCCATCAGCCTCTATACAATATTTACAAGGAAGTCTTAATTTTCCAAATTGACGCTTTTTTACGATTTTGTAAGAAGCCTTGAATCGCCAAATCGACGCCTCTAAAACGTTGTCCGATTCGATCCTGCTGCTGCTTCTCCCTATGCACTAAATCCAATCGCACGATAGAGTTTGCAAATTACGCATGTATATATTCATATATTCATAATTTAATTCCTCACTGAAGTCTTTCATCACTAAATATTGTATTTAAATCATCGACAAAACTGTTATGTAATGACTCAAAACATCCCACTGGATTATCTTGTTATTGATTACTCCGGTAAATAAACTTATCAGTGCTAGCTCAGAGAGCAGACGTACACCACTTATCTCATGTTATTGCAACAATTACTACCAATACTGACAATAAATACACAAAACTGTTTTTGAATCAAAATGATGTGTTGTCAGCTGGCAAATTATCTCTCAAATGTTTCTGACATTTATATAGTTCACAGAGTGATGTAGTAAGATTATTTCAGCCTAAAAATATCTTATGTGAACATTTCATCCTTCAATAAATGATTCCAAGTATATTTAGATGTTGTCTTATTTAAAATTTGATTGACTTTTTAATAGAAATGTGAGCTTGTGTTTTCTTCTGAATATCACCGTAGTCCAAGCACAAACTGCTTTACTTACTCCACACTGTCACTGATGTCCTTGCATTAGATTTGCCGAACTCTCTGAAACCGTCAAAAAGATTTTGGCAGAATGAGATATGCAACAAAAAATAGTTGTATTGGTATTAGAAAGGAAAACAGCGACCACATTACTAGTACAGATACTAACGTACTGTTTGAGGACTTGCTTAGCGAAGATGTCAGTTGTGTTGCCATACGCCCGAAAGACTTCATCGAAAATAAACACTCCCATTTATTGATAGACTATCTGAGAGGAGTACGTATCTGACAAAGTATCCTAGAAATTAATAAACTTAAAGTCTACCAAATAGAAAACGTGTAAATTACAAATAGTAGGAAGAGAAAATTGAATGAGTGAATTCTGAAACACAGATCAGGTTGACACAAATATTAGAGGACTTAAAGCAGTATGTATGTATGTATGTATGTATGTATGTATGTATGTATGTATGTATGTATGTATGTATGTATGTATGTATGTATGTATGTATGTATGTATGTATGTATGTACAATTAATTGAACGCCGAACTATCATAAGGCATATTCTACAGTCTCAACACACAGAAATGATAAATTTAAACACTATGCGATGCAAATAATGGCAAACGTTATCATCTGCTATACTTCTATATAACTGCTGAAACGTTGCGTGATTATAGGAATGTCTTCGCACAAATCAGATAAACATGGAATGAATAATGTTATATTGAGCTGATGAAACTTTTCATCATCTACCAGCATTTAACATGAAGATAAGATGGGGAAGGCACGGTTAATGACAAATAGAAGCAAAAGAATCTCAGCTAAGATTAAATTACGACGACATGAACTTGAAACAGTGATTTACTTGAGATATTTTGGTTTCACAATCAGCAGCTATGTCAAAGCGAATACCCATCTGGTGAGGCTAGAAAATCTGTTTCAAAACTAAATCCAGATTATTGATAGCAATTAGGTCAAGAGACTGATGATGACCATGATGATGATGGTGATGAAAACAACATTTTACAGATTTCACTGAGGATATGTAGTAAGAACAAAATCATGTAGAATAAAGTAACGACATATATATTAAAATGGTTGCAACTGCATTTGGTGTATACCGGGCTCGGTTTTAAAATTTCGCTCTTTAAAAACTTTCAGTGAACAAGAATTTCTACGAGATTATCCAAAGTGTTAACAATCAATTTCAGATGTGACGAGAGTTCTTGTCCAAACCGATCCATAACATGATTCCCTCTAATCGTAGGAAAGTATTTTTGCATAAACATTGGGTATAATCTGAATTGAATACGTCATCCGACTTGTTGATAATACAGTCGTAACTGTAAACATCTAGTTATATATGTAGATTAATATGCTCTTTCAATTTACTATTTGCTTTGCAATCAATACGCCTAACATGACAGTAGTAAAAATGATTTATTCACTGAAGGGATTTTGTCATTTAAAATGAATGTCATATAACATCCTAATACTTTATTTTGCATAATTTGACTTACGGCGTTATCAACAAATCACATGTAATTCGTATTCAGCAATACCTTTAAGTATAAACACATGGAACGTTTCTTCAATTCTTTGAAGTATATGAATATTTTTTAAAATATTAATTTATGTACTGGGACAACATGAGCTGCTTGAATTAGACTTTCTTTTTTATAACTTCATTCGTTCCTTTTATACACACATTGTAGATTTACCTTGGAAATTTGTCAAGAAGATCAAGATGTACAGTACAATTTAATCGAAAGACCATGTGTTCATGTATCAAAAGAGAACTTTTAAACTGACCACTATTTATACAGTAGTATTTTGGCATCTTGCCATTACAGATCATGCGACTTATTTGAAATAAATCATCAATACAACAGAACTGGAAGAAGTATACTCAATGTAATCAATATACTTATTTTAAAATAGCTCATCATTTTATTCCGTCTTAAAATTATAAAGTATATATCTTCATCACATGCAACATTGTTTCTTTTTCCGAATGACATGGGATACTTCAATAACATCCTTCAGATCTCCGGAAGTAATTCATATCGTTCTCACAACAAGCTTTGTCACATGCATTTAAATCAAATTTTAAGCGGTTAATCAACATCAGAGTAGAATATTTGCTAATGTCGTTCGTTCTGTACTGCAATATATATGTATGTATGTATGTGTGTGTATGATATATATATATATATATATATATATATATATATATATATATATTTATATATATATATATATATATATATATATATATATATATATATATATATATATATATATATATATATATATATATATATTATTGTTGGTCGCAGCTAATTAATCTCATTTTATACGAAAAGAAAACCTTGAATTCTCATTGAAATTTGCTTATCAAAATAATGTATATATTGCGCATTTAAAATTAAATGTAATTTTTTACATTTTTATTTATTTGACTAATGCACATTTAGAATCCATAAAGATGTATTTTTTCTCAAAGTCAAATTAGGATTCATGGTCTCCTGTGTACAGATGCAGTTTTAAATGTTCATTTTCTTCATGAGTTGATATCACAAAAAGTATTATTTGAGATAAATAAGCATAACCTTTGTTTTCTCAATATACATTAGTATCCAAGGCTTTTGACATTGTACATGACACAAATGTTCATTAATTTAGGGCATGTTTGTTTGTACAAGTGCCGTAAACATCGACCTTTTCCTTTTGAAGAAGATGTCTATTACATTTGACCTTGTACCTTGCGACAATTTGGCCATTTAGTTTAGCCTTGTCCCGTTTGACAAATTACCCGAAAATGTTCTTTTGTCCTCTTTGAGACTACTCTTTGTACACTTAACATAAAATCATGCTGTTAATTTGAGTTTTTTTTAAAGTTTTAAGAAATCAGTCGAATATTTACGTAACCATGAGCTTCGAAATAGTTATCTTCACAATCGATAGTATAATCATGATCACTATCTTTATATTATTATTCTTGATATTATTATTATTATTATTATTATTATTATTATTATTATTATTATTATTACTAGTAGTAGTAGTAGTGTAAGTATTGGTAGTAGTAGTAGTAGTAGTAGTAGTAGGAGTAGTAGTAGTAATACAATTATCAGCACCAGCGGTAGTAGTGGTAGTAGTAGTAGTAGTAGTATTAGTAGTAGTAGTAGTAGTAGTAGTAGTAGTGGTAATACAATTATCAGCACCAGCGGTAGTAGTGGTAGTAGCATGAATAGTAGTAATATTGAAAACATGCGAGATTTATTATATCAATAAGAAGTCAATGAGACATATAATTCAAGTTTTATTAATACGGAAGATAAGATTGGTTCCCACATTTTTCTTCTGGTTTCCGGAAAATCGGGGGACTGTGCTTGTCGTTGAGAAACAAATGTGGGGTGCTGTCATATGCTGCATGCTAAGATGGATTCAAACCTTTAAAATTCTCATCTTCAGTTTATCAGGACTCCGATGTTTAACTATGCTTAGATGAAACGGTAGTGCGAATGAACTCCAACTTTTATTGTCTTTCTTTACACAATCCCTTCTGGCAATGCTGAAATATATATATATATATATATATATATATATATATATATACTGTAGTATCATCAATATTCGTGGGGGATCAATTTTCGTGGTTTTCGTGGTTGCCACAAACCACGAATTTAAATCCCCAACGAAAAATGAGCCACATAGGTTGATGATCCCCCCCCCCCAATTCCCGACCCGTTTTTTATCGATGGAATATCTGTCTATCTTTGCCCATAATTCCTCGCTATAACAGTTATACTCTCCTCGCTTTCTTTTTCGGGACACAGACTGAAGCAGTGGTTCTACTGCGTCATTAGCTGCCTGGTAAGCGAGAGCCTGCGCCGGGTTCTCAGCTTCTGATGGGTTAGGAAGTCCAGGAACCGAGGGTGATCTAAGTTGAATTTTACCACTCTTAAGCCACTGTGTTAACGCCATGATAGTCATAAAGTACTGATATTGCAACTTTATGGACAGTAGTTTAAGTAAGAGATCATTCAAATGTACTTTATTAATAACTGATTGGTCTGGTTTTGTTGGCGGCGTCGGCTTCCTTTGATCTTGAACACTCAAACGAAAACATGGCGAAACTGATTAATCCTGACGGGTGTTTGATATGTGCTCACATAGGTGGAAGTATTGTTTTAGTGTTGTTGGCTGAGTCTGCTTTGACAGATGTTAATCACTTGGTCAAAAACACGTTGTAAGTATTGAACTTGCCGGGTCTTAGATATGTACTCATACAGGTGGTAGTATTGTTTTAAACATTAATGTGACCGCCGTTTGCGTCGGCATCGTTTATTCTTTTGTATACTTTATTTGGGGTACTTGTAGAGGTTAAACCATGAAATTAACTACCTTATAATATGCAAAATTTGACAGGCAAAACCACGAATTTACGTCCCCACGAAAATGGCTTTTTTTTACAAAACCACGAAAATTGAGCCCAACGAAAATAAATGATAATACAGTATATATATATATATATATATATATATATATATATATATATATATATATATATATATATATATATATACATATATGTATATATATATATATATATTAAAAATTAATAATAATAATAATAAGTTAATACCTTTTTATCTTTCTGGTATTGTATTTGAATTATTATTCATTTGATCCTTTACCCACTAGGTTAGTAATAATAATAATAATAATAATAATAATAATAATAATGAGGACATTTTATAACGCCTAATCTGTCGAGGCTCTAAGTGATTTACATCGTCTACAATGATATGACTACACTACAGAAAAACAAATGACATAAAAAATGAAATTAGAGAAACATAAAAACATGCTGAAAACATATAAGATACAAAGAATTATTAGGTCTCTAAGTTTGTCCCTGCAGTCGATACATGTGCGTTTTAAGAGCACTCTTAAAAGGGACCACTATTTCTTTGTGTATAATTTCGATGGGCAATTCTTCCCACGTCGTCGAGCCCAGGTAAGCAAACGAACGTTGTCCATATGACTTTGTTTTCACAGTGGGAACACTGAGTATACAATTGTCAGAAGAAAAGCGTAAGTATTTAGCTGGTATGTAACAGAATTGTAACTTAGTGGGTATAGGATCAAATCAATAATAATTCAAACACAATACCAGAAAGATAAAAACTTATTAACTTAATAAAGTAAATAAATATGTATCATGTAAAATACAATGATTCTCGCACACGCTCAATATACACTTGGTTCAATCACTCTATACTAACACACATTGATAATAAACCATTAATATATATCTCTCTGATATACAGCTTAAGGAAACCTCAATTTCAAATAATAGTACACACTATAATAATCATAGAGTTTCACGGATAGACAAGACTTGGGATTCAAACAATCTCAAGTTTTCAAATACGTTAAAAGTGTTCTGCACTGTCCGTAAGATTCACAAATCTCCTGGAATTCATCTAAGATTCAAAAAAATCTTATGTAAATACAAATATACTAATTTAGACAACAAATGGAATAAACATATGCTTCTTGACCCTTGTACAGTCGCACGATTTATCCACCAATAAACCGCAGTTTCACCACGTTCCTCGGGTTGACACACTCTTGAATCGACTGTTCACACCCTTCACGGATCGACTACATGTACAGTCAGTGATATGTATACACGTACATACAGCATACAACACCCATGTATTAGCTACGTCTACAGTCGTGGCTTCACCACATGTACAGATATACGTACATACACATAGACATCTAGACAGCACATTACATTATCTCGTCACAACGTAACGTCGTACCACGTAACCACCTCGTAACCTTGTAATATTGTAACCCTGTAATTTTGTAATCTTGTATCCTACAATAAAACCAAACTGGTAAAAATAATGATTTCTGGAAAATACTAATACATTAAACTCTTAAAAACAACTTGAAATTCACATTTCACAACGTTTCAAATATGGGTTGTAATAAATGAATCATTACACGATATTGCAATACAAACACGATTAACTTCAAATATCAAATGAAACAAATTTAACAATCACCCCTATGGCTTTTAGAAATACCACTTCAAAATACGTGCTCTTTTCACTAGATCTAAATGATCACTGCGTCTATTATACCTTAATCTTTCAAGATTGCTTAATTCAATGTACAGTAATATTCACGGTAAAATACCCGCGCATATCGTGATAATGTTGTTTGCAGCCAGTAGTGTACGGCGGCGAGACATAAGTTTTGTTCCGTCGCTCGTCTGGAAAAAAAAACACCTGTTCATTCCAGACAGTGCTATAAGCGTGCACAGCACAAACAAATTAAATATTTCTCAGGCTAAACAAAAGTTGTTTTTTTCTTTCTAATTCTGTGACATGGTGTATACACATGGGTGAGGCTGGATAAGTATGTTGCACTGGAGTCTGTCAGTGAAACATAGCACACAGAGAACACATTTTGTGTTTCATGCTGCATTGAATGGATAAGCAGTGTAGGGTACAGAGCAGTGGTGAGGTGTGCTCTGATTGAGGTACTCTAAAGATGATCCGTGCAGCTGTCTTTTAAACTGTTTGAAGAATTTGTAGTAAATATTGTGATGAACCAGACAGAATTGAGTTACAATAGTCAAGTCTTAAAAATACTAATAAACACACAAGTGTTTTAGTGGCATAAATTGAAAGATATTTACGAACGGAACTGATACGTCGCAGTTCAAGATATGCGCCTAGCATATGTTCATGACATGTTGGTGCAATGTGAGAGTACTGTCTAGAGTAACGCATAGGTTTCGTACTGACTGTGAGCATTTAATGTTGGTGTTGCTGATATTTATCGTCTGAGGTAAAAGATGTGTATGAGACCGTCCTTGTGTTTTGATTAGAATAGCCTCAGTTTTATCATCATTTATCTGCGGCTTGTTACATGTCATCCATGATTTCACATCAGAGTTGCACCTCTCTACTCCATGGAGGGTAGCATCAACTTCAGTTGGGTGGCTAAACTTGTATATTTGCGTGTCATCAGCATACAATTCGTGCAACACTAGGTGATGATCTATGACACTCCAGAGCGGCTGAGTGTTAA
Organism: Unio pictorum; assembly: GCA_030141615.1. Taxonomy (NCBI): domain Eukaryota; kingdom Metazoa; phylum Mollusca; class Bivalvia; order Unionida; family Unionidae; genus Unio; species Unio pictorum. The sequence goes on along the minus strand of JARLTB010000220.1, from coordinate 12,800,360 downwards.
GAATGAACAGAACATGGCCAAAAACAGATCCTTATGGAACACCACAACATACGTCAAATGGGCTGGAATGTATTCCATTTGCAGATATAATTTGTGTCATGCTGACTAAGTAGGGCTTGAAACACTGTAAGGCTATATTCTGAAAGCCAAATATATGCTGGACACGATGGCGTAATATATCATGGTCCATTGTGTCGAATGATGCAGATAAATCCAGGAGAGTGAGGAATGTACTCTTTACGCTATCCAAAAAGAGAGAATGTCATTAAATATTTTCAGAGGAGTAGTTGCAGTACTGTAGCAGGGGCGATGTGTAGACTGTGAATTGCTAAAATGACAGTGTGAATTCAAATGAGATACAAGCTGGGTGAGAAAAAAAGTTTAAGATTTTTTTTATTAACGGGAGGTTAGAAACTGGGCGGTAGTTTTTTAAATCATTATGGTCAAGTGTTGGGTCGTTCAGCAGAGGCTATAGGATGGCAGTTTTGAAAAATGATGGAAATTCCCCCGATGAGAGAGAGAGAGAGAGAGATATTAATAAAATCAGTTAGTGAAGGCAATTTTGGGTCTAAGCACTCAAGCAGCAGTGATTCATCAAGTTCACAAGACTTTGGGGTACTTTTCGTCACTATTGTCCGTACTAAATAGAAACAGGTTGAAATGCTCCTAATGGTTGTCGCTGAAATTCTACACCATAACTAGTCAGTTGAAATTGTGTTGTCAAGCGAATCTCTAATGGTTTGTACTTTGTCCTGGAAGAAATTTGTAAATTAGTCCGGAACGTCTACTGGAGAGAAGGTTTTTGGAAGTGGTGTACATTTGTTCCTCGACTTAGGTTGTTAGTTATTTCGAAAAGCTCTTTGCAGCTGGAACTCTCCGTGATCTTAGTACTGTAGTGTGATAATTTGGTTAATGGACTATGTTTGGGACGTTCTTTTTAGCGGCTTCATAGATTTGTTTATGAATAGTGAGTCTGGTGGATAGCCTAAGACTCTCTGCTTTTCGGTCATGTCCTTTAGCAATGCGCCACTGGTAACTCACACTGATATACCATTGAGAAAACTTTTTCATTGATACTCTGCATTTGGTGGCTGGGAAATGTTTCTCAAGTAATGAAGGCAGGCAGTTAAAAGTTGTTCCGATCTTGGATGTAAGAAAGTTGTTAGTTTTTCTTGGATGCCATTCATGCATTTGGTTCTATTTATCATACGGAGGTTTCTCATAGTACCAAATATATATTGAGGGTTAGAGACAATGCAGAGGTGATCCGATGCAACTTAGTGCAATACAAGGGTGGATTGCAGAACATTATCACCTGGTCTATAACGAAACCAGTCTAAAATGAGACCAAGTTTATGAGTGGGCTGGTTGCATGAATTTGGTTCAAATTGGCTCTTAGTAGCAAATAGAGGTGGAGGTTTAGGGACTGATACGTCGAGATGGCATACAATGCAGAGGTGATTCGATGCAAGTTCGAGGAATACAAGAGTTGATTGCAGAATATTATCATCAGGTCTATAAAGAAACCAGTTTAAAATGTGACCACGTTTATGAGTAGGTTAGTTTACTGACTGTTTAAGATTGAAAACATGAATAGAATCTCGAAGTTTTGACGTGTTTGGTTTACCAGGACAGTCATTGTGAAAGTCGAATTCTCCAAGAATAATTAGGTTTCCACCTATCGCATTTCGATATTCTAGAAGATTTGAAAAATGCTTCCAATGGAGAGATTGGGTCAGCTTGTTTTTTCTACTAGGAGCTGGATGGTAGAGACAGAAAAAATGGACTGACCTTTGTTCCAGTGTGAACGTTGTTTGGACTAATTCAAACGACGTTTGGCAGAAATTGAATGTTGTGTTGTACTTGAGACATTTAATCATGGAATTCTTTGCAATTACATCAATTCCACTTCCGCGAGAGTTGCGCGGGAACGACTTGATGGAGTAATAGCTTGGTCTTAAACCCGCACACTTACATTCATCACCTGCGGAATGTTTCTGTCAGGAAGAAGACGTCAATATTCTGATCATTGAAAAAGTAACAATTTCTGTGCGTTTTTCAGGAGATCATACTGATTGAGCGTTGAATAATGCAATACGTAGTGGTATCCTAGGGACAGTTGACACAACGGTTGACGATTTAAGAGGAATTTCAACCAGGTTATTGAAATTAACGTCAGATTTTTTAAATTGTTTATCCGTTACGGGTGAAAGGGAGATAGCTGGAATTCAATCAAGAGATTAGACGATATGATTATTGACCATATTCAAGGATAAAAGCCGATAGATAGATAGATGGATGGAAAGATAGATAGATACATAGATAGATAGATAGATAGATAGATAGATAGATAGATAGATAGATAGATAGATAGATAGATAGATAGATAGATAGATAGATAGATAGATAGATAGATAGATAGATTGGATGGATGGATGGATGGATGGATGGATGGACGGTTTGACGGATGGATGGATGGATGGATTGATGGATGGATCGATGGATGGATTGATGGATAGAAATATATATATTAATACAAAATATATATTTATTTAAATAGATATTGAAAGGGATTGATACATACATACATACATACATACATACATACATACATACATACATACATACATACATACATACATACATACATACATACATACATACATGCATACATACATATTGTTTCTCAATTTCCATTATTTTTAATTTTCATCACATTATATTGCATCATCAGTATATTCACTTGATATATATATATATATATATATATATATATATATATATATATATATATATATATATATATATTTGATTATCCTAATGACAATCAAGAGATTAGACAATACGATATGATTATTGACCATATTCAAGGATAAAAGCCGATAGATAGATAGATGGATAGATAGATAGATAGATAGATAGATAGATAGATAGATAGATTGATAGATAGATAGATAGATAGATAGATAGATAGATACATAGATAGGATGGATGGATGGATGGATGGATGGATGGATGGATGGATGGATTGATGGATGGATGCATGGACGGACGGACGGATTGACGAATGGAAGGATAGATGGATCGATGGATGGATTGATGGATAGAAATATATATATATTAATACAAAATTCATATTTATTTAAATAGATATTGAGAGGGATTGATACATACATACATACATACATACATACATACATACATACATACATACATACATACATACATACATACATACATACATACATACATACATACATACATACATGCATACATACATATTGTTTGTCAGTTTCCATTATTTTTAATTTTGATCACATTATATTGCACCATCAGTATATTCACTTCAGATGATATTTTTCTTGTCTATCATTTTATCTAAGTCATTCTTTCGTACGCACCTATGTTAATATTGATCATGACCTTGATTTATATATATATATATATATATATATATATATATATATATATATATATATATATATATATATATATATATATATATATATATTACCTTACTTCCTCCACAATGTGTTCCTTCAGCTGCAGGCCTGAATTTCTTGTCCCATTGGGTGCTCGTTGGATTCGTGCAACGCATTGCGATACAGACAATTTCTGACTTTACCTTTTTAAAGCAAAATGATAGTATCTTTAGGTGTATGAAATGACTTCACCATTAGGTTAATAATTTCGTGATAAAAACTAAAATAATGCTAAGATTTCTCTTTGAGATAAGAAAGATAGTATCTTGAGGTGTATGAGATGACTTCACCATTACATTAATAATTGCTTGTTTAAAACTATAACTTGCATGCCTGAGAATAATTAGCGTGTGTTTTTTTCCATATACAGATTGTTCGGGATAGAATCATTTGGTAAATATAGAGAGGGACGAACGAAGAAAGGTTTTAAAGGTTGATATAAAAATAAGATCTAATGATTGCATATTTTACATTGGATTTCCCGAAACAGGTTGGAATTTGCTGAACTGGCTGGTAGTTCAATGTGATCATTGTGGCTTATAAATGTAACAGGAAATCCGGAACAACGTTTGATATATTTTTTTTTCAACACAGCTAGCTGCATCGTACTTTAAAGACATCGAAATTACAAAACAAATGACATGCTTATAAATACTAGAATAACTGAATGAAATCAAGTTAATAACTTAATTGCAATTTTTAATATATTTAAACATTTAACTGATAATGATGCGATACACAGCTTGATAGTATTTTCCTTTCAGTATTATGTTTTTTTTTAGTTGAACAGTTTTAAATAGAGATACACATCTGTTAGATATTACTCTTTTATTTTCTCATATATGTCCTAATGAATACGTAGGTGTGTTCACAGTTGAAAAGGAAATGCTTTTAGGACACAGAACAGGTCATAGTTTCCTAGTTAAGTTAAAAAATTTGAGGTTTCGATTTTCAAAAGTCCGACTCATACTTTTAACAAATTTGCTAGTGCTTTCAAAAGCTAAAACGTGTTTGTACAACAATACGTTATTTACTTTTCTGCAAATAACACTTACACCGCACAATGCATCCTGAAAATACATTTCAATGAAACTATCTCAAATGTTGTATTTATCAATAATTTGCAATGCATCCTAATCAATTAGTTAACTGAATACCTATATAAACGACTCAGTATCGCAAATGGCACTACATTGTTTAAGTTTTAAAAACATCATGACTCTGTAAATGAACATTTCAAACCAAACATATTGTATGAAATCAGATTAATACAAGATGCACACATTTAAATATTACAAAATACATGAAGATGAGTAACTAGCCGTACTATAGTCTGCAAAACAAAATGAAAAATTTTAAATATTCTGTCCTTTCCTCGGTGATCACACAATCTGTACATACCCCAATGTACTTAGATCCAACTCCATTAATAATGGCACACTGTTCATCTGGATTGTAATGCTGGCCAGGCTGTAGTAGCAGTATATCGCGCATTTCCTGCTGTATGTCATCGTCGTGTTTATACTTGGTGTTCAAACAAGTTCTGCAAAATTAAATGCAATTTTATCTATCTATCAATCTATCTATCTATCTATCTATCTATCTATCTATCTATCTATCTATCTATCTATCTATCTATCTATCTATCCATCCATCCATCCATCCATCTATCTATCTATCTATCTATCTATCTATCTATCTATCTATCTCTCCCTCTATCTATCTATCTATCTATCTATCTATCTATCTATCTATCTATCTATCTATCTATCTATCTATCTATATATATATATATATATATATATATATATATATATATATATATATATATATATATATATATATATATATATATATATATATATATATAAAGTCACCTTTGAAACAAACACAAATGTTATCAGATGCCATCTGCATCAATGCTTCAGTCCTTAGACCTCCACCTGTATTCGCTACAAAGAAGAAACCGACGTATGATCAATAGCGATCTCAGAAAATGGAGAGGCGTTGGCTTACCACCAAACCCACTATTCATCAATACATGTATGAAGTCGATAAGAACAACGTCACAAACGTAGTCCATTTACCCAAATTATAACACTGTAGTACTAAGTGTACGGAAATGTCCAGTAACAAGGAGCTGTTTCAGATAACTAACATACTAGTGTCATGGAACTAATTTACACCCCTTCCTACTATTATCTAAAAAGTAGACTTTTCATACGTCAATTGCATCCGTCACAAGATACATACTATCAGATATAAACTTGAAAAAAAACAAATTTAATTTACTTGTCGTCTTGATACAGTTGCGATACAGACTTTCAACGACTAGCAGCATTTTGACTCTTTTTATATTGATGTAGTACGGACACCCGTGATGAAATGGGCACCAAACGCGTGTAAAATGCATTCAGTTCAATACATACTGCTGTTTGAGTGCTTAGAGCAAATATTGACTTCACTAACTGATGTTATTAATAAATATTATTTTTTAAAAAAACTACCACTCGATGATAAGGATTTAAAGAACTACCTCCTAGGTTCAAATCTCTATTTCATATCAATAATCTTTGTTCTAAGCCACATTGTACTTCATCTGAATTAAAATAGTGTTTTAAGCAATATTCAATCTGCATATCACCCTTACCTGAGGACTGTAACAGCTCTTATCAATCTAGTTAATGACATTCTCTTCGTTTTAGATTCTGAAGAGATTACAGTCCACATGTCATTTTGATTTGTCAGCAACATTTTACACAATAGCGCATTGCATTTTGCGTCACAATCTCTAGCATGTATGTGACATTCACAATAGAGCCTTACTGTGGTTCAAGTGTGGTCCTACTTAGTCAAAATGACACAACATTTATCTGCAAAAGACATACACTCAAGCACAGTTAATCTATGTTGTGGTGTTCGAAAGGGATCTCTCTGTTTTACATGTTTCTTAATTACATACGCTCTAACGTTCTCAAGTGGCGTAGATCATCAATTATATCCTGATGTCACCCGAATACGCATGTGAAGTCACCCAAATGAAAACTATACTACCATCAAAGGAGTTGTTATGTGCATTTACGATGTGAAATCATGAAGGACAGATAACAAGCGTAAGATGAATGTTGATAAAACTGAGAATATTCTGATGACAACACAGAGATTTTCTCATTCACATCCTATACCTCAAAAAATAAATATCAGCAACACCAACATTAAATTAGCACCGTCAATACGACACCTAGGTTTTACCAAGGACAGTAGTGTCACACTGCACCAACATGGCTTGAGTATATTCAACGCTGCGTATCTTTAAGATCCAGTTTTATCTAATATTATGTATTAAGATATCATTACCTATAGCCTATATGTATTTTCCATAGGAATTATTCATTAAAAAAAACAAATTCTATTATGGATCGTATGTATAAACTATGACGTCATATTGTTTATGTATATTTTGTTTTAAAAAATTGATCGTTTGGATACACATATTAATTAAAGACCAATGCAATGTTTCTTGTCAACCGGTGAAATTTCAAATGGGAGATGTTCAACCACAATGATGTGAAAAGTTGTGTTTCTCCCTTGCAATGGTTCCCAATAAAGGGACATAGGATACGAATGCAAATTTATAATGGTGTATGTATTGGAACAAATTGCACATACTTATTCACAAGTGTCGTAACGAAAGCTTCCACAGAGCATCCTGAAAATTGCCAGTAATTCGGTGAGATATTCTTCATGTTGTAGAAGGCAGGCTTTATCGTTGACATTACGTATACATCCTTAGACGTAGAACTGCAAGCGCTGGTATCATAATGTCCATCATGTTTTGCACCAAGGCTGCAAATGTTAAGAAGTAAGGTTATGAACCATATTCATTGCAGTTGTGAAAAGCTCAATTTTAATAAAACGTACATTTTAAGGTGACACGTATCATTATACTCTCCATTCTTGGTGTGTATATATTGAAGCATTAGAATAGCATTTATGAGGTAGTCTTAAATTCTTTAATCAACAATTTTTTTCAATATTCAGCAATAAAAAGATATACATCTTTGCTCACTGTGTGTTTCAAATTTCGCTGCATGAGGTTAGTTGATGGAAGATGGTAGAGAAGCCAGTCTAACTGATGTCAGGGACAAATGGCTTACATGCCTTCTCTATAAGGCAGACTTGCCATCTATAAGGTAGACGTGCCAGTATGACTGATGTTTAGGCAGAATTCCCGATGTTTTGAGGTGGGCTAATCTATGAGCCTTATCTTAGAGGCAGACGTGTCAGTATGACTGATGTCAAGGACAATTGGCTAACATACCTTATCTATAAGGCAGACTTGCCAGTCAGACTAATGTCAAGGACAAATGGCTAACATAACTTATCTATAAGGCAGTGCCGATGTTTTGAGGTGGGCTAGCCAGAATGAATGATGTACATAAATCTTAAGACAGATTTGCCGCTAAATCGAGTAAGATTCATTAAAATTTGTTAAGGTTATATGTCCAGTGGTATGGGTACAGAAGTCCCAAACGAGGCTGCATGCCGAGAGTTGAACTGCTGTTATATGCAGCGGAGCACCCTAAGGAACGCATATATATGGAAATTACAATCAAAATTAAGCAAGCATGAATATAAAAATTAATAATTATACGACTGTGATTCCTGAATAATGGATAATACCAGTGACAAGGTCCATGCCTGCGCACAATGTTATAGTGGTACCAAGTCTAAAGTCAAATAAATCTAGAGTGGAGTTGTAACCAAGTATGTGATGCAAAACTCTGTAAGAAAGTCATACCTTTACACAAGGCCGTTAGGCACTGCAATTTTCAAGGTTTGTTACCCTTTTGTAGCTGATGTACATTTTACACAAACCGTCAAAAAATCTACTCCTCAAACAAGCATACAGTGAATGTACTTAAGTATAAGTCAGATACATCTAACTGACTGCAGTGCACATGCACTAATCTGATTGAACTATAAATAAGCTACATACACCAAGCAACATTAGTAAACATAATGCTTAACCGCCTCCGATACCAATGAATCTAATGATCTTTATAACACATCAAACATGCTACCGATGCAAAATATACCTCAACAAACAACTGAATCCGATACTCTCAATGCATATAAATACGAGAGGAAAACAACGAGCAATGAAAAAGTAATATACACAAAATATGCTTACTTCCATCTCAGAACTAACTCCAGGTAAAGATTCTGAATGATAAGCTCTAAAAGGACATACTGACAAACACGAACTAGGCTATATTATATATCGTATACTTCGAACAAAGCACTTTATCAAAGGTATTGCCGTAGTTAAAACTGCATTTATGGCGTTACTGCGTCTACCAATTTGTAGATCACCACATGGACTGCTGTGCTAGCATGATGGCATCATTCCATGATATATTGAATGTACTGATATTGTCACCATGGAATACAATTCATTTCTTGGCATATATGTCCCAATAGACATCTTGATTATGCCTAATACAATTAAATTATCAGCCCGGACACGGTCCTTGGAACCATCTGCCTCGGAAAACAACCGTCAAATCCCTAGAGTAATTGACGCATCAGTAAAGAGCTCATCCTGATGCAACAGTAATATCAGAATACAAGAAGAAATAAACTCTAGTCCATTGAGCAAATAAGTCACTCCACATCCTTATATCCAGTCTATATTCGCTATGTATGTGTATAGGTTGATTAATTTCGATCGTGGTTGTTGACAAGGATATTATAAATGATGTGAACGACCCACCAGAGAGATCCAATGACATTTAATGTAAATGGCACAAGATATACCGCCATTCATTCAACGTACAAGATTTCATTTGAAGGAATAATTTGTGCAGCGCAGCTAATCTGCTCAGGTTATCTTGCGCCAATCTAGTTTCCATTTTTTGCATTTAGAATTATACTCAATTATTAATTAACTGGTGATTGTACTAAAGTATTTCGGGAAGCATTAGGAATGGCAAGCATACTGAAAATCAAAGTGATCAATGGTTGTGTTCTTTAAGCGGAAAAAGTGCTCATAAATGGACATAAAATCATCCAGTAAATACAAAACATATGTTATACCATAATTATGTCGACCTTTCTACAATACTGCTCTGGATAGCGTATTGAAAGCCGTATGGCTACTTCTACTACCAACTACTTACTTGGTTTAGAAATAATCATGTTCCCTCCACTGGACACGATAGAATTGTCAGAATTTTGGAAGTATGGGATTTTGCTTGATAGCATCCGTAATAACCGTCTTAAACGTATCAGCAACCTATCCTATCCGCACCAAAATGTGAATATATGTTAACGTAGGATAGCGAATACTCATCTTTGATGATTAATGTATTGTTAATGCATTGTTACCATGATGTACATGTGAACTGTGAGGGGATGACAGATATTTTATAAGTCTGTATATTTGCTTTATACTAAGCCGGAAAAATTAAATGATGGCCTTTCAAACTTGCATATAAGGTAATTATTGGAGAGCTCGTACTCAAGCAATACGTCAACTTCATCGGAAGGTGATGTCAATGATATCAAAGTTGTATACACGAGTAAAGAGGTAGGCTGATGAGAAAGTCCCGTATAGCAGAGACCATTTATAAGATAACCCGCCAATTTTGTATCAGAATTGTGAAGTAGATTTGGGTGGTTTATCCTACATATTACAGCTATATTTTGTTTAATGCATTGAGTTTTAAATGGAGCAAATAACTGCTTAGCCATCAGGTCGCACTTGAGCTGTGATCAATGTTTTCGTTGGCTGTCAGGCATACATATTCAGCGCTGTCTCGTCCAGGAAGGTGGGCGAGTCTGTATTTACTGACTTCATTTCAAGCTACTGAAAACCCTCCCTTCATTGGGTAAGAATCTAGAAGCCTAACGTGTTGTATATAGCAGCCATCTTGAATTAGCTTAAACATATCTTCATACATCTGCACGCAAGTTGTGCCTTGTTTTAATGAGGTACGCACAATAATGTTAAGTTCACGAATTATTTTATGGAGTGTTCCCACCGGCTAAAATCTTAGTGTCTGGGCATCGCATTGGTATTTGTTTTATTGTGACGCTCTACTACCGCACTATTCACGAGAAGACGAAATCTGGCGCGCTTTATCCATGACATACAATAAATCAACAGTTGCCCGCCAAACAATGTGGAAATATGCCCGATGTAAAAATGCTTTCTAAGTCGGCAATTGACCAGCAGAACAGAAGGAGTTGTGAAGCATACCGTGCTACACTATGTAAATAGTTGTAATGCAAACTATATGAATCAAAATTCTAGCGTCACGCTTAGAAATTCAAAACTATATCAACTTGAATCCACTTGATGCTATAAATGAGTCACGACATACAGTCAATTACCTACGGCAAAGAACTTACAATATAATTTAATACAAAAAGAACAGACCACACACGATGCTGATAGCTTGTAACATGAATGACTCCTGTCATCGTCTTCAGCTCAGCAAACTCTTGCCTCTGATTGGTCGATAGCTAATACAACTTCGTGTGCGTTTGGACAGAACTGCTTTGAACTAGCCAATATCACAGGCCATGGCTGGTCGCCATTCATTTTGTAAACATCATTGAAGTACTTTAATCAATTAACAAAAGAAAGCAAACATAGCGGCTAGAACGTTTTTTTTTTACTTACTCTTGCGTATTGACCTTGATATCTTTAGGTGTAAGTTCATTTATTTTTTCTAACATACAGGGACTTCTTATTATATACCCTTGTTGCAGTATAACTGTTTTACAACCGCATTATTTGTTTAAGAATGATAATCGACATGAAATGAATAAAACGGTTTTGATTCTAAATCTCAATCTTTCTTTTCATCAGTAACATCGACGATAGAAAAACGAATAGCCTTAATATATTTAAGACTATAATATCAATCTCAGTCCCTTAATGGTTAGAGATGTGCCTTGGAAACGTGTTGTCGTGGCTTCGATCCACGGCTGAGTAATACATCAAACCGACACAAATGGTACTAACATGACTTTTTGAGCTTGTGTCATTATAATGTTTACTGATGACAAATGCTACATGTCTCCATCATGATAATTCATTGGTAGACTTCATTATCAACTCACACTGCAGACATCGTAAGCATATGACTGATATTTTTTTTTTAAAATTGACGTTAATAATCCAAATCACCCATACATGCATTTAAAACAAGTGGACGCAACCGTGGGATACAAAAAGGGACACCTGGGTTCTACTTACGAGTGTCCCAATCCGTGAGCTGTGGTCCTGATGGTCGAAAAAAAATCCTCTACATAAACTATTTGAACTCTTCGACCAGGGTCACATACACCCGAAGTGATGGAACGAGCTGAACGGAAATAGACAAAGACTAGATATGATGATTCAGTTATAAAGAATAATATTCCTATTTCAAAATTATTATAATTTGGTTCAATTATTTAAATTAAACCTATGCACATAGATGGGTATCTGACAATAAGCTCAAAAAGTCCTTAAAATAAATATATATCGGAAATATTAAAATTAGACGCCAAAACGATATGACGTTAGAAGCACTAGGTCAAAAGCAATCTTTTGTAATCATCATTTTCTCAATGTGCACCATAATGATCTATCAGCACAACGTAATCAAGCTTATTTCATGAGAAGACGTAAAACAATTCATCACACCAGGTAAAGTCTTTATTATTAATATACAATATAGTGAGTAACTAGTAAAGAACTGTATTATTTACGCATGCTGTGGATTATAGAAATGAGGAAATTAAACAGAGCCCATCTATAGAATCGCCATGCACATTACAAAATAAATAACAATATTATTGCCAAACATATTTCAATAAAACACCATCAAATAAAAAAACAAAACAAACTGCTAAACATCACAAAGTTGGGAAAGTTAATTAGTTCTTTACGTTCTAATTGCATTTAAAAAGGTGGGTTTAAAGAGCACTATTGAAAACATCACTGTTTCTTTGTGTCTTTTTTCAATTTAAAATTTGTTCCACGCTGCTGGTATGCAAATAAGCGATGCCCACATGAGTTCGTTTTCATATTGGATATAATGAGCATACGATTACCAGAAGAGGAGCGTGATTATCGTCTTGGTGTGTACACATGGATGAGACCATTTACGATCGTTGGACTGGAATCCATTTGTGAAACGTTGCACAGAAAACAAATGGTTTATATCATTCTGGATCAAATGGTTAGCCAGTGTAGTGTACATATCACCGGGTAGATTGGCTCTGATCATGGTACTCTGAGAGTGATATGATCATTTGTGGTTTGAGCATTTCGAAGATTTTTGAGTAGATATGTTTTTGGCATCAACATAAATATATTTGCGGATAGACCTGATGTGCCATACCTCAAGATATGCAACTGTGCATATATTATATGACATGTAAGTGAAATGAGAGTACTATCCAGAGTAACACATAAGTTTCGTACGGACTGTTCATGTTGGTCTCGCTGATATGTATTGCTAGATGTAGAGGATGTGAATTAAAGAGTATTTGGGTCGTGCTCAGAATGGTCTCAAATGTGGTATGATTCATCTGCAGCTTCTTACATGTCATCCATGATTTCACATAAGAAAGACACCCTTCTACTCATTGTATGGTAGCATCAACTTCAGTTGGGAGCCTCAAATTGTATATTTGAGTCTCATCAGAGTAGAATTGGTGACAGACTTTGTAATGATCTATGGCCCTTGAGAGCGGCTGTGCGTATATAATGAATGTAACAGGGTGCGAGAAAATGCCAATGTGGAACACCACAACATTCCATCAAATGGGCTGTAGTGTATTTCTTTTGCAGATACAATATGCGTCTTGTTCAACAAATAGAATTGGAAGCACAGTAAGGCTGTATTGTATATGCCCAATACATGCTAGAGACGGTGACGTAATATAACGTGGTCGGTTGCGTGAAACGCAACAAATACAACAGAGGGTTAGGACTGAAATCTTTCCTCTATTCAATGTTTTGAACATCCAGTATATCGAGAGCGGAAATCAAGAGAGATTCCTTCGCTTTTAAATTACATCCCTTGGCACAAGATAAAACTAGATATTACGGCAAAATCGTGGCAAATAATTTCTTCATCAAATTCACAAACGAAAATAAAAGAGTAACTTACAATATTATGAAAAAAATCCCAAATAATTTGAAATGTTTCAGAGTCAATACGAATCGAGCGCTACAAATGAATTTTACATTCTCAAACGTAAGTATCGCAATAGCCTGATCCAGAATTCATTTGAATAAATCACAATAATTTATAATCCAAAGAGCACCTTTCAGTTGCAATGAATAATCATAGCAAAAGTATCCTCTTAAATTATCTAAACACATACGTAGACTGATTTTAATCTATATAAAAAGAATCCAAAATAATGAATGTGACTGCTCTGTTCTCGTTTTATATACACTTCGAAGGTTATATTATTATCATATATCGCAATATACCCCATGCAACTGCCATTACTACTCTGATATGTCAAAACACCATTGCATGTAATGTAAACCGTCCTTGGGAAACAACTTTATTTAATTATGGTAAGAAATAACTGATAAATCCTGGTAAGAAAATGTTTTTTCTTATGTGATCAAACTCAACTATATAACACGTATATAAAATAGATGAATTAGTCCCGTATCAAGTGTGGTAATATGATCATATAATCGAGGTTAAAAATTGTACGGCTGTTTGTTTATGCAGTAGTAAATTGCACACCAAAATGCAGATTCTGACCAATATTTTAATTAATATCAGCAATGTGTAGTATTAACTACTAATGCTACATATTGCTAATATTAATTAATCAAAATATTTGTCAGAATTTGCAGTTTGGTGTGTAATTTACCACTACGGAAAATTGTGAAATATTTTGAAGTAATGAATAACGTCTGATGACAAACGAAAACTGTCTTACTCCGGTAACTAAGACGTGATGATTCGAACCGAGTCTTTATTTAATTTATCTTTCGAACAATTAAGCCATTCAGATTCAATTCAATTTCCTGGTCAATTTACCAGGAGCTCAATTTAGGTAATACTATATTATTTGTATATCAACTGACACTTTCAAACCATTCAAATAATGAGATGAGGGATAATGTAGATGTGAAACTTAACAGGCCTATAAAACAGAATTAATTGGTACAATATTAAATATGCCAGTCATCACCTAATAATATACAGTGAAACTAAAATAAAAAATCCGCCTCTGTACTTCATCAAGTATATATAATAATTTAATGGCATACATGTTTCTTTGCAAGAGAGAGACATAGAGAGATAGAAATACATATATACAGACAGATTGAGAGACAGTGACGGATACAAAAGGACAAATACAGAGACAAATTGATACAGAGAGAGAGAGAGAGAGAGAGAGAGAGAGAGAGAGAGAGAGAGAGAGAGAGAGAGAGAGAGAGAGAGAGAGGGCAGCTGGATAGAACGTACCGTCAAGATCAGTATAATGAGAAGTACCGGTATGCATCATATGCCTAAGGATGAAAAAGGAAGTTTTAGAAGAAGCCAAGAGAATATATTCATAATGATTTATTAACGATATTGGCCATTCTCACAAGCTTTATGGCAAGGAATCCCAATTTTAAACACCTACCGCACGTGACATAAGACTGATACTGTGACATTTACAAATGCAATGTAATTGATAACAAAGGGTTATATCCTGTGAAGCTCCTATATTTGCATAGCGGAAGCTGTAGCGGATTCAACAATAAGTGAAATAATAGGGCTCCAAATAGGATCAGACTATGAATATACGACATTTCGAAATATTTCTGTATTTATTCTGATAATTAATTTCAAATCTGTATTAATTAAAAAAAAACCTACGAAAGAAAACATTTCAATACCACACTTACATTGAAATATTAGAACTATGATCCTTTGTCCTTATGTATTGCTTATTGTTAAACGTGACTTAAATAACACACTCCATCGTTTACAGTTAACAAAGGTAGAACGATATTTAATATCACTTTTGTAATATGTTTCTTTAGCCAGTTTGAGATATGTGTGTACCTGTACCACACGTAGAGTAATATCATATCATAGCATTGCAGAGAAAATTATTTGTTGTTAAATGCATCGTATGAATCAATGAATTTATAACAACATTCGGGGCAGCATTTTCCAAAGTTTCGTATTTTGAAACTCATGATTGCTCTTTAGCATTCGTTTACTATAGATTCAGTTCTTAAACTTGTACTATTAATTTCATGTATCTGAGGTTTATGTAATCTTTATAGACCTAATTCGCTGAGCTATAACCCTTGCAAATTCGACATGTACATGTCATGTAACCTTATGCGATTCAGAAAACGTTGTCGATATCACTCAGGTATAAACCTGCTTGGCCAAATTAAGATTTCGACTGCTTTTATTCAAAATGAGGAATACATTTTTTACTTCGTTGACATGACAACACAGGTACTATCTTATTTAATAGTAACATTAAGGCCAGGAATTGTGTGCTAAGGGATTCAGATCATTTTCAGTCTGCCAGAGCTAATTATTTGAATCTTGCGTTTCTGTTTCTTCTTTCTGCATCTACATTTGTTTGACAATTCTTCATGTTTATATCAGGCTGTATATGTCCTATGTTTCTCATGTTTTTAGTATTTTCATTTATCACTACTTTTCCTCTCCTTGCCTTCGAGTTTGTATTCCCCTCTCACCAAGCAGTTGCATTTAATACTCCTCTTTCTTTTACTGAATTTCTATTTCTATCATTTCTTTCTGAATTAAAAAATATTATTCCTGTTCATCTCGGTTTTGACACCTTATTCCTTCAATTGTTCATATAACAATAAGTACGGACTAAATGTCAAGTTGTATAATTAACCAGATTTCATCATGTGTATTTTAGACGTCGAGGCTACAGTTTCGGGCCATCAAAATGTGAGATGGTGTCCATTTATTTAACTGACATAGCCATAAAACTAGGACGTGCGCTTTATTTTTCCAAAACCATTTATGTGACATTGTTCACATGTAAGTGGGGAATTTATTGTTCTGAAAAGGTAGTCTCAAAGCGGCTCGTAACGCATCATTATCATACTGTTGGGAGGGGCATTGTCTGATCATTATGAACCGATATACAATCGAAATTGAGCAACGCGTGGTTAAGAATTAGAATCGCAAGTTTAAACTAATGATCTAGATAACTAACAGTCCGTATGCTAGAATAGTAATATGGAACGTAAGGATAGCTACTCGACGTCATTCGATATTGGTGGAAAAATTGTTATTCCGGCAATTACAAGGAGCTTCAGTACACGTCAGAGACTATTTGCTCGATTGTTGTAAAATATTACTGCAATAAAAGTGTACTTTAAATATTTGCAATATGTATAGTTTAGTACGTATAATTATCATTTACACTTTGATTCATTCGTAGTGTTTGATATAGAGTCATAGTTTGAGATGTGGCAGTGATATGTAAAGAAGTATTATTATAATTCGCAATTGGGTTAAATCATAGCAACCTCAAGCATTTATTCATTTGATATTACATATTTTTAAATGATGGATTGAATTATAAACGTTGTATAGTGGTTGAGGTGTTCACTTCGTTAAAGAGATTTGACTATATGTGAATAGTTTTTAGGAGTATTAGTTTTAAGGATAAATCAGCGCATGGATATGAGCATATATGTGTACATCTTGTAAAAGTGCAATGCACACAAATGCGTCTGAGTATTTGATATTTGTTTGCATAAAAAGATTGAGAATATATTTATACGGCGTACACTTAGCAGGGATAATGTACGTTTTCGATGATTACGAATGCGTGACAAAAATGGCAATGGCCTAATTAATGTTAGTGTGAGTTTATATAGATAAGTGAATATCATTCGCTAATGTCCTTGTATGTATGCTTTAGAAGCTTTTAAGGACCTGAGGGATTCACCCAGTGCAGTGGTCCGAATATCTGGAGACAGAAAAAAAAGAAGAACGGAGGGAGCAGTTTAAAGACAAAACAAAGGGATACAAAGGAAAATAGACGGAATAAGCATATTGATGAGTAGGAACTCAGTACAGGTGGCAAATTTCACAAACGCATTAAAAGGATAAATAGGCCGTCACTTGATCGAGAGATAGGATTTTGGTTGACTTTGATATTAGCGATGATTGTTATTGACTTATATTAAATTGTTGTTATTTGAATTTCACAATTTATGTTTTCATTAATTTAACTGTCGGCATCGCTGTCTGTGGGCACGGAGCTTTGCATCTCTCTGTCACAATTTCACACTAACCAATTTTAATACTAACGTTGAAAGAAAACCGATTGTATCGACTGACTTGTTAAAAATGTTCAAATTACAGAAATGCCTCTAACCTTTCCTTGGTGGGACGTTAAATATTTTAACAACCATATATAACAGTGGTAAAACCTGTTATTTTTACAAACGAGGTTTCAACCTGTCGTTAAATAAATATAAAGAACAAGTACTATGGAATTTACGAAGCACTGTCCACGGATCCTTCAGTTACAAACAATACTACCTTTGAAATGTATACAAACATTCCAACCACAGATGTTCCTCCGACTGTATTTAGGACGCAAGCAATTATTCGATGTTAAAGGAAGGAAAACCAAACTAAATGAGTAAAAGTAACATGCATTGTCCTTCTGTAAGAAGCAATGAGAAGATATAGAAGACACTTGCTGCTTTATTCATTAGATCCCAACTAATCCTAAAGGATTTAAAGGAAGTCCATACCTATAAAATGTGAATGAATTGCAAGAGGATAATATGACTTGATATAGGACAATCATCTAATACAGACAAAATATGTCTCTTGGGAATGTATATTTTTACATAGGCATTGACACATGATGTTTTAACTCTGCTTCACTAAGAGCAAATATAGTACATCAATAGGTAAGTACCACCACAATTTCCAATATATCGTTTGTAAAATATCAATGTTCAAACCTCTATTCTGATCAGACTGACTCACGTTTGAATAATATGTTCAATGGTTGGTTAAAATTGTTGTTTTGTAGATTAATTGGCTATATCATAGCCGGAAATATGAGCTAAATCTAGAATTAAATATGTGTACTTAACCATACATTTGTTTGCCATATCAATGTGTCGAAGGCAGATAAATGGGTGGAGTCTATTAAATCGATGTAATAAAGAAGATTTGACAGCTATTAGGGAGAGAACAATATTGGTCAAAATAGTTAGAACTTAAAACTAACTCTGCGCACAGACTACACGCACACAAATTTTTATGATCTTGTTGTTTCTGCATTTTAGACAGAAATTGAATACAATAAATAATGTAAGCTAAAAATATCGTGATCAGTAGGTACATTGCAATTGTAAATGGCACTAAAATTCTGTTGTTTTTTTATTTTAAATTTCAACTTAACCAATGTCATTAGGCAAGAAAACTTGGAAGTGTCTTACCGTGTAAGGGGCATTTATTTCTCAGGTCTTCATGGGTACTTCCTCTTTCAACATATACTAACCGCACGGCATGGACAATATACAATAGATGGTATTCATATTAGCCCGCAATATACATAACCTGCACATGTTTGGATATAGGTTGCGTAAATTCTCTTACTTTGTGAAGACAATGACTTGGTCGTAGGTCGGTAGATCCCTTGAACCAACGTGAATGTCCCAGTTTGCAAGATCTAGTAAATATTTATTTCCGTCAATAAACGTTCCTGTTGCTGTAGGAAGCACTTTAGAATGATTGTGTGGAAAATCTCCCTTTAACTATGAACAATAGAAAGAGAACACAAACAAATACAACATGAGCTGGCAACGACAAAAATGTATTTATATATTAGATAATTTAAATATTCAAAAACGACATGAAAACGATATAGTAGATATTACGAGTTAGTTCTTTCATTTACTACTGAATGTATTTGATATAAGATATACACATGGTCGGTTAAAAGTTACATAACTATACTTTTTGGTGTGAGCAGATAGGTAAATGTGAATTTATTTTAAGCCACCGGTAACAGTAAGTCAAGGATAACCGATATGTTATACCACAATGACGCCCCAGGCCACAAAAGATAATGCTCAATACCATGTACAATTAATACAAATAGACTTTGTTATCAGATCACTATTTGAAACAGCTGTATATATATATATATATATATATATATATATATATATATATATATATATATATATATATATATATATATATATATATATATTATAAAAATTACAATCAATACATATTTGATGTTCTGAATTATATAACGAGCAATGCCCTTTGTTTCTTTCTGTTAAATCGACATTGTGTCTGCATATTGTGATATCTTGGACAATTATGTATGTTTATCAGTATTCCTCAAAGCTATGATAAATTAATTTTGTATTGGTTTTCGAATAAAAGCAACTAGTACAGTGCCTTAAATTGAAAAGATTTTAAGTATATATGATCAGTTGTCGAAATCAAAGGTTTTCATTTGTTCACGACGAAAACAAACCTAAAATTATTGTATATTAATGACATTTAGAACGCTACGGCTGTCAAACATCAATATCATATATAACGTGCAAATGAACTCCCAGTGACTTCCCAAAAGATATCCAACGCTGAAGGTGTTGTTGTCTGCACATAACTTCGAATTTACTAATGTATCAATCAAATGACGTGTGCTACTTTGCCAACAATATTTCATGAATTCATTGTAATTCCAAGAATATTAGTGTGCACTCTGTACTTTTAGAGACGAATAAGTTGAGCAACTAATTACAACCATATAGTACACTGACCACAACAATAATAATGATTACATTTACCACTCAATATCTTAGAGTAAAATTGACCTATGTATGGATTATGGAGTTAAACAAATTATTGAGCGCATCCAAACTAAATTTTATTTTTGACAAGGTCAAGTAGAAAATGAAATTCATATATATATATATATATATATATATATATATATATATATATATATATATATATATATATATATATATATATATATATATATATATATATATATATATATAATAATAATAATAATTATAATAATACTAAATCAATTTAAATAATCATATTCAATGGATATGCTGTGTAAGAAAATTTAAAATTCTAGTATAATACCTTGTACATCTACTATCCAATACATTTTAAACGTCAACATTAATTTGACTAGCAAACCGGGAAATCTACCAATCTGATTGTCAAATGACAATGTATCAGTTTCAAACATACGCAGAGGTCTGTATCATATCGTTAAATATGGTTGTAACAACTTGTACTTGTTTGGGTACATAAACACTTGTCAAAAGTCATCCGTCTAAAATACAAATACACGCAGTCAGTACGAAACCTAGATGTTACACTGGATATTGCTCAAACATGGCAGCAAGATGTCATGAACCTATGCAACGATTCATATCTTTCGCTGAGAAGCATCAGCTACGTTTATAAATATCTTGCAGTTGATGCCACAAAAACACGTAGTACTTTCAAATCCGGATTGTTGTAACTCAATTCTGTCGGGTTCGTATCCATATCAACTCTAGAAACATATATAAGGTTAACGCACAGCAGCTCAGATCATATTCATAGTAGCAAGAGCAGAGCACTCACCGTTGCTCAATGCCCTACAACTTTGTTATCGGTGCTGCATTTAAATGAATGACTCAAATACAGCATAGCTATCTAGCCTCACCCATCTTAGCAAACCATCATAATACTTTCCTGTCCTTCTAACATTCATATACTCATTATTTCCATTTTCAAAATGAAGACATATGGACAACGTAATTAATTTGCATAACATGACAGAGCAACGTGGATCGCATTGCCCATTGAAGGTATACTCAAAGACTAAGTGATTCCATTTCAGTTGTGCTGGTCAGAACTCGCCTTTTCCAATTAAAAGAAACCACGTAAGGAATTAATGTTTCCTCCCTTAAATATATTTCTTTTTTTGTTATATCTTCTAATTTCATGCTCTTTGTTTAGACTTTTATAGACAAATCAATAAATATGTTTTAAATTGCTTAGAGATTATGAAGTGTATGGAATATACAAACTCCTTAATCTAACTATTAGTTGTGGTACCATTATTGTTATTAAATATTATTATTATTATTATTATTATTATTATTATTATTATGACAAAAGTTAGGTTGCTTGTCTGAAATGGTAACAGGTCAAGGCCTCGCCATACTTAACAAAACTAGATGAGATATCGGCCTTATAATTATTAGTATAATTTATGATATTAGACCTGCCACTTTTTTCCTTGTCTTTCTGTAACTGCGCAGTTCACGTTTCTCTATTTTGATAAAATGGCAAGACACATATGTGATTATTCTAATAGTTATCGTCAAAGTTTCAGATATATATAATACAGTTTTATTTAACAGTTATGGATAATAACCAAACGAACGAGTGTTGTATAGACTGGAAAACTGATACCTTTATTTTTTATAGATTGCATGCTGTATTTTATCTGCTCATAACATTTGAAATTACAGCAATCTAGCATTCACTATATTTAAACACACACACACACACATATACACATCTCTCTCTCTCTCTATCTCTCTCTTTATATATATATATATATATATATATATATATATATATATATATATATATATATATACCTCATTGCCCTCCTTTATATATACTATATTACTTTTGGATTAATTTATTTATTCAGTAAATATTATATTACCCATTTTTCAGTAAATATTTGGTTTTCTTTCATAGTAACTTAACACGCGCATACCCGTAAGATTTTCAGACACTTTTCCCAGTTCCTTTTTGAGTAATATTATTCTTTCACACGAGAGGGAATGTGAAGAGTATGAATCGATTATGGTTACTTTATATAGTATACACAGCTCATATTTAAAGCAGTATAAAGCAATTTTAAACAATTATGTTAACAATTTATGCAATGAATGACTTAATACAATTACATGTTTTGCCCTCATTACACGCATTTTAGAGGAGGTACACACGGACAATCATGAAAGAAAATTTAATCTTACCGGCCACATTACAAACGCGCAAATTCCGACTTCAATTGATATACGATGATCTTCTATTCTTTGGAAATACTGGTTAACCTAATGAAAATATGCACATGATTTTACAATGATAATAATCAATATGCCTTCAAAATATACGACAAAATGACGTGTTGTTTTAAAATGCTTCTAAGAGATGCAAGTTCATAGTATCATTTGTGGAGACAATACAGCAAGCATCACATTTTTTCAAAAGGATAAGGAATAAATCAAAATATATACGTTTCAGTAAAACTAAGTGCTTTTTTATTTTACTTTTTTTTTTAAAGACGATATAGTAATTATTCCATAAAACTAATTAATATTATACTGGCAAATGTGTTCATTAAATAGACTACTTGCATATCAGAGTTTGTTTAGGATTATAACTAATTATAATGAAGAATTAGATTTAATGTTCCAAAAGTACGTGTTTACATATGAGCCATTTTAGTGTAATTTCATTAGAGTGCAATTAATAAAACCTGAACTAAAATTAATTTGGAATCACGTTCTTAAGACAAATTAATCCCAATTCATGCAGCTAACTAAAATGTATTTCTGGTGTAGGTTAAACAAATGTAATAGTATAGGTCCAGATTGCCCATGCATCGTTCCATAATCAAGAAACGTTTTGTTTTAATAAAAAAACATTCGTGAATTAATTGAATGCTAAAGTGTTTTATGGTTAGATATACAATACTTACACCGTTGACAATGTGTAAGAAATATTCCATTATAAGTCTACGGGTTTTACCCTTTCTATAGTGTGGTTCTTCGTAACGTGCTATTCCGTAAAATCTGCAAGTAAAGATTGTATATAAACATATCATCGATATAGGTGGCCTTACTCTATAAATGCACATGACCTGAATCTCAGACTCGTATCCAATTCTGCACTTTGTAAGTTTTTAACATCAGAAATTCGAATAAGATCATAAGCTCTCAAATGTTATTCAATGATGAAGATCGAAACACACACAAACACACAAACACACATCCACACAGATAGATAGATAGATAGATAGATAGATAGATAGATAGATAGATAGATAGATAGATAGATAGATAGATAGATAGATAGATAGATAGATAGAAAGATAGATAGATAGATAGATAGATAGATAGATAGATAGATAGATAGATAGATAGATAGATAGAAAGTTGATATATAGATAGATAGATAGATAGATAGGTAGAAACATAGAGAAATGGAAAGATAGATTAATAGAGAGAAAAAGAGAAAGATAGATAGATAGATAGATAGATAGATATATAGATAGATAGATAGATAGATAGATAGATAGATAGATAGATAGATAGATAGATAGATAGATAGATAGATAGATAGATAGATCCACGTACAAATCCCATAAACTTGAATCTGCCGCTACAACGACGTCGACATAGTAATTGTTTCTGTTGCGGGTTTTATCTGTGAATGGGATTTGTAAAAGAAATTCACATTTAGTTTCCATCAATTGCGTTAGAAGAAAAGGATTATAAAATCCTATATCATATTTTCGTTTTTAAAATTATTTTTCTACTGGGTATGTGTCTATGTGAAATGATATTGCAATTCATAAAATGGTACAGGCTTATTAGACATATATTGCCTACAAATGTACACAGGAAATAATATATTCGATGCAAATTGCATTGTTACAGTTTCACAATTCGGCAGCGACATTGTCTTACTAGTCCAATCTGATTAAATAAATTCCATATCGCACCATTGTGATTGTTTGTTCTCCTGTTTGTAATCGTACTCTAAGCATGCAACGTTTCGGGATGAAAGCATACCTTCTGGTTTCATATAAGGATCTCGTTTGTCTTGTCCATATGAGATACCTCGTAGACCATCTATGTATTTCTCTTGTACATTTTTCTCGATTACGTTTGTTTGTTCTGCAAATATAGACCTTCTTTATCATACTAAGGACATTACTTTATTACGAAATTGCATTTCTACATGTAGCATCTGTCAAACATTTATCATAAAAATAACGAAATCCAATATGGTCCTAATTTATACCGTCTATGACCGACACAAAAGTTTTCATTGTTTTCATCACTTTCTTCTTACTTTGATTTCCCTTTTATTTAAGAAAAGAAATCTGGCAATAAACCATAATTGATATATCTGTGTTAATACAAAGTCAATCGAAATAATAATAATTAACCAATGTCGTATACAGTGAAATAACTAAAAAACTGTAAATGCTTTTTTATTATGTCAATGGTCTGATGTAAGGCATTTCTCGCCCTGATGCTTTAACACAACAAAGAGAAATTTCGTCTCCTTATATAAAATTCTTTAAATAAAAGAAACCATCGCCAACCGTTATTTTCCACTGTCATTCCACCCTGGATGTTTTCTTGATCCTGAAGAACATATCGTTTGCCACGAAGACCCATGATTTCCAAGAAGTCATTTTGTATAACGTCCGCCTCCGACGGCCGAAGATTGTAATTTCTGTCTCCCAATCGAATGTTCCCATTCTAGTTAGTAAGGAATTGATAGATAGATAGATAGATAGATTTTTAGATAGATAGATAGATAGATAGATAGATAGATAGATAGATAGATAGATAGATAGATAGATAGATAGATAGATAGATAGATAGATAGATACATAGATAGATAGATACATAGATAGATAGATAGATAGTTATGTGGATATATATATATGTAGATTCATATTCAAATATATATATATATATATATGTTTGTGTGTGTGTATATACCTGTATAGATATCAATATATATATATATATATATATATATATATATATATATATATATATATATATATATATATATATAAAGAGATAAATAGGCATAAAGATAGAAGGACATATGTGTATGGGTGTACATGTGTGTGTATGTGTTATGATTGTTAAGTGTGTCTTTGTGTGCGTTCTTGACAACTATCAGTCCAGTTTGGCTTCCATGGTCAAGTTGCATCTACTTTCGTGTTTTGTAATTTATTTCGACAATAGTTGTGGTACTTGTATGACTTTAAATGAATACATTATCATAGTGTTCATTTTATATTAAAAAATCCATGTATCAATAGATAAAAGAGCTGATAATGATAGTAAACGTAAAGTTAATTAGTTGTTTTCAGATGAAAAGACAGAGAAATAAAAAAGCAATTAAAATATGTGCAACGCATATTATGTGTTGGATCTCAAATCGTGAGTGTATAGTGTTAAATTTATTTAAACTGTTTATATACGTACCCAAAACACGAATAAACTATTGCCTTTGGCTGATAAAGATTCTTTATGCAATCTTGTAAACACTTTCACATTAACATACAAAATAACTATAAGAGCTGTACTGGAATTTTGCTTCACGTCAAAGCTCCTGACATCAGTTCTAGCAAAAAATACGATATTATACTTTTACTTGAAATAATAAGGTAGACAGAGTATATATGACTGAACGAATTAAATTATTTAAAAACTAAAGGATATATATGCCTGATATAGTTGTCTAAAATAATTAACCCAGTTGACACGAAGTATATCAATTTCACTAGAACAATCACCTGCCTGTCACATACTTTAATCACTCATTTTGTGGATTCTTAATCCGTTTTTGTTAAATGTCTTTCCAAAACCTGCTATATTCATAAGTGAGCTATTGAGGAATTGTAGACTGACATGGCTTTCGAAGCATTTACTAATTCATATTAATTTCACGATGTCTTTATTCCATCACGTTATAAACAAACCAGTCATGGCTTTCATAGTCGAACATGTTTCATACAATGAAAATATATTGCGATCCCTTTCCTGAGATAAATAAATATTGCTCAATAGACAAACAAATAGATGCAGTATTACCAATAATAACTGGTCTTGTAAGAAATTGGTCGGTAAAAACAGTTAAATAAAGCGTTTATGTCAATTACGAACACACACACATATATATATATATATATATATATATATATATATATATATATATATATATATATATATATATATATATATCACTACTATGCTCATGAAAAAGCATTAACGATGACTTTAAACTGGTCGTCATAAAGCTGTAGCAAACGAAATGCCCTTCCGTCTGACATAGAATATTCTTCTAAAGAAAACACTTTCCATCAAGTGACACCCTCTATTATATACTAAGGGATGTGGAATAACCACGTATACAATTACTTTAGATCACGAAAGAGAAGCAGGTGCATCATTAAGGCCCACAATTTGCCAGCATTTCATTTTGCAATGGTAATGCTATTACGAGCTAATAACGATGTCATTTTCATGCTTGCAAGCTAATAATGAAGTAAATATCATCATCGCGTAAAGTTTGTGCCTAGGAAAATAACACTGCTTTAGAACAAATCACATGGGTTTGGTACAAATGGAAGCTTTTGCCATAGCTGCAATGATTTTTCTACATTTATATGTCAAAAACTATAATACTGCACATGAAAATTCTGAAAAATTAAATTCTACCAGACATAGTTCGATATATCTTATTTTGTGAAATAATCGATTATTCCGAGGTTAGCAATATAATCACTACGTGCTCGTGACCAATAAGGTATGTCTTCGTTGGTGATATCGTCATTCGGAAATAGCGCATCTTTTTTGCAGTAGTGCTTCATGAGCCGAAAACAGTGTGGGAGATAATATATGTTTCGTGGCACAGCGTATATCGTGCAGACCAGCGTTGAACGTTTAACTCAAACGTTTTCATATAATCCACATTATCGTTGATGTTTGTGTGTTTTCATTCTTATCCAAAACAAATCATTACGCGAGTCCATTGTTTAAAGAGCCACTTAGGTTGTGTTGCGGAAGAAGCCTTCAACTTAGCCACCGTGTATTACTCCTTCTATTTCTGACATTGTTTACGCTTCATATACTAGACTACATAATTATGACTATGTGCTAAACAATTGCAAGACATGGTAAAGACTGTATCCTCCTCACGAATTACATGTTTGTTTCAGAGATAATACTTTCTTTATGTCCAATTCCAGCTCAATCATTGTTGAATTCAACGAATCAAAAGTGACCATAATCTCTAGTTATTTTTTTTGTATGCGCTCAGCAACACAAGTGAAGTTTGTGCATCCCCCTGTTGCACAACGGATTATTTGGCTATATCTCAGTATTACAAACAAAAAATACAGAAGACGGATCGAAAAGTAATAAATTATTGTGAGAACAATCTGAGCAGCCTCAAGAATACAACAGAATACAAAAAGAAAACATTTAATCTAGGGTTTGTTGGCGAGATGCTCATTATTCATACTGAAGACAAAAATACTAACTTCTAATGTACAAAATATTTAGATCCTGAATAAAAACTTAGAAACACATTACGTACACACTCAGTGAATTACTACCAAATCTTATGCACTCTAAAGTTGTATATTACCGGTAGAATCTAGTAATTGCAAGCTAACAAATTACCTTATCCGAACGCAAGAAGACAATGGTTATGTGCAAGAATCGTTAATGAATATGTTCAACACACACAAACCCAATACTGAAACACTTTACGTCAGCGGCGTACTGCAAGTTGTGTCCTTGGGCATGTATAACCATAGATGACTAGCAACTTACCTATAGTACTGGCTCATTTCTTTGTTTGACAAATAATTTTTGAACCGTGGATGTTAGAACAAAGCTGATAATCTCACCGATTTATGTTGTACAAATCAAAATCGAAATATAAATATATGTCTGACATTTAGGTTGTTGAATCCTTCGCTCTTATGTAGAAGTCTTACAAACGTGAGACTAAATGTCAAAGGTGATTCAACCTGAATAGCAATCCGTGAAGATCTAAAAACAATTGTATTCATAAATTTTGCATTGGAGAATACAGACGCCATCCCTGAACATATATATAAATATATATATGAATATATATATATATATATATATATATATATATATATATATATATATATATATATATATATATATATATATTCGATATTTGGGGAATCTTAAATTAAGCAGCACAATATAAGCCATTTCGATCACGTGTCAAAGATCGAATGAATATCTTGATTAAAAAAATAACAATATATGACCAACAGTTATCGGGAATTTGATATAAACGCTGCATTAAGAGTTTACTAAGGCAGCAATGTTTCAATTGAGTCACGTATAATGCACGTCTGATCAATATTCCACAAATGTGTTGCCTTGTGATATTTTCAGGGACTATACTGCCTTATTGCACCTTAGTTTGTTTGCACATTTCTACTTCCCTTGAACCATGGAGTGATCTCGTTACAGTCGGATTACGTATAGTGACTGTTCTACGCTTTGTCTCTTTAAGTGACGCTGTTCAGCCTTGGACTTTATTATTTTGACCGTCCTATGCAAAATACATTGCTACTTTTACCAAACTTATTATTTACATATGACCTCATGACAAGCAAACATACTTGTGCTGAATGCAATCGGTAGATTTACTAATTCATAATTGAACGCAATCTGTACCTTGAATGCTTGATAATGCATTAATATACTTACGATGATTATGTCACACTGCCCACTTGATCTTTTGACACATCTGGCTGTCATAAACGCTCCATTTTCCATATCTTGGTAGTAAGCCACATCCTAGTTTTCAAAGAAAGCCTCTAAGGTTTAGATTTGTATTTATGTATAGAGTGAACATGGCATTAAACTGTATTTAAATCAATCTCACACTACGCATTTTGTACGTTGGTACCGTTTTGAGGAGGTAGTTATAAAGTAAGGAACTAAGTGGGTTAAATTATTGGGTTTAGTAATGTGGATAATTAGGTAGTGGTATTTGTAATATTAGGTATGTATGTAAATAACAAGGCAGAGTTGATCCTAGGATGACGCTTAGCTGATCAGGTGAACAGTTGTTTAATGTTTCATTTTTGGATAATGCGTTATACCATTTAGAACATGTAAAGCTTTAAAATAAAACATACGACTGTTATAACGTGTAACAGTTTATGTATATCAATACCAAATTCGTACAATAAATGTTATATTAACCGCACCATTAAGTTACAACAAAAGATGTTTCTACGACATTCAACCTCTCCGGTGGCCTCGGTATTAGCTCATCTGTCAAAAATGCAGAATTTATCATTTTCGAATAATGGCCTGGGCATACCAAAGACAATAACATGACAATATCAGTTGTCTTACTTTGCGCTCCGCATTAGGAGTTTGGTGTTAGGACTGGACATCCTCGATGACCCAGGATGCAGCATAGAGCTAAATGCAACTTCTGATATCATTGCCATATCATTCAGAAAGAGTTTAAGCTACGTTACAAATCAAAATCACCAGTTCATACACACACGCTCGCACATTTACTACCCTATCAAGGAAGTTAATAACATTACAACTGTTGCAAAATGCAGTATTGCACAAATCTAACAAAGTAGTAGAGAAAATTGAACAGTTGTGTTGTACGATTTTTTCCTTGCAAACTCGGAATGTAAAATATATTCAGGAAAACACCAAAACGTAAAAATGTCCTAATTTTAAATAAATGTAATCACATCATGCAAAACATCTGAAATAGAGACAATATGAAATATGTGAATCCTCCAACCCACTACTTAAAATTCTGTAACACAAATAACGTGGTAAAGAGATCAGTCTGTTCTCAATTATCTTGAACATAATATAATTAAAATAAGATAATATACATGATTCAATCATGAGACTGGTTGACGTATTTCAAGTTTAAATTGAACAACGTATTGCAGCAGAAAATACAAGAACATTTATACATGTAACCTGGACAAAACGTTCACCATGTACAATTTTAACAAAGCATTTTACAGCAAATAATTACCACATACTGTATATTAGAAATGGATACAATTAATGGTACGGATAGTTTCAGATAATTGTTGATTCAAAAACTTTACTAGGAAATTGGTATATATATATATATATATATATATATATATATATATATATATATATATATATATATATATATATATATATATATATATATATATATATATATATATATATATTTATATATATATATATATATATATATATATATATATATATATATATATATATATATATATATATATATATATATATATATAGCGAGAGAGAGAGAGAGAGAGAGAGAGAGAGAACAAAGAAATATAAAATGGAAATCGAAACAAGAAATGCGCTATACAATTAATCCAAGAATGTGTAAAAATAACACGCCCAAGTTCCTGTATTTCTTACAAAGAATAGTTAAACATTAGAGAACAAATTAAGACTGTATTATATGCGAAAAAACGTAAATTAAGGGTTCAACATATATATATTTGACTTCAAAATTTTGTTTTACACTCACTCGTAAGGATAAAGTCAGGTAAGCAAACGACATCCCTGAATCACAGTCATGTTTGGTGCAAAAGACATTGTATCAACAAAACCAGCAAAACTCAAAAGCGACTAGCCTTTCCAAGCATACAGTTTAAACTAACCATATATAGATGATCATATAAACCCTTGGAAAGTCCCTCTCTAAGGGCTTGACATTTTTAAGAAAGAATTTATGTAACTCCGTACAGTTACAACAAGAGAGTAAATCATTTTGAAGCACGATATAAAAGACTAAACCAATGTATCATTGTTGCATACATACGCCTAACAACATGTTTTCCAGAGGTAACTATTCTACTAGACACTACACTTAAAACCATCATATATATATATATATATATATATATATATATATATATATATATATATATATATATATATACATATATGTATATGTTAATGTGTGTTGCCCTTGCAAAGTCTAGCAACTCAAATCAGGTGTTAAATTTAATGTCTCAACGTCTCAAACTATATTGGACACGGTTAAATTAAACATGTATTATGATCAGGTCAAAATTATATCTTAATTTCCAGTAAGTGTTATAACAATGAACTGAAGCAAAGTTAGTGTATGACTCGATATGATCAGAAATCATAACTGGTGACCATAGATCAATTTGCTGTGTAATTAAAGCAAGTTTATATTGCTCTGGCAAATACCATTGCTTAAAAACAATCCTTAGCAGTGCAGTTTGTAATATCCAGCTCAACATTCGATTATTTTGAAACAAATCTTGATGCATGTAATAAATGGTACAGTATAGATTCCGGAAGGCGAATATGGTGTGCAATATTGCACATTAAAAGGGTATTTTGCAAAATAACCGAGTAACTACCAGATAGATGTCTTCTTGTGTGTTCAGGTTTGTCGCCGATCATTTAGTTCAATGTTTCACAACCGTCTTACAAAAGACAAAGACTGTTGGGATTAAGATTGATGCTCGAATAACATCTCGTTGACAGTAGGAAATCAAGATGAAATAAAATCTGATAGCGAATGCAATTGAACATGGATACAAATGGAACAATTATCAGTTCATTTTGTCAGCCTCTACCACCCTCCTCTTAATATAAGAAAGGACTTTTTGGAGCAGTTTCCAATCGTCCATAGTATTGAAATTCGATAGGTGGCAACAAATGTATTTTTGGACATTTCATCTTTCTATTTTACTGTCCTGGAAACTCAAACACGTCGAACCTAGCAGGTTCCCTTCATGTTTTCAACCTTAAAGTGTCTGTTAACCAAGTACCCATAAACTTGGTCACATTTTAGACTAGATTTGTAAGAAACCTGATGATAATATTCTGCAATTCACCCTTGAATCACAAGAACTTGCATCATATGCGCTCTGCATTATATGCCATCTCGACATATCAGTCATTAACCCTCCACCTTGATATGCTACTATATCCTCCGTAATGATAATGATCCAAAGAATTGCACGACGTCCAAGAAAAACTAACAATTGTCTCACTTCATTCAGCAGGACAAATCAATAACTGCCTGCGTTCATTGATTGCCACCAAGTGCAAAGTATCAACTACAAAACAGTTCTCCTTGGTATAGCAGCGTTTGGGACTAGCTTCACACTGCTGAAAGACGCCACCGTAAAGAGTAAAGCCTTTGGCATTCCATCAGACTCTCCCAGTACAGTACTAATATCACTGAGAATTCTATCTACAAAGAGCTCTTCGAGATATCTTACTAACAAACGTCAATGAAAAAATGTACAACACTTCCAACTATCCTAAATCCAGTATACCTTCCGGACCTATATGCAAATTTCTTCCGTGACAAAGTATACACCATTAGTGATACGCTTAACAGCACAATTGACTTGTCGTCACGATACAGTTACGATACAGAATTTCAGCGACAAATATTAGGAGCATTGTAACATGTCGATATTATTTAGAATATACGCTCGTGATGAAGAGTGCACCGAAGCGAAGCATTAGAAAGCCTATTCTGAGAAAGACCAAAGCTCAACGAACTGAAAGTTTTAAGCATGTGTGCACTTTATTTATCAAAAACGAACTGAATTTTTTACGTTAAATACATTCGACAGCGAACTTATATAAACAAACAACTATACAGATATGGGGCTGGACCTGAATGACTAAATCGTTAATCCGTCTTTTACCTTATCCTAATTTTCATTTTCAAATATGAATAACACGTTAGACATCAAAAGGTTGAATTGTTAATCTTTACGTGCTCATGACTCACAGAACAATATACAAATAGAGTCAATTATCTTTAGTGTCCTGCTTATATTGATATTTCTTAATTCTTTTGTAAACGCCGACATTGCCTCTAATTGTCTTAAGGATAATGTGTAATCGTTTGATGTTAATCCTCTTGTTGGTGAAAAAACAGCTGGCGCCAAAACGGCCCATGCCAAAACATCGTAACGCCAAAATGGTCACGCCAAACCGGCCGGCACCAAACAGGCGGCGCGCAAACTTCACGAACCAAACTAGAGACATGTGAACCCGATACAATTACAAGATCACTGCTGCTTGGCTGCTTATATCAAGTATTGCTTTCACTAACTGATGTTATTATATTTTTTTCATCTGGGGAACTCCTAGAATTGTTCAAAACTTTCATTAGAAAGCCTATTCTGAGAAAGACCAAAGCTCAACCATAACAATTCAAAAAACTGCCTCCATGTTTCTAATCTCCTGTTCATAAAAAAAAATATTATATAAAGTTGTTCTGGCCCATATTGTATATAATGTTACTAAAAATAGTCGTTTCAACAATGTACAGTCCGCCTTTCGCCTTGCCACACCACTGAAACTACTCTTCTGAAAGTATTTAATGACATGCTTTCTGCACTGAATAGCATTAAGATTGCAGTCCTCACCCTCCTTGACTCGTCTGAAGCATTTTGTCACAAAATAAGGCAACATATAACTTGTGTATTGCTTATAACTACTTGACAATTTTCATTGTACATGCGTACAATGTTATCTTGGGTGAATAAGTGTTGTACCAGGTAAGCGACTGTATTAATATATATCGCGCATAAAATTACTTGCGACGAGGGACATTAAAATCATGATATCCAAGGGTATTTTACACTGATTTTGCACACTCTCCTATGGATTTAAGGAATATCAATTACTAACTGACATACTGGTTAAACGACCAAACCAGACCATTTCAAGGGGTGTACGCACTCTACTATGTTCTCCAGCCATAGGGATACTTATTAAATGTATTATTGTATTCAGTGTGTAATGTCATATCGTGTAATAATGCATTTATTACAACACAGATTAGAAACGTTATGAACTTTTACAAGTTGCTATTAGTGTTTAATGCATTGGCATATAACTAGAGATATTTGAGAACTAATTTGTATGACCCTTTTGGTTTTACTGTTGCTAACTAGAGCTGATTACAGATGAGTAGATGCCTAGAGCTGACTAGAGATAACAAAACGTCTGTCTAGATCTGTCTGAAGTTGTTTGGAGCTGTTTATCGTTGAATGTAGATGTTTAGAGTGGCTGTAAGCTGTTTATAGCTGTTTGGAATTTACAGAAATTTAGTGCTGCCTGATGTCGATACGGATGAATGTATATACGTATGTCTGTACATGTGTTGAAATAACAAATGTAGACGACATAGCCAATTCAACGGTGTTGTATGCTGTCTGTACGTGTTCATACGTATGAAAGTACATGTGGTGGATCTTAATATGGGCCAATCCAAGGAATTAGTGAATTTGTGCGGTTCATCAGTTTAGGAATTGTATGACTGAACAATTGTCAATAAATATATATGTTCCAATAGTTGTTAAAATGGGGTTCATTTTCATTTACATGACATGATTATGAATTTAGTTGCGTTCCAGAAGAGAATGTGAATCGTACGAACAGTTCATACAATTTTTTGAAACATGTTTGAATACCTTTATATTACTTGCATCTTAATCGAAATCGATACTAGAGGTTATGTGAATCTATCTAACAGAGCATACTATTATTTAAAATGTATCTGCAGTCCAAGACGTTTCTTGAATCTGTATTCTATATTAAGTTTATATTTTTGGTTAATTTCCACAGTGTGAATGTGTAGAGGTATTTGATCAATCGTATGTTAAAAGCG
Organism: Unio pictorum; assembly: GCA_030141615.1. NCBI lineage: Eukaryota > Metazoa > Mollusca > Bivalvia > Unionida > Unionidae > Unio > Unio pictorum. The sequence continues at coordinate 12,765,265 of JARLTB010000220.1, read as the reverse complement.
TGTGATAATATTTGTATTTAAACGCCATATATGTGCTTTATTATTTCATTTCATAAAGTTCTATATTTCAGACTTTGTGTCTGTTTTAATCATTTAATTCAACACCCACTCGGTTTCTTTCTGCAACAAATTTGACACTATATTCCAGGCTCTATTACATCTCCAATCCCAGCATGTATTTGACATTGACAATACCCCCTAATGTTTTTCGTGTTCTATTTAGTCAACAAGACACAACTTGTATATGCAAACTGAATACACTCCAGCTCAGTTGATATATGGTGTGGTGTTCCACAGGGGACTTGATATTTTATATCATCACGCAGTGTATTACTGTTTTACGCTAAAAACACCCAAATATACAAGTCTAAGCGCCCAATTACATTACAGACGAATGATGATAAAGTTAAGGCAATTCTAATGAAAACACCAAAATGTTCTCATTCACATATTGTATCTCAAACAATAAATATAAGTAACACCAACGTTAAAGTCAGGCAGTCAGTACGAAAGCTAGGTTCTTATCTAGACAGTACTCTCACATTGCACTATCTTCTCATCAACATTTGCAAGGCTGCATATTTTGAGCTGAGAAAAAACAAATCCATTTGCCAATATATTTCAATGCATGCCACTAAAACACTTGTGTTCATTAGCATTTTTAAAACTGGAATATTGCAACTCAAGTATGTCTTGTTTTTCTCAGTATCTACAGCAGACATCTAAAACGCTGAAGAAATATTTCCTACCTTAAATATATTTTCAGCATTTCTTTTGTTTTCCTATTTGATGTTTGCAAACGTCATCTTTATAGCATGATCAGTATATAGTACCACTTGACAATTTATCGCATTTTGCGATGTGTGTTCTGCATATCAGATATGGTCCATATGAGGGTTTTTTAAACCTGAGTTTAAAACGTTAATTAAGAGTCTTTTATTTGAAGAGATGGCATTGGTATGTTGGCATCATCAATGCGCCAATTTGAACATTTATTGGTATTGTAGCATTTTACGATAAACGTTAGACTCTACATGGTGTTTATCAGACATTGGAGATTTTCAAGGTGTTAGTTCCACTAGTCTTTAAGAGATTTAATAGTGTGCGTTTATGAAACTCACATTCAAAAAACATTATACCATTGCATTTCTTTTATGAGATTTATAATCTTCCAAGAAACCACATATTTCACTAATATTTAATATACGATAAAGAAGACAGTGGTTACTGTATCTGAATTAGATTGATTGTTTCACTGAACACACTTACCGACGTTTCCAAATTTTGCTTCTTTTCCAGAACGGATCGACCGTCTTTCAATTTCTGCATAATATATATGCCAGTATTTGGATCAATCTGATAATTCCTCTTCAAGTTTAAGACCAGATTTTGTGTCCTGCGTTTCAGATGGAAAGACAATTGATCAGGGAGGTCAGAACCAGTGACTCTTCGTTTGTCGGTCTGTAATCGTGTGGTCACGTGTCTCAGCCAGACCGTTTCTGCATCGGTTGTTGCTCCTATGATAAGGACAAGACAACGTTTAGGAATATAACACAAACAACCTTTCAACTCTCAGTGAGAACGTTTTATGCTTCGCAAAAATATAAATAAAAATTGTAAGAAAACTGATAATCAAAATAACGTATGGTTTGTGTTTGTAATATGTCTACAAAACAAGCGACTCTCTCATTCGAAACGAAAATATATAGTAACATGATCAGATAGCATCAATATGTACATACCTTGTAGTGAAGATTTACATTCACACCATAGCAATACGATTACATCTATAATACATCTGTAAACTCGCTCAAATGAAGTTCCGTATCAATTTTAGTAATTGCTTTTGTAAAGTGAATTCTTCGAAAGGTATTACGATAGCAAATACTTGAATTCATTAGTTTGAAATGACCGGCAGTAACATGTTATTAAAAGAACAGTATACATTTTCATCTAAATCAAAACTAATATACCTGCACAATCAATTCCAAAAAAAACACACTTCTTTATTTTATCTTATCTTATCTACTTATAGATTTTCCAACAATTATTCCCGTTCTCTCAAAATCGCTCCATAAAATAAAAAAGTCTAGTAGTTCTAGAAACAATCCTGCTTCTATAATTCACAAACTAATGATTCAATTTTATATGTATTTAAAAAAATAACTAGAGCAACTGGATCACAATGACAAAAGGTGTTGAAATTTTCAAACAATTTGTAGATTATCTGATATTTTACGGTCATATTAGCTTGTAGACAATTATATATATATATATATATATATATATATATATATATATATATATATATATATATATATATATATATATATATATTGTTTGTAATCCTAATTATGTATACATATTTAATACTTTTACAATAAGTTAAACTTATACGTATACATACCTTTCGGAAAACATGCAGAGAGGAAGAGAGCAAACAAAAATATTTTATTCTTCATTCTCATCTCACCGACTGCCTAGACTCTATGGTGTTATTGTTTGACTTAACTGTATATTTATTTATATATATATATATATATATATATATATATATATATATATATATATATATATATATATATATATAATATCCGCTTATGTTAGATTGCATCATCAAAGGATAAAGTATTGTATTTGCTAATCCAAACTTTTAGTTAAATCTTTTAAGATGATATTGAATAGCATCATTGTAGAATGTTTTGACTGACAACATATTGTGTGACGGTTTATTTAATGGCTTACATTGCCTATTACGGCAAAATGTCAAAGGCCTATTCGTCAAATAGTTTAGGTATAATCACGAGCCTTAAACAACACAACTAACAAAGACATGTAACCAGTTCGTTTTAGCATTGATATCTTTCATTAAAGCCACCGAAGCAGAAACTGAAACATCTATGCTTAGTCAGTAAGATAAACAAAGTTTTGGTTTATATATACCATCTTACGTAATGAGTCTGAGTTTAAGTATATTGGGTTAATAATGGTAAGAGCCAAAAGTTCAAGTGACCAGTCGTATTGATAAAAATTAAAAATACAAAATTCAAATTGAATTATTTCAAATATATTGATTGTGCAATATGGAGGTGTGCTTATATGTATGTCATTGTATCTTCAACTGATCCGTTTATTCCCAGGTGAGCATTATACCCTTTATGTGTACCCATTCTTCTAACCAGTTTTACATGTCTTCTCTGTAAATATTAGTTGAGGTATCGAGGAAACGAAATAACAGCGACGAAATGTACAAGCATGAGAAAAACGTTTACCCAAGCTTTTGCTAACAATATGGATATTTTGGAGTAAATACATATTTGTATCGACGTTGATAGTATAACGATGTCCTCAAATTATCTTTGCACCTTGCACGCATATGTGCTAGAATTAATATGAGGCGTGAATAAAAAAAATAAATACAGCTAATGCCTTGCACATTAAAATGAAAATCAAACAATGATAAATATTCAATGGCTAAAAGTTCAACAGTTGATTTGTTTAATATTTTAAGTGCTCATAAGTGGTTCAAATAGCAGAATTGTGAAAGACATGCAATTCCTACAATCATGTCAATTTCGTACTCTCGGAAGGAATATTCTCTTCATATGCTTTGGGATGTTTTAAAATTGTATTACACAACACATTTGTTTGATGGATGGTGTACTTTCAAAATAATCTAAAACGAGATTAAGTCATCACAATTCAATTACTGGTTGTATAACATTAGGTCTCACTCACTATATATATATATATATATATATATATATATATATATATATATATATATATATATATATATATATATATATATATCTAAGATTTACATGCGTTTGTGCTGCTCTCAACGGTTGACAATTGCATAAGCATGTTTCAGTGTAAATTGTAATACACTTTTCCGAGCATGCAAACAAGTACCTACAAAAGTTCAAAAGTTGATGTGTTTAACATTTTTAAGTGCTGATAAGTGTTTCAAATAGCAGAATTGTGAAAGACATGCAATTTCTACAATCAAGTCAATTTCCTACTCTCGGAAGGAATATTCTCTTCATTTGCTTTGGGATGTTTTAAAATTGTATTACACAACACATTTGTTTGATGGATGGTGTACTTTCAAAATAATCTAAAACGAGATTAAGTCATCACAATTCAATTACTGGCTGTATAACATTAGGTCTCACTCACTATATATATATATATATATATATATATATATATATATATATATATATATATATATATATATATATATATATATATATATATATCAGATTTACATGCGTTTGTGTTGCTCTCAGCGGTTGACAATTTCATAAACATTTTTCAGTATAAATTTTAATACACTTTTCCGAGAATGCAAACAAGTACCTAAAACACCTAAAGTAGTGCAAAAAGAATCACAAAAATCAGCCATATGAGCATAATTCACGCATTTTAGTCTCTAATACTGGTAACATAAAGTTCATAATATAAGCATTTTCAATTTTATATATGATTGTATAACCCATCGGTGATGGTTCCAGACGTTTTATGTTTGAATATCAAGCGAAATGAGAAGAGCTAGGACAGATTATTTTATGGCCGTACTTTAGTTTATCTAATATCAGACAATGAATCCAGTTATGCGCCATTGCGTCAGTGTGAGGATGGTTACCGAACCATCTATACTACATTGGCTAATTCCTTGGTTGTCATTGTGATAAGATTCCTCATTAAATATGGCGCAATAGTTTAGGATCGTTTGCAAAATTTTGAAAATCAGCCTTAATTTCAAATTCATTATCAAGCTTTTGAGAATGTTATGCCACTGTTTCAAACAACGTCAGTCTATATGAAGTGACTGATGTTTCTAATTTGAGTCGTGTTTGATTCTCATGCAGTTACAGATAACATTCACATATTTGTATATAGGTCTCATTAAACAGCGTCTTCATAAATTTAAATACTATCAAAAGAGTGACATAAATGAACTTATGTTAAGTAGCACATTTTCATTTCAACATTTATTGGATTATAATGTATGCAATGCAAATTAAAGTAAATAGTCTCCATTTGAGATCAACTATTACTAGTACAGTCATGCAACCCCTGGTATTTAAGACGCAGTGAGCCAATTGTTAGGAAAAGACACGAGCCAATAGGTGCATATAGCTCCAGATCGTGTTTAGTGAGATGAGTTTGTAAACTTTACTAATAGTCATAACAAAAGGAACTCGTTGCAGAATTGTTTTAATATGAAATGGAAATGTTGACAATGCCCTGTTAGCTGTTTAAAAATGACGTACGTCAAGTTTGGGTTTCTTTTCTATCTCTTAGGTTAAATTCAGAGAATTACACTATTGCCCGTTCCAAATTAACACGTATGACTGTCAATTACAGCCACTCTTCCCGGGACAAATCTATAGCTAAAATTTTATACCAGATGGCAAATGTATGCACATTCATCGTTCAAACATGGTTATTGAACATATAACTTTATCTCAAGTTGATTTAAGATCAGCATCAGATTGCACCTAATATTAGCAGATGTGATATTGTGATTGTTTTAATAGACATGGTTCAATTGCACTTTTATATTGTTTTCTACAAAAGTTACATTTCAAACCAAAATGATGTATCTGCTACATCAAATATTGTGGAAGTAATTGATAGCTAACAAATAAAGATTTAGGGGACAACTGATTCTTTGGTCGACGAGCGGTTCTCATTACGCTTAACAACAGCTGTCCACACTTCAAACAATAACGGATTAACAAGATACGACAAAATCAACAATCATTCATCTTCGACGATTGCGGTATCTTATTAAGTTTAATTATTAGCAATGGCCATGCTACTTTAGAGATAGCGTTAAGTGCATGGAAAGCAAAATTGAAACAACCAGCTGTTGACTTATGACACCTTCATTTCAGCAAAAGCTACTCCGTTTAGAAAAGGAAAATGACAGCTAGCATTTCTTTAAAAACATTTCGAATCTATATATACATATAAAGATATATATATATATATATATATATATATATATATATATATATATATATATATATATAAAGATATGTATGTATGTATGTATGTATGTTTGTGTGTATGTGTGTATGTATGTATGTATGTATGTATGTATGTATGTATGTATGTATGGATGGATGGATGGATGGATGGATGGATGGATGGATGGATGGATGGATTGAAGTGTGCGTGTGTTTTCGTGTGTGTGTGTGTGTGTGTGTCTTGTGTTTCACCAACCTCTATTCATGCTTGTACGAGTCTAACAAATATACAAAATTCTTTACATATACAAAATTCTTTACAACGCTTTTCTTAGTTTGCCAAAATAACATCAATGAACGAATGAAAGCTCTCTTGTTTAAGGGTTTACTTACAGCTACACTGTATTGATGTTAAATGTTTTAAGTAGATCACGAACATAGGGTGCAACTGATTGCATCGCTTATTTGGAACAACATCAAATATTCACCAAGAAATGCACTGCATTGTATAACATTAATCACTTTTATAGAAAATGATGTTGTGTAGAGTGTGTTCCAATTGCACACAAAGTCTATTTATTATATTGATTGTGCAATTCATAGTTACATGGAAGCTCTTCCAAACTTCATTTCAAAAACAGAACTAGATACGATCTTTCAAGAAACAAAAAATGCTTGGTAATGTCACAGTGAGATATTTATATGAACCAGGTGAGCTAGAAGGATGTAGAATAAGAGCGACTGATCGTATATAGACTGTTACATCAAACGAAATATCTAACATAACAAGATTCACGGGAAAACCCACAATCTATAGATGAGATTCAAATGCTCCTCAGCGTGGATTTACACGTGAACAGTTGCAAGTGATACCCGAGGATACACAATTACCACCGCGATCACTTAAGTAGCACCTCCGCGTCTATTACATTCAAGACAGGTCAGCATAATATTTTCACGTAAATGGCCACGACTACTATCGTTTTGTCCTACGGTAAACTGGCGTGGATGTTTATCTATAGACCAACACCATATCATTACACAATTATATATCGCACAGTGATTATTCTGCTGTTGTTTTAATGTCATTATAAATTCAGCATCAATATGAAATTCTACATTTTTTTCGCTTTGTTTATAACCAGCGAGTTTATGTTTTCTTTCCTTTTATATCATCGTTGACATTGTCATTGCTGGTGTTGTCATTAGAATTTTAAATAACTCTCCGAAGTTGACTTTTTTCTTCTAACACGTGACATTGCGCGATACATTAAATTTTACTATTCGATGCGATCATCTAGATCCAAATAATTGTATTATAGATGGTTAACCTCTGAGATGACTATAATATTATTGCGTATCTTATCGTCCAGGGAAATTTTTCAGAGCGTGATGAATCTTTGACAACATCATTCTCGACTAGAACAACATCATTAATACGAGATTTTGTTTTCCTGTTTGCCCAGGATAACATCTACAATATTCTTTCTACGTGTATAAGCTCGTCTATAACATAACAGCATTGGCAGCGTTGGGAACTTTAATTTATGGTTTTCAAATCAATGTTGCTGAAGTGTGTCTCTGACTATCATTCTATTTGCCACTATCAAATCGTTTGGTCTTCTCGCTTCCCAAAAATCATTTAACGAGGTTTATGAAATTAATTTACACGCTATTTCTCACTGGTATGCAAAACATCTAACGACATCTCTCAATCACAATCATGTCAGACGCAAACACATTTTACCAACAAAACTCAAAAGCGCCTAACTATTTCAAAGCATACAGCGCACACTAACAATATATAGATAACCATATATATGTATGTATATGTATATAAATGTATATGTATATGTATATGTATATGTATATGTATATGTATATGTATATGTATATGTATATGTATATGTATATATGGATGTGTGTTGCCCTTGCAAAGTCAAGCCACTTAAATCAGGTGTTAAATTTAATGTTTCAAAGTTCCAAACAATGTTGTACATTACTTAATCTTCCAACCGTTAATTTGTCATTAAGCTTCAGAAAGCTGTTATCAAACGTTGAAAAACATTATTCGACTATATCGTTTTCATTCAGGAACAGGTTTGTCTGATGGTGTTTATTTTGTTATTTTCTGTTAGGGAATCAGTTCAAGTTAATTAGCATTTGAATAGTTCTGAACTAGTTTCCGGACGTATAAACACAGTAGCGGAGTTTAAACAAGGTGTTAAAAGTAATCACTCAAATTATGTCTTTGATTGCAAATATAAAGTGTAAAATTTGACATTCAAGTATGACATAAAAATTGAGGATAGATTATTTTCTGGTAATTGAGAAATGGTTCCATTATCATTCCTTAAAATAGTATTCGGGCTATATTGCATTGTGTATATGTAAGTGAAATGAATGTAAGTGATTTTGGTTCTATCATTACCTTTCCTGGATTGCAGTCTGATACGTAACTTTGTGGTATAAATATACAATCACAATATTGTCGTAGAAATATAATCAATTTGAATGCAAACAGTGATGATATAAATAATGTAATTCAGTTTGATGGTAGTGTCTTTAGTTTAATTAGTCATCTAAAGTCAAAATATGTAAATTAATATTTAGTGTTCCTACACCAACAGGTAACATCTTGTGTAATATTGTAATTGCAATTTATGCGCTCAGAATCGGTATCCTAAAGAGTGTCTGCAATACCAAAAGAAATATTTACTAGAGAATGAATTCAAGTAGAGAAATAAACGTAGCTAGAGGTTACCATGTGAACTTCAGCTTAAACCAGATACAAATTTCAGCATGACTACTGACGGTTAGCATTATGTCAAAAATTGCTTATTTAAAGATATGGTTTTCAAAAATGACCTTTTGAACAAATTTGTGCAAATTGTGTAATATCAAAGAAAAATGATTTTGCTGATAAAACGTGATGTCTTTAGTATATATTATTATATATCAATATTCCAGTATTTACCTAACATGATCTTTTCTGGTCGATTTAATTACGACTTAAATTCAAAAAGTATTAAGGTAAAAGTAAGTTTGACGTGCATGCATGTTTTACAGTTTCGGATATTTTGATGGACACGGTCAAAATTATATCTAAATTCCCAGTGATTGTTATTACAATACAAATGAAGAACTTGTTTGTGTTTGAATTGATATGGTTTGAAATCATAACTGGTGACACTAGATCGATTTGCTGTGTAATTAAATTAAGTGTTTATTGCTCTGGCAAATACCATTGATAAAAACAATCCTTAGCAGTGCAATTTGTAATGTTCAGCTCCACATTCTTTTTTTTTAAAAATAAATGTTGACGCATGTAATAAATGTTTGGTACAGTATTGGTTCTAGAAGTCGAATATGGTCTGAAATATTGATTATTACGCGTGTATGTTGCTAACTAACTGAGCAAGTACCCGAGAGGTTAGTCTTCTCTGTGTATTCAGGTTCATCGCTGATCTATGTGTTCAAGTTTGAACAACCACCTCACAAAAGACAGAGACTGTTGGGATTAAGATTGATGTTTCACGAACATCACATTGACAGATAAAATATAATCTGATAGCCAATGCAATTAAACATATATACAAAATGAAACCGAGATCAGTAAATTTTGTCAGCCACTACCACCCTCTTCCTAGTAGAAAAAAGTATGACTGAATCTCGCTGTTTGGAGCATTTCCTATTGTCCAGATTATTGCGATTCGATAGGTGGCAACATATTTATTCTTGGGCATGTCAACTTTCACTTTCTATGTCCTGGAAACTCAAACACATCAAAACTAACCGATTCAATTCATGTTTTCAACCTAAAACATTCTGTTAACCAACGCACAAATAAACTTGGTCACGTTTTAGACAAGGTCTGTTAGAGGCCTGAACATAATATTCTGCAATCCACCATTGTATCCAAAGAACCTTCATCATATGCGGTCTGCATTATATGCCATCTCGACCTATCAGTCCGTAACCCTCCACCTTAATTTCCTACTACGAAAAACCTCCTTTATGATACAGAAAACAAAATAATTGCACGACATCCAAGAAAACCTAACAATTTTCTTAACTCATATAGCAAGACAAATAAATAACTGCCTGCGTTCATTGCTTAAAAAACACGTCCCAGGAACCAACTGCAAAGTACCAATTAAAAAGAGTTATCCGCGGTATAGAAGTGTTAGGGAGTAGTACTGCTAAAAGACTCCACCGTAAAGCAGAGAGGCTTTGGCGTTCCTACAGATTCGCCGCTAAAAAGATCGTCACAAACATAGTCAACGTAGCCAAATTATCCCAGTACAGTACTAAGATCACGGAGAATTCCATCTACAAAGAGCTGTTCAAGATAACTTACAAACTAACGTCAAGGAACAAATGTACACCGCATCAAACTACCTTATATCCAGTATACCTTCCGGACCTATTTGCAAATTTCTTCCGTGACAAAGTATACACCATTAGTGATACGCTTAACAATACAATAAACCCGTCGTCACGATACAGTTACGATACAGAAGTTCAGCGACAGGATCCTGTCGATATGGATTTAGTACGGACACTCGTGATCAAGATTAAACCAAAGTCATGGGAACCTGATACAATTACAACATCACTGCTGTTTGAGTGTTTATACCCAGTATTGCCTTCACTAACTGAAGTTATTAATTTTTCTTTCAATCGGGTGAATTCCTCGGATTTTTCAAAACGATTTTGCTGAGAAAGGTCAAAACTCGACCATAACGACTTAAGGAACTATCCCAATGTTTCTAATCTCCCGTTCATATAAAAAATTATTAAGAAAGGTTGTTCTAACTCATATTGTTTATTATTGGACTAAAAACAGTCTTTTCAGCAATGTAAAGTCCACTTATCGCCTTTGCCACGCCGCTTAAACTACTCTTCTGAAATTATATAATGACATGCTCTCTGCTTTGGAGAGCAGTAACATTGCAGACCTCACCCTCATCTGAATCATTTTGTCACAGAATAAGGCAACAGATAACTTGTTTATGCCTTATAACAATTTACTTATCTTCCTTGAAAAATTGGTGTTCCAGGTAAACAACTGCACTAATATGTATCTCGCATCAAATTACTTGCGACGAGAGACATTAAAATCATGATCTGCAAGGGTATTTTACCCTGACTACTCCGCACAATCCTATGGATTTAAGGGATATCAATTACTAACTGACACACTGGTCAAACGACCAAATCAGATCTTGTCAAGGAGTACACGCACTCTACTGTGTTCTCCAGCCATATGGGTACTTATTAAATTTATATTTCGTTTGATATGAGACGCGTATTCAGTGTGTAATGTCATATCGTGTAATAATGCATTTATTACAACGAAGATTTGAAACGTTGTGAACTTTGAATTACAAGTTGCTATTAGAGTTTAATGTATTTAATGTATTTTCAGAACCAATTAGTATGACCCGTTTGGTTTTATTGTTGCTGACTAGAGCTTTTTACAGCTGACTAGATGCCTAGAGCTGACTAGATATAAATAAATATGTCCACATCTGTCTAAAGCTGTCTTGGGCTGTATCTTTTATGTAGCTGTTTAAGGTGGCGGTAAGCTGTTTAGAGCACTTTGGAGTTTCCAGAATACTTAGTGCTGCCTGCTAATGATACGGATGTATGTATATACGTTTTTCTGAACATTTGACACTATATACCTGGCTCTAATACTTCACCGTTCTCAGCATGTATTTGACATATGGTTCGTGTTTTATTTAGTCAACGAGACACAAATTGTATAAGCAAATTGAATACACTCCAGCTTGGTTGATATATGGTGTGCTATTCCTCAGGGGCATGTTCGTGTACTTCATATATTACATTATCCCCCAGTGAATGTATATGTATATGCTAATGATACGGATGTATGTATATACGTATTTCTGAACATTTGACACTATATACCTGGCTTTAATACTTCACCGTTCTCAGCATGTATTTGACATATGGTTCGTGTTTTATTTAGTCAACAAGACACAAATTGTATAAGCAAATTGAATGCACTCCAGCTCGGTTGATATATGGTGTGGTATTCCACAGGGGCATGTTCGTGCATTTCATATATTACATTATCCCCCAGTGTATGTATATGTATATGTATCTGTATATATATATATATATATATATATATATATATATATATATATATATATATATATATATATATATATATATATAGTGTATTATCAAGCTGATAACACCTAAATATACAAGTCTAGCCACCCAGATAAAGTTGATGCTACCATCCAAGGAATAGAGGGGTGTATTTCTAAAGTAAAATCATGGATGACATGTAACAAACTGCAGACAGTACATATCAAAACACCAATGTTAAAGTCACGCAGCCAGTAAAAAAAATCTAGCTTCTAATCTACACAGTACTCTCACATTCCACTAACATGTAATCAACATTTGGAAGGCTGCGTATCTTGAACTGAGACGAAACAGCTCCATTCGAAAATATTTTTCAAAGGATGCCACTAAAACACTCGTTTTCATTAGTATTTTCAAGACTGGACTAGTGTAACTCAATTATGTCTAGCTTTTCTCAATATCTACTCCAGACACCTCAAAAAGCTCAATAAATATTTTCTACTCTAAATATACTTTCAGAATTTCTTTTGTTTTTATTCAAGTTTGCTTTTCTTCTATATCTATGCATTTATAACATGATCAGTGTATAGTACTACCTGAAATTTGATCGCATTGTTCGATGTGTGTTCTGCATATTATATATGGTCCATATTAGGTGGGTTTTTTAACTTCCGTTTTAAGCATCAATTTTGAGTCTATTATTTGAAATGATGGTATTGCCATGTTAGCATCACCGATGCGCCAATTTAAACTTGTATTGTTATTGTAGCATTGATTTTATTAGTTTTATGATCTTCCAATAAACCACATATTTCATTAATCTTTAATGTACGATAAAGAAGACAGTGGTTACTGTATCTGAATTAGATTGATTTTTTCACTGAACACGCTAACCGCCTTTTCGGAAGTATGCTTCCTTTCCAGAACGGATCGACCGTCTTTGAATTTCTGCATCATATATATATATATATATATATATATATATATATATATATATATATATATATATATATATACATATATATATACATATATATATATATATATATATATATATATATATATATATATATATATATATATATATATATATATATATATATATATATATATATCAGTATTTGCATCAATCTGATAATTCCTCTTCAAGTTTAAGACCAGATTTTGTGTCCTGCGTTTCAGATGGAAAGACAACTGGTCAGGGAGGTCAGGACCAGTGACTCCTCGTTTGTCGGTCTGTAATCCAGTCTCTCAGCCAGACCGTTTCCTCATCGGTTGTTGCTTCTATGATAAGGACAAGATAAAACTTTGTTTTCATTAGCTTGAAATGACCAGATGAAACATGTCATTAAAACAAGAGTATACATTTTCATCTAAATCAATAAGAATATACCTGCCCAATCAATTCCACACATGACACACTTCTTTATCTTATCTTATCTACTTCTAGAATTTCCATTGTTTCTATCCGTTTTCTCAAGATCGCTGCATGAAAATTAATAAAATGTCTAGTAGTAGTAAAAACAATACTGCATTTATCATCCACAAAATACTGATTCAATTTTATAATGGTAAAGTGATTAGAAATAATATCCACGATATTGCACAAGATTAATAACTAGAGCAATTGGGTCAAAATGAAGAAGGGTGTTGACATTTTAAAACCCTGTTTGGATAGAGTGCAGACCATCATATTTGCATATATATATATATATATATATATATATATATATATATATATATATATATATATATATATATATATATATATATATATATATATATATATATATATATATATGATTGTGTGTATGTCTGTATATGTGTAAAAATGTTTATACAAACGATTACAATAAGTTAAACTTATACGTATACGTAACTTTCGGAAAACATCCCGCTTGGGTTAAATTGCATAAGCGAAGAATAAAGTATTGTATAGAGACATATTGTAATCCAAACTATTGGTTAAAGCTTTTAAGATGATCTTAAATAACGTCAATTTAGAATGTTTTTATTAAGAAAATATTGTGTGACGGTTTCTTTAACGGCTTACATTACTTATTACGTGAAAATGTCAATAGCCCTTTTATCAAATTGTTTAGGTATACTCACGAGCCTTAAACGACACAACTAACAAAGACATGTGTAACTAGTTCGTTTTAAAATTAACATCTTTCATTAAATCCACCGAAGCAGAAACCGAAACATCTATGTTTAGTCAGTAAGATAAGCAATCTCTTGGTTTATATATACCATCTTACATAATGAGTCTGAGTTTAAGTATATTGGGTTAATATTAGTAAGAACCGAAAATTTCAAAGTGACCAGTCGTATTGATAAAAATCATATATACAAAATAAAAATTGAATTATTTCAAATATATTGTTTATGCAAAATGAGGTATGTTTATCGTTATCTCATTACATGTTCAACTGATCCATTTATTCCCACGTGAGCATTATACTCTTTATGTATAACCATTCTTAAAAGCAGTTTTATATATCTTCTGTATAAATAATAGTTGAGGTATCGAGGAAACGAAATAACAGCGACGACATTTACAGCCATGAACAAACCTTTTACCAAAGCTTTTGCTAATATTATATGGATATTTTGGAATAAATACATATTTCTAGCGACGTGAATAGTATAATGATATCCTCAGATTATCTTTGCACCTTGCAAGTATACGTGCTAGCGTTAATATGAGGCGTGAATAAAAAGATAAATACAGCTTATGGCTTGTTGTACATTAAAATTAAAATAACAAAATGGTAAATATTGAATGGCGAAAAGTTCAGAAGTTGATGTGTTTAATATTTTTAATTACTGCTAATTGTGTCAAAAAACAGAATTGTGAGAGATATGCAATTTTTACATTCAAGTCCATTTCTCTATTATCAGGCAATGGCTCCAATTATACGCCATTGCGTCATTGTGAGGATGTTAGCTAACCAACTGTGCTACGTTGGCTAATTCCTTGGTTGTCGTTGTGCGCCCAGATAAGATTCCTCATTAAATATGGCACAATAATTTAGGATCTTTTGCAAAGATTTTGAAATTCAGCCTTAATTTCAAATTCAGTATCAAGCTTTTGAGAACGTTATGCCTGTTTCAAATAACGTCAGTCTATATAAAGCTACTGATGTCTCTAACTTGAGTCGTGTTTGATTCTCATGCAATTACATATAACATTTACATATATGCATATAGTTCTCATTAAACAGCGTCTTCTTCAATTTAAATAATCTTAAAATAGTAACATAAATGAAAGTATGTTAGGTAGCACATTTTAATTTCAACATTTATTGGATTATATTGTGTGCAATACAGATAGAGGTAAATAGTCTCCATAGTTGAGACCAAAGATGATGAATAGAAGTGTAATGTAACCCTGCTATTTAAGACGGAGTGAGCCAATTGTTAGGACAAGACACGAGCCAATACGTGCATATAGCTTCAGTTCGTGTTTAGTGAGATGATTTTGTTAAGTTTACTAATAGTTATGACAAATGGTACTCGTTCCAGAATTGTTTTTATATGTTACGGAAATGTTTTTGTTTTAACAGACATGGATCAAATGCACTTTTATGTTGTTTTCTACAAACGTTACATTTCAAATCAGAATAATGTATCTACTATATAACATATTGAATACGCAATTGAGAGCTCATAAATAAAGATTTAATGAACAACTGATTATTTGGTCGACCAGCGTTTGTGATTAGGCTTAACAACAGCTGTCCACACTTCAAACAATAACGGATTAACAAGATACGACATGATCAACAATCAATCATTTTCGACCCTTGCGGTGTCTTATCAAGTTTAATTATTAGCAATGACCACGCTACTTCAGAGATAGCTTTATATACATGGCAAGCAAATTTGAAACAGCCAGTTGTTGACTTATATCACGTTCCTTGCTGCGAAAGCTACTTCCGTTTAGAGTAGGAAAAGATGGTTAGCTTACTTTCTACAAACTGAATTGCTGTTTTCACACATTTAATATATATATATATATATATATATATATATATATATATATATATATATATATATATATACATATATATAGTATATAATTGCAACAGGGGAATCTCATCCGATTTAAAGTATGTATATATTCCATTACAATGCCTTGTTAAATCTGAAATATTGCAAGTATGATATATATATATATACATATATATATATATATATATATATATATATATATATATATATATATATATATATATATATATATATATATATATATATATATATATATATATCGTATCAAATCAAACAAGTAATACAGCATACGGGAAGTTGGAAAGTTGGATTTCAATGTACAGATAAATTGTAAATTTTATTCTAGATTGCAAAGGGAATTAGGTAGTTTACACATTTCTTATTTGCAATTCACACTCTTACAACCTTAGTAACTGTCAAGGAAGTTATGTGTTTAGAACAACACACACACATATGTGTATATATATATATATATATATATATATATATATATATATATATATATATATATATATATTATATATATATAATACAAGTATAATATAATATACTATATAAGTAATATGCTACGATATTAATTAATAATTTTGTCATGAACCTTGTTGCATAAACTATACACATTATTTTATCTTGACCGGCTGAAAACAGTACAAGTTATTAATACAACCAGCATTGTGTATTCGATCTTTGTATCTACTACCTAATTTGTCGTATTCGACCGCTTGACAAACTAGTCCCAAACTGACTTTTCTGAGTAGTAGTATGAATGTTATACCCCATTCAACACACGCAAATTATAAAGAGTTGAGGAGTTTATTTATTTGCTGCTTTATCTAAATCAGTGGAGACGTTACTGACACGATATTCTCAATCGTCTTTTTTATAGATTTCTTAAACATGCTAAACCACACATCCAAAATGGTTATATATGTGTTCTTGATATTTGCCAATATTGTATTTATGTCAAGAAAGGTGTACTCGTTTCATTTAATACTCTGGAAATATATCGTTTTTCATTCAGAGGTTTGGATCAAATATGTATACGTAGCATAACAATATTCCTACCGTTTCCGCTATCATTGTAACAGCATTGACAATGTGCCCATACAATAACACTGCAATTTATTCAAGGTTGAAATGTTTTATTTTCAAACTTATTCATCCACATAATCGTACCGTTTGCAGTGTTTATAAATAATAGCTAATATCGTTGTAAACTTGTATAATTCGATTCCAAATGTAATATTCAATATCGCAATCCTTTTGCAATGTGTCACTAAAACCATATTGCCTCTTAAATTCGTTATGTGAAAGAGTCATTCATCTAACTGTTTTGCAGCGTGTCACTTTAACAAAACGCTTGATAATTTCGTTAACGAAAAGCATTATTTATTGCAACAATATGGGATAGAGCCTTTCATCAAAGTGTTTTGGTATGCTCACGTGCCATGCACTATGCAATTAAACTAACACAGAAAAGTGTAAAGTGTTTATGTAAGTGATTTACAGTTTCTTTATTAGTTATACCGAAGTATAAAACGAAATATCGCTGTGCTGTCAGTAAGATCAGCACAAGTTTGTTTATATTTATATTTTACGGAAGGAGTCTGAGGTTGAGATATTTAGGTTAATATTGGTATGAAAACAGATGTTGATATGCGCAATCTTTCGGTTGTAAATCGTAAATACGAAAGAATAATTACATTATTTTAATTAAACTGTTAATTTAATAAAGGATAATGTATTTCATTTATATAGCCCAATCGACAAACATTACCTCATTTCAATGTTGTAGGCAGAAAAGGCCGTAGTATTACAGGATCTAAAAATTTTATGAGCAGAATGTTTTGGTCAAAAGTGAATATTTTTAACATAAAGACATTGCATTTCTTAATGTACGAGGAATATATCTAGATCCTTCGGAAGGTACATGTTTGCATTCATGTATGTTTCCTTTCAGTGATGCACAATGTGGGGATTGTACCCGAACTAACAATGCTACATTGACTGGTTCCTTGGTGGTCGTTATGCACCCACGTGGGATTATCAGTGAATATGGAACACTAATGTATGATTTTTTTCAACGATTTTCAAATTCAGCCTGAACTTTAGATTGAGTATCAAGCTTCTGATAATGTTATGCTACTGTTTCGAGCACAGTCAATCTTATATAAAGATATTAAAGTTTATAAATTGAGACGTGTTCGCTTTGCATACCATTACGCATGATAACATTTACATGTATTCAGATATTTCTAGCGCAATTGAATCTACGAACGCCGCTTCTAATATACTCTTTTTAGTAAATGTTACGTTCTAGTTTTGTATGTTTACCTGCCCATTTACAATCACTTGTTTTTTAATTCTATTGTTTACAAAAAGAGCGCACAATTAGTTATTCTCAAAACAAAGATAAGGTATACATAAAGTTCTTTGTCGTATATTAATCAGACTTTCAAACGAAGTAATAATACAAATGTCAACATGTTAGAATCAAGAAGGGAAATGATACCCGTACTTTCAATGAAAAGCGGAAATCCCAGTGTTGGTAATTTTGATATACAACATAGACATGATTTCCCAAACAGAACAAGAAAACTTTGAAACATGACAAAATTCTTCAACCCAACAAAATGATGAACAACCGTTTGATTAATGAAGCGTTTTACAAGCTGAGCTAATCGCCTGCACCTTTAATCTAATTACTTTGGAATAAGTTGGGTAGTGAATATATTGAAATGCATTGTTTTACACTAGCTTCAGTGTTATTCACTAGCAGACATGATATACTATAATATTGTTCTTATATTTAATTGAATATATCTTTCCTACCAGGACCCTTTAGTAGTCATATTGTTAGGCAATACCACCATAACAGATAATATATTTGCAAAATTGTAACTTTCACTTCAATATGTAATATTCAATATCACTATCCTTTTGCAACGTGTCACTAAAACCAAATTGCTTGACAAGTTCGGTAATGGAAAGCATTAGCTTTAAGACTATCAATAAAAAGGCTTTTCACCGAAGTCCTTTGCAACGTGTCACTAAAACGCATTGCTTGGCAGTTTTGCTAACGGAAACTATTAGCTATTACGGCATAATGTGAAAGGGACTTTCATCAAAGTGTTTTGTATGATCACGAGCCATAAACTATGAAACTCACCTAACATAGATAAGTGTAAAGAGTGTATGTAAGTGATTTACAGTTTCGGTTTTCTATACACCGAATTAGAACCCGAAACATCGCTGTGCTATCAATAAGATCTGCGAAGTTTTGCTTTATCGTTTAATGTTACATAAGGGTTCTGAACTTGGGGAAATTGGCTTAATTTTTGTATAAATCCAAACGTTCAAATGAACAATCGTAGTGTTGCAAATTGTAAAGGCGAAAAAAAATAAAATTATTTCAAATAAACTGTTATCTCAAATATGGGTGTATTTTTAGGTATTTCCCTTAATCTTCAATGTATCTATTTATTAATACGTTAAAAATGCCCCTGATGTATTCACATTTATCTAACGAGTTTTATCTGTCAACTTACTGGTTTACGTTTGGAGGTAAGAAAATATCAGCAACGAACGGTGCAGCCATGAGAAAACGTGTATCACAGCTTTTGCTAACAGTTTATGGTTGTATGAGATAAAGACATATTTGTAACGACTTGAGTACTATGATTATGTCATCAGCCTATATATTCACCTTGCAAGCCTACATGCTATCTTTACTACGAGGCGTCAAAAGAAGATAAATGGAGATTATGGCTGGTTGTACATTAGAATGAAACTCAGACCGATGATAAATATTGAATATCAAAAGGATCAAAATTTAATGTCTATAATATTTTAAACACCTGATGATTATATCAAACAGCAGAATTGTTAAAGATATGGTATTTCTATTTTCATGACAATTTTGGTCACGGAAGGAAAACCACCTTAATTTGCTTTGGTAGGTTTTAAAGGTGTCTCACACAACACATATGTTTGCTGGATGGATCTCCGTACCAAACAAACTTGATTAATTCATCCTATTTGAATTACGGGCTAAATAACATAAACCTCACTAGGATTTCAAGCCCTTACATTTACTATCAATCAAATTTGCGTGCGTTGTTGTTTCACTAAACGTTTGACAATTTCTTAAATATGCATCAGAGTGAATTGTATAATCAACTTTTTCGAGCAAGCAGACTAGGACCTACAAAACCTATGCTGGTTCAAGCACACGACGATCGCAACAGAGTTTAAGCCGAAACGGCAATTCGCATAATAATAGGACTGTTTGAAGGTTTGGTCACCCACACTATATTTTTCAATTAATATGAAAGAATGATTTAAAATCATTTCCAAATATATGCAAGATCAGACTGAACTACAGATTCAGTAAAGTAAAATAATGTCGTTAAGTTTATTAACAGAGTCAAAGCATTTGTATACTTAACCTCAAATTTAGAGAATGACAGAGGATGTCCCGTTCCAAATTTACAAGTACGCCTCTCAATAACTGAAATCTGTCATTTTTAAAAGAAAGCAACCTTGCTTTCTTTCATATTTGTTTAGCTATTTAAGTATAATGTTCAGAATCTTTATAAAATCGTAACACTATTTTGTGACCACTAATCATAAAGGTGCTACAACACAAAGGCATTTAAAATGATGAAGTGAATACATATGTTAAATTGTCATAATCTAACCAGCATGGTTACAATTTAAACAAATAGTAGTTTCTACCAGAACAAAATAACCCCTTTCATAACCATGTATATTTTTAAAAAAATCGTTCAAAAACAATTAATTATATTCGGTATATTTTGTCAAGAATCATGAAAGCATATACACTATTGTGCAGTCACTTGAAACCTTAAAAATTGTTAGATTCCGAAATTGTAAACAAACAATGCATCTTAAATCTTAAATTTAAGTATATGTATGATTAAAAACCTCTCAGTGTATTATTTATAATTTTAAACCAACATAAATAGAAACTTATCTCTTCAAATGTTATTCAGAAACAGAAATGCATTCAACAGGTCGCAGCTTTAGGTGTTATTACATAATTTGGTTTATAAATTGAGAACCAATTGATAACCTTTATTTCTAAACGATATGTTGTGAAAAAGGACAAATTCAATTTTTCTATTGATTTTAATATTAAATAGCGTCACAGATAAAATACTGTCCTGGGCACACTCATCTCTTGCGAATTTTAGCCCGGGCAATACGATATTTATTTAAATTTTCGGGCGTTGGACGATTGTTGAATGTTTTTAATGCTTCTCGGCGTTGTCTAATGGCTTCTTTGCACTCCTTGGTTACCCAAGGTTTTTGCGATCTCTTACTGTTCGTTGAGGACTTGGGAATAGATTCATCTGCAATTGAAATTAGAACGGAGGTAAAATGCTGTATAGGATTAACAACGTTGAATACTGTACCATTATTTAGTCTAGTTTTACATAGTGATTCAAACATAGCCCAGTCGGCCTTCTTTATATTCCATTGTGGAATTGCATCATCAAATTTAGAGTTATTTTCAAGATTGATTGGAAAGTGATCACTGCTGTGAAGGTCATCAGCGACCTTCCATTCATAGTCCAAAAGCAGTGAGGGAGAACAAATTGTCAAATCTATGCATGTGTACGTACCCGTTCCTGGGTGTTAATATGTTGGTGAGTTAGCGTTATATAGACACAGATAGTGTCTAGAAATTAAATCTTCTACTTTATGGCCTCGGTCGTTTATGTGATTTGATCCCCATAAAATGTCATGGGCATTAAAATCCCCGAGTAAAACGAAGGGCGCGGGAAGTTGTTCAACAAGATTTTCTAATTCCTTTTGTACTAGGTCGGTGTTTGGTGGTAAGTAAATGGAACAAAAAGTAATCACTCGATGTAAAGTGACACTTACAAAAATGGCTTGTAAATTTTTGTTTAAAGGATTGACTCTGTGCGGGGCTCTATTGTTCACAGCAATAGAGACTCCTCCTGTACAGCAGGATTGTGTTCATTTAAAAGCAGAAGAATATCATTGTAGTTTGCTTTAAATCGTCGACAATTCCATTGTATGATGGTGTTCTTCATTATAAAGTTATGCTGGAGATTCTGGAGATAGGTTAGACTATTCGCGACGGAAATATGTGTTATTATTTGTCTGGAGGAAGTACGGGGGTATATTTGAGTTTACTAGGTTTGGAGCTACTTTGAGTACATGGAGCAGTTTCTTCTGAATCAATGCTCTCAACGTCTCCAAACCTGTTATACAGTTTCATGGGGTTATCTGACCCCTTTTGCGTTTTTTTTGTTTGTGCTTTGTGTTTCTGTTTTGGTGATTTTGGTGGTGGATTGTTATTAAATGTTGTCTGAGTTGATGTTGTGCTTTTCTGTGGCTTATAATTAGGGATATTTGCACTTGTGTTTGGATCGGGCTGATCAGCCTGTGTTTGCGCGTCCTTCGTGCTTTTTGGATTGTGTTTTACGACTGTGGAAAAGGATGGGCCAGGAAGTGATGTTTTTGCCTGGACAAGTTTTCTAGCCTCTGGGTAGGGAATGTTCTAGGTAAACTTTACCCTCTAAATTTCCTTCTCCTGTTTCCATGTATCACAATCTTTGGAACTGGCGTGACACAATGCGGAGCTGCTCTACAATCAGCTTCCTGATGAGAGTGGTATCCACATCGGCCACATACCTTGGCTCTGGAACATCGATCCTCGTGATGGCCGTATGTTTGACATTTATAGCATCGAAGGGGGTTAGGAATGTAGATCTCGACCTTTACTTGTAAAAACCCAACCTTGACCACTTTGGGCACTGTCGGTTTATTAAAGGTGAGTACAAATGTATTGGTGTCCTGTAGGGTGTTATTACGTATTCTTCACACTGCAGTAACACCTTCATGTTTCACACTGCAGTGACACCTTCATGTTTCATCCCTTCGATGATATCTGCGTCGGTGACTCCAGCCAAGTCACGACATCGCATTAAACTTTTGGACGAATTCAGTGTAGTGTGGGCGAATGCGGTCACTGGAATATCAAACAACGTTTTCATTTTCATGATATTGTCTGTTTGCCTCTTTCGCTCACACTCTACAAGAAGACAACAAGATTTTAGTTTTTCACACTTTTAGGTGTGCCAATCGATCCCGTAATGGTTTTCTCGATAATAAACGGAGATAAACCTGAAAGCGGTTTAGCATCATCTTTTGATTGAATAACCATGAAGCATGGAAATGATTCCACGCCATATGGTCCTTCATCGGAGTCAGACAGTGGTTTGGTACGTTTAATGATGTTTCTTTGTTGTGTTTGCCATGATTAAGAATTTAAAATTTCAGCACCTATGCTCCCCACCCGCCAAGGAGCCCAACGAAGGGACACTTGTCAAGTGCCAGGGATACATAGATGCCATACTCGTTAGATAAAATTACCTGGGGATGACCCATGAAGCTTCTTTCTATGGTCGGTAAAATTACCTCCCGATTGACCAGTTGAGCCACCGCTCTCTAGGAAGTCTTCTAAAACTTGGGAAAGTGAAAGCTAAAGGAAAATAATGTAGGGGCAACGGTGGTATCAAGAGAGATACAAGAAAGAAAGAGAAGATGAGTAATTAAAAAAAAGACATCCTAGTGCTCGGCGTGACTAACCGATTTGTCGAGACAGGGCCCATCTCGACCACCCGTCTAAGAGAAGTAGAGGCCTAAGTAGTGTGTTGCAGCTACCAGGATCCTTTCCTCCTCCGACACGGGACGCAACCCACGGCAAACAGGTTGCCTCTAGTTAGTCGCCTTTTACGACACGTGGCGAGGCACGTCGGGCCAATTCTACAACCCCGAACCCGCAGGGGGGCCACGTGGTAGTAATTATTTTGAATCGTATTTGGTAGCCCCACCAAAAGAATTTTTAAAATATATTACTTCAGTACAAACTACTCAAGATTGGTACTCAACGCTAGCAACAAAGGCAATAAATGACCCAACAATATGGGGCAGAGAAGAAATTGCTTTACTCGAGTCCGTATCAAAATCAACCAAACCACCTCATAAAGCTGTACACGATTATACAAGTCAGCGCTGGAAATCTATGATTTCGTCCTCCAAAGATTTTAGTTAAAAAATTAATCTAATTAAAATGTAAGATATTTATGGATGGCCTATCTCGTGACGAAGCTAACTGAAGGAATATCAGGCGAGAATGTGAAACAAATCATTCAGGACGATTTATTCCAATTGTTATATATAGCAAATGTATATCCGAACGAAATTGTTATATTTCAGGATAAACAGAGAAATTTAAAAACGGGTAATATTTCATTGAACTATATTGTTGTTAGAATTAATGGACTAACCGAAATCGCCGTAGCGTTATTTGAATCCACTGGTAAGATTAGACCGGGAGTTCTTTTTCCAACTGTATTAGATATTGTTCTTGTGCGAGTACAAAAATATGGTGATGCAAAGACAGGCGAACTCAATAAGATATCGAATATAATAGCGGCACTTGGTTATCCAACATCTGACACCGATGCAGTAACAAAATAGTATGTGGATATCGTATACAATACACTATCAAGGATGCGGACGAATATGTTCATGCAAACGCGTATGCAAGTCTTCGTAGGAATTTTTAGAAAAGTGGATAAAACCGCAAATAATTTATTGGTATTGGCTACCTATTCCCATGACACTTTCTGAAAGCATGACGATTATTGAGACGATTCAACGATTACAGTATAATATCGTTAGTGACTGTCCTGCTATCGCTGAGCGACGTGATAAGATTGAAATACCGCGTAACAAAATATCGATATGGTGTACTCCATGTAACATAGGTCTTTCATTTGTACACCTCAAACAAACACCGTTACAGTTACCGCATCCGTTCTATGTATATATAGATTAACCCTGATTTCACCGTTACAGTGCAATTAATCATTAATTACATCTACTGGTGTTAATAATACAAGTAAAATAATCAGATAGCCTCATCAGTGGTAATGTAGTATTAGCGACGTTCACATGGCATGTATGATTTGTAATTGATTTAAGTAAAAAATATAATGAACGCCCAACAGTGTAGATACAATCAAGTGAAACAATTACAAACTAAAGTGAAAAATCTCTTTGAAGAGTACACAATAAAATTTAAAATATCATAGGCGCTAAAACACAATTTTTTATAACTATTGGTGTCATCACTTTTGATTGTATTACGGTTGATAGCAAAAAACTAGTTCCAGCAATAACAGCCGAAACCGAGTAGACAATTATATCAACTTTTACAAAGCGCCTACGATATTTTAAATGTTATTGTGTATATTCTAAGCGAAATAAAACGAAATGTACGAAAATTCAGAACGTTGTATGTGCGTTTCAATTGTATGCACACACTCCGATTTAAACCACCGGGAGAATGCAAAACGCACTCATTACGTTGGTATAAACGTGATGGGAGGTGCACACTTTTTCGGACGTGCCCCCCCCCCCCCCCCCCCCGATCTCCTATAGATAAACCGCTATTACACAATCTTCGACAATATGCCTGTTACAGGAAATTCGAACATCTGAAAGTGAGCACCAGAATCAGACAAGTTAGCAATAGACCACGGAACCTTCTTAGTTAATGTATGTTTTAGAATTATTTTAGTTCCCTTTGGTTGCATGAAAATAATAGTTACCTTTGATTGCATGAAAATAATAGTTACCTTTGATTGCATGAAAATAATAGTTACCTTTGAAACACATACAGCTTCTCTGAAATATACAGTATTGTTTGATTGCAAACAAATAATACAACTTCATGTCGGTTCTGCTTAACAGGTCAAATTTGAAATATTCGTCTGAACAAATAGATTGGCATTTCAAAACATTACGCAATCTCAGAGATCAAGGGGAGTAACTCTATTAATTTCCTACACATCCGCGATAGAGTTACCTCAGTTTATTAGTATCATATAACGCAGTTATTTTTTTATTACTGTACCAGTTAAATGAAAAACCAGGTAAAGTTAACCGAGCGAGCTGAATCGGTAGAGGATAATTGACCTGCAAAAAGGGTTGCATCATGCTTAGAAATAACATTACAAGTTGCAGTAATAGTAAAATATATAACTGGAGAGATCTTATACAATTATACATATTATAAAAAGGAGGAGCTCCAATAAATACCATTGATGATAATGCCCACGCGTGGACTAACGCAGTAACAATATTTCTACGAGATCGATCAGAAATATTTTAACCCCCATTGAACTCTGGACGAAACATGTTTGATTTTATTTACGAAATAAGTAATTGCTTCAGCGAATATTCTAAGCGAAACGAAACAAAATGTACGAAAAATCTGACCGAAAATCTGATCGGTAAAAGCAATCCTGTGTGAATTTGGTTATTTAAGAGTTCCGATGATGAAAGTAAGTTTGATCAATTTGTACGACCTAACGGCGAAATATATCGCACAGAATCTCTTCATGGCACTATTAGAAACCTCGCGTGGAAAGTTTCAACAGAGAATACCGAGCACTTACTAAGATATTGATTTATAGTTCCATAAGTTGCAGCCACACTGCCAGAGAGAAAAAGCTATGGATACCAACACGCGCTGAATTTCTTGGGAATGTTCAATCTAGTTGCTGTGAACACGGACACAGTGGATTATGTAATACTAAATAGGATTATAGACATATTATTTGGGTTGATATTGTTGCGTGTTATCCGGGCGGTTTTCTCGGGTGCGGAGTAGGTGCTGAATATTTTAACGATTTGGACATCCCACGCAAGAAATGACACGAGTTGCGATAAATGGACTACTACGCGATTTTGATCTAACATGATTTGTTCGTGTAATATCATTCGAGTTTGCTAAATGAATCCATCAGATTTGTTACAGTTGGTTTAGTTGATATTTCTCTGAAAATGTCTGGGCAGCACCAATAGCATTATTAGGATATATGACTGGTTGTAAAATACTGATAGCGCTGATTGTCGGTGAGACAACAAATATCATATACAAAGCAAACTGAGGTTTGGCTACCACAACCTCATGATGTTGGTCTTGGTACAATTATTAACGATTACAAATAAACTTTTCCTGAAACAATCTAAGGAGGTCTTTGAGCGCAGGTGTGAAGTCAGTGAGAAAAATGCTAAATATCTCGGTAGAAAAATAATCGGTAATGTCACAACCGACATTATGCACGACTAATTCTAGATCACGCTGATTACAATTTTATAATTGCAGATGCGACAGCAAAAAATATGTGTCATTCGAGACAATGATTATATGGGTAACGGAACACGGTTTGGTACAATTGTTGTTTATAACGATGGCTTATCTCCTCAATGTTTACTTCTAAGATCATCTATGCTAGCCTATGTTTCAATAAACCTGTTATCATAGATGAATAGATTCCCTGACACACGCAGTTAGAGTTGTAACGTATTCATTTTATATTGATATCAGGTATAAAGAAGAAGTGGCCTGTTTTACAAACTATCATGCACCATTGGGATCATGGAGGAAACAAAAGAAATTGTATTGATTATTTCAAAAATTTACAGATGTTACAGTTGACGATACGCAGCTACAAAATAATCAGATATCAGAATTATCCACAGCGCCATCTACATCTGATCCATTATGTAGACATAAGACTGTTTACTTGCATGAATGTGGTGGTTGTGGTAAGACGACACGTGTTCAGCGAATTATTTCGGGAGATGTCAGATTTAATTGTCTTATCTCCTACACATAGACTCGCACGAGACATAAACGAACGAAGTGTGAAATCGTGTTCCTATCATTGTTTTTTTTTTCTCAATATAAATGTAAATTTATGGACTCCGGATCGAATGGGATAGGAATACATAGCATAGCCAAGATTATAATTTGGGATGATATATGCACAGTGTCGTCGGATATATTACAAACATGTCTCTGATGTTTGTTATTGAAAACTACAGCCGTGATAATGTGCGGTGATCACGGTTAAACACGAACATTTGATGGCTTGTCTCCCCACGAATGGTTAGAACATTTCGTAGATTATTATGAGGAGATAACTGATGATCATAGAGCGCTTGTACCAAATTGAATCTAGTCTCAAAAAAATATCAATTAGATTACAGTCAGAAAAAATCCAGTGCGAAATAGCGCGTGAATGATATTTGGGATAAATGGAGACCAAACTAATTTATACTGGCAAACAGAAATATAGTCGGTTAAACACTATCCAGCGTTACCACATTATATCATAATAGCAAAAAAAATATCATAGGTCCATCTGGAAGTGGAAAGACGCAACTGTTACTTAATTTGATAATGAGATGGCTACAATTTTAACAATTTGTATTTGATCGCATCATGTGTAGATGATCCTCGATATTAGGATGTGTTAAAGAATTTTAATGAAAACGCAAAATCGTTGGATGAGTGCGCTGATGATGTTATCGAGTTAATCACTAATATCAATGATGCACCGAGTGTTGATGATATTGATGGAAGTATTAATAATTGAATTGTATATGATGATATATTGCTGGATAAAAAATAAAATACAGCAAGAATATTTTCTCGAGGTAGACATCAAACCAATCACGTGATTCATGTAACCCAGTGATATACACTAATTCCAAAGGTGATCCGAGATAACTGTAATATTATTGCGGTTTTTAATGGAGTTGATACCAACACGCTGAGAAATATTCATTATACATGGTGTAGCGTATGTATAGATTAAGAACTTTCTTTAGTGGTAATAAGCCAACGCCACACGGATTTATTACGATAAATTTACAAAATCCTAGCTCAAGATATCATATCGGCCTTTATAACATATTTGGATAAAACCACATCAACATATAATGTCTAACCTCAATTAAAAACGTCCATTTGTCAAACTAATACTTTCCTACAATACCGAGAATAGAACGGTCAAAACAAGTAACAGAAGTAAATAACCCGTAGGAGAAACGTTCGGTTAGTAAGAAGCTTTGGTTTTGCCTTTTTTGTCATTATGATTTCGGTTTTGTAGGAGGCTTTAGTTTGACAAATATCGTCTAATGTTATCAAGTGGGCTCACCACTTCTGCTGATAAAGGCTATTAATACAAAGTGCCATCTTATGATCATTTTAAGGTAAAACACTTTTTTGAGAACATTTTGTATATTCATTCGAAAACATTTGAATACTTTCTGGTACATTCGGACTGTTGGCGATATAACTAATTGGTAAATGAGAGCATTCAATTAATGGAAGTTCTTCGGAAACTTCTTTTGTTTTGTACAATTTATTGAACATCTAAGATTCTTTACCAGTTAATTCAAAATACTGTATGCACTATTCACATTTCACTTTGAAATAAATGTACGTGTTCATTTTACTAAACGCGCCTAAATCGTTTTTTGTTGTAAAACAGTGCAAGAATTCGAGTCGTAACATAAATTAAAAATTCTTCTTTGATATCTGGATTTAATATATTGAGATATTCAAATTATCTGCAACATTTAAATTTACTTTGGAGCAAATGTAAAAGCTATTTATGTAAAAAGTCTGAGAGATATTTGATGAACTCACCAAGAGTTAAAAATGTCACGTATAGCAGAGAACATTTTAAATCTTACCTAAAAAAAAATTAGGTTTTTTGGGAAGAAGAAAAAAGACGAAATTTTTGAGCTTCTGTCAGAGTATGATCTCTATCAAGATAAAGTTTCTTTATCAAAGAAAGAGATCCTGAATACTTCGGTTATTAAAACAAAACTATTTGGATTCTTGCATTTTTTATCTGATTAGCAACTATTCCATTGGTTCTGAATCATACGTAAAAGGATTATAGTATACGAAATAGATGGAAAGAAAGTTAAAAAAAGCGACAGCTTCAGTCGAAGGAGAGAAACATCAAAATACAAAATGTGATGACATTCAATGATGACAAAAAATACAACTCCATAGCGAAGGAGAGACGAAAAAGATAGTAAATCAAGAAACAGATAAAACTCAAAATGGCCAAGAGTTTATTATACTTTATCATTATAAAGTATTGCTATTGGCAAAGCTCCTGAAATGCGCACTTTAAATTCCTAGTTATCAACGCTTATTCACAAATGTGTACGGATGTCCTAAAAGAAACTGGATAATTCGTGTGAACTTTGGTAGCGACATCAACAATATTGCTGGAGATGTTCAGCCAATAAGTTGAATTGTTTTTTGTTTTCGATACTAATTTAAAAAATAATAAGCATTGGTCACCTTATACATATAAATTTATCATTCGCAGTAATATATTGGCGAAACGTATAAGTAGGAAAGGTAACATTGGTCCATCATTATGATTTGCATTCCAATTATTGATTCAGAAATGAAACAAAGTCCATCACACGTCTCATGAGAAAATCATATCAATGCATAATGACCTCATACTAAATTAGCAACTGCTTACAGATAGATAGATAGATAGATAGATAGATAGATAGATAGATAGATAGATAGATAGATAGATAGATAGATAGATAGATAGATAGATGGATGGATGGATGGATGGATGGATGGATGGATGGATGGATGGATGGATGGATGGATGGATGGATGGATGGATGGATGGATGGATGGATGGATGGATGGAGGTAGGGAGGGAGGGATGAATGGATGGATGGATAGATAGATAGATAGATAGATAGATAGATAGATAGATAGATAGATAGATAGATAGATAGATAGATAGATAGATAGATAGATAGATAGATAGATAGATAAATAGATAGATAGATAGATAGATATATAGATAGATAGATAGATAGATAGATAGATACATAGATAGATAGATAGATAGAAAGATAGATAGATAGATAGATAGATAGATAGATAGATAGATAGATCGATAGATAGATAGATAGATAGATAGATAGATAGATAGATAGATAGATAGATAGATAGATAGATAGATAGATAGATAGATAGATAGATAGATAGATAGATAGATAGGTAGGTAGGTAGGTAGGTAGGTAGATAGATATATAGATAGATATCTGTAATTGGCAAATAAACATAATCCTTGTCTTGCAGTCTAAGTCATACAACATTTCTTCCGTGTAAATTGAATCTCAATGATCAACAATTCTGAAATTTCACCTATATGTGAAGCTGGTACAGACATCTCAATTGTCTCAAAATGTATGTGGTTTACTGTCCTGACAAGACATAACAAATTATTTCATTGTTAACATATACCTTTTACATTATGTTCAATTATTACAAAATTAACTAAGGTGTCATAAGATCAGTAAACTGTTTATTTTTAAACATTACATGACTTTATAAATACAGGAAATGTTAGAAGCTTTGGGGATATAAAAATATTAAACCAACATATTGAACATAAAGTATAGTTAGAAGAACATGATTCTGTCTCTAGCAAATAAAACCGTCCAAAATTAACCCCTTTTGACGATGAAATAGATAACTTGGATAGGTATCTTCATCGGTTTGAGCGATTTGCCGAGTCCCATAGGTGGAGTCGAAATGACTGGCAACTACATTTCGGTGCTTTATTAAACGATAAGGCACTGCATGTGTAATCACGGCTTCCTAGAGACGATGTTTTTAATTACGACGTTTTAATTACGACGTCCTGAAGGAAGCACTTCTATAAAGGATCGAGCTCACTGAACAAGGTTTAGGTATAGCAAGCCCGAGAAGAGAAAAGTCTTCGATCAGTTCATCGTTAGAAAAGCGAAATATTATCAGCCGTGGATTAAATGCGGCAAAGCGGTGAAAACGTTTGAATAATTTCGTGTTTAGGGATCAATTGTTAAACACAGTTGGTCGGGATATAAGTCAGTTTCTGAAAGAGAAAGTATTCTCAATCTTACAGGATATAGCTCAGCATCCTATTTCTTTACCGATACTTATGGGGGAATACATAATGTGGTTTTAAAAGATGTTAAGTCTGAATACCAGTCTACGAGACCGATGCCAATGTAGCGTGTGAAATCAGCTGAGGAAAGTAGGTTAGTTAGTGATACAGGTCGTCAGGGTACACAATGTTACTTATGTTAGGAATGGGATTATGTTCAAGCAACTATCCTAAAAGAAAAGTAACCATGGCTATACAGAGTAAAGGTATATATTCACTTGGTACGTGCCTTTTCCACGAAGCTCGAGTACCAGCCGCGATAGGTTTCGGGAACGGTCGAGAAGTAATAGCATTACGTGACACTGGTTGCACTGGTGAAGTGATCAAAACTAGTTTTGTGCAGGATAACCAAATGCTCCGCTGAGAGTCCCATGTATGTTACTCGATCAGATTATCGGTGGTATTTCCGTACCAAGGATCACTTTAGATACAACTCTCCTAACCGGAGCTGTTGATGCCCTTTGCATGGAAAACACTATTTACGATCTGACGATCGGAGTAGCAGGGAGGGCGAATCCAACAACCTAATATAGAAGCGTCTATTTAGCAAACCAACATTTTCTCCAAAATGGTAAAAAAGCGTCTATTTAGCAAACCAAGGCTTCCTCGAAATCGTAAAAAAGACGTCAAAGTCGTTGTAGCACCCTCCCTGCTGCTATGGAGTTAACAATCCTTTTTGAAATTGTAAACGATTTTCACGATGAAAGTCTTTTTACGATTTTACAAACAGACTAATTTGTAAAACCTCAATTAGATTATTGGACTGGTAAGTGAGTTTGAAATGAATTATCGTTAATGAATCATTATGACATCGCATATAGACTGGATTAATTGGATCCTCATTAATTAGAAATCCTGGAGGAGCTGTTGGTGCAAATGAATATAAAATATATACCTGCTGAGCTTGATTTGATCTTTCGAGATTTATTTGATAGCTTCCTTCGATAACATCACATACCAAATTCAATGCTATCACCGAGGATATATTGACGTTTTGAGGAGCGATATGCTAACCGCCTCCGTCTGGGTCATTATTATACTTGAGGATTGTTGTTGCTTGTGGTTGTGCTATTTTCTTCCATGCGTCGAGTATTTGTTGAAAATATTCATTTATGGCATCTTTGAGAGATTTTTCAATCTCTGGGACGTTATATCCTGGTAATTTAAAATATAATAACTCTTCTTTTGTTATATTATGTGCGGATGGAAATGTTTGTTTTTCTCCGCGCTTTTCAAAAGATTCATCAAATGATTTTATAAAAAAAAGATTCATTTAATTGTTTCATATATTTTATACTAGTGTTCATCTTTTTTATCTCTGTTCTGATTTCATCGCGTGAATCCGTTCTCAAAAGATAATTTTGAAAATGTTGTCGTAGTCTCTCTATAACAGCTTCGAAATATTTATTAGTAGTTTTAAATACCAGAGTAATATTTTCATTTAATAGAATCATTTGTTCTCTTATTTCGCCATAGTGTTCAAATTCACAATTCAACCCAGAGGAATCCTTCTCAAAGAAATTAAAATATATTTTCTTTGTTTTATCATTCCCGGCTAGAAGATAATACATTATATCTATATATTTTTTATTAATCTCATCTGTGGTAAAATCAGATTTTTGTGGCTCACTTGGAGGAATTTTTTCAGGCCATCCCAGTATTGTTTTGATTGAGCTCTGATATATATCTACGACTTAACTGGGTGAGTTTATCTCAATCGCGGATGATAGTGCTGGTTCATGAACGGTTATAGCGATTTTTTATTCTATTCTGCGTTGTAATTCATCATTGATTTGTTCGATTTGGTAGGACCCAGATAGTAACGAAACAACGTTCCAATCTGGAGTACCATCGGGTTTATTTTTACTAGCAAACACTAAGGAATTATTCGGTTGTTGACCACCAAATACTACTGACCTAATATTAGGCTAACTGTGATACACTCGTAACTTTGCTAACGTTTTTCTTTTACGGGAATCTCAGTAGGGAAATTCACACTGAATTCAGGATTGGGTGAGGTTGTTGATATCATACTTGTTTTCACCGGGGTTGTGTTATCCGCTATTCGTTGCAGTAGTTCTTGCGATGTTGCCATTGTTGTTATTATTATTGTTATTATCTTTTTCTAATTTTGATATCGCGGAATCTAAAACACGTATCATCCCTGAGAACTCTCTATCTGATATTAATGTATCATCGAGTGAACACGATATCATTGAGGATAATTGGGAGTATGCAGTGGACACAACATGAAATTTATTTACGTAATCTTGTAGTTTACGCCGGCTGCATGATATATTTTTTTTGCTATTATCGAAATAATTCCCTCGCTTGTTGTCGCCGCTGATATACAAATTGGAACAGCTATCGAGGCAATCATTGTCACCGAGTAGAGTATAATACCATCTCCCGTGATTACACCTAATACAGAGTACACTGTAACATCAACTGCGGTGATTCGTCGTCGATATTTTTTTTATTTTTACTTGATAGTCCTCAGTGAGGGTTTTGAGTTTAGCTTGAAATTCTTCTACCTGATCATAGCGATATTGTGATGATGAAATCATTAATGATGACATTTTATTTTGAAAACACTAATGTTTTAAATAGATTTCAATTTAGTTGTCTACTCAAATCGGCTACAAATTCCACATACCATGTCAATGAAACTCTAGCCAAACTATTATCAGTCATTGTTATTGTGAATCGTTCAGTTGTTTCCTTGCCGATGATTGTTGATATGGTAGTGTTGACCCCAGATGAACTCGTTGATGAAATATTAAATTGTGTTGTTGATACTAGTGTTAATTGATAAATACCCTTGACGGTCGCGGCGATATCTAATTTATTGTTTGTAGGTATCCACGCAAATGATCCATGTTGGATCTAATTTACCGAGTTTATATCTTTCTCATGAGGAATTTTTACTTTTTCAAGTACTTTTATTATCTTCGGTAGATCATCAGAGATGATATCGCTGGTTGTTTAAAATCAGGGTTCATATATTCTATTCGCCGATTAATCGCGGGTATTTCATTACTGGTTGCTTTAAGATCATCGATGGATTTTCTAATATCCGGGAGTTTTATGTCTAGTTTATCAAATGAGACTCCAATAAATTTATCTATGGTGTTTTTACGAAACGTTGAAAACTGTTTTACGTGTTCTTCATATCTGGATTGTAATGATGCTAGTTCCAACATAGCAGTTTTTATCTCCGTGAGTTTCGGTGTGGTCACCGATGGATTTCCATGGACATCTAATAGAGGTTTGTCAATATTGTCAATTATATTTCTTTGTAATTTAGAAAACTGATCGAATTTAGTTTTATGGTCTTCATATTCATCGCGTAGTTTCTTTAATAATTCTATCGTTGATTAATAATTATCGCCGAGCGTTACTAATGTATCTGTGAGTGTCGAAACAAGTACACCCGGTTTGAGTTTACCCTAATCAGAAAACAACGCGAAAGTATATTCTACTGCGTCACATCGTTTAACTAAAATATCATCCAGCGAAACATTACTTTTCAATTTTCCATGACGATCTAGAAATACAACTATTTCATTGGGATCAACACTTGCGAGGTTTAACATCTCGGATATTTCAACTTCGATTTTTTTTACATCACCGGTTGCGGATCCATCGGCACCGGTTTTTTTCAGACTTGATAAAGATCTACCCCAAACATCAAACATGTTATCTTATATAATTTCTCTCTAAAAAGCGATTACTCGTATATTCGTGTACGGTTTTATGTCGTGGTTTTCTCGATGATGAAATAGCGTCAATGACATTTAATAATTCTATACCGCATATTGGTGGGTCATTTATTTTCTGTGTTGATAGCGTAGAATACCAGATAGGAGTTTTTAAGTGGTTTATATAACGCATAAATTCTTTAGGCGGACCTAACCCATATGAATCGAAATGAACAATTGCACGCGGAACAATCGCGAATGCAGCCCAGTGAGTTCCAGGTCAGCTGCTGTTATAGAGAATAATAATACCTGTTTCAAAGCTGTTTGGTTGTGCCGGTAATTATTCTTTCATGAAGACACCTCTGAAGATTTGTATCGCTAGTTTTTAGCAGCATCTAGTATATCAAAATTTGAGATCGGCGATAACTGCGATATTGTTGTTAATAAACTGTTCCTTGTATTCACAGGCCTTTTCCGCTGTACCATAAATACGGGGTCCCTGGTAATCTTAGATTCCTTACCATTTTTTGTATCCCTGTTCTGTAGCTTTCTTTAGTGCCATCGATGCCGCTGTACCAACGGCTCCTAACGCGGCGGCTTTTGCTAACGCTGGGGCCGCTGCTGCAATTAATGCAGGTAACGCAGCAAAAAGTGGAAATATACCATATCATGATCTTAATCACTGCCGCAGAGAGAATGATCTGAAAACCCCTTTCTTTTTTGATGGCATCATTGAATTGTTTTGTCTGACGCGTTGTCAATGATAGTTTATTCTCACCACCAGACATATGATTGTGCTTTAGCGATATTGTGGTTCCACATTTATAAGCTGATTCCGATTGCAATTTTTTGAGTTGACCAGGAGTCAACGTAACACTAACAACACTGTATTACATTTTATTAATAATAAATTGATCTAATTGCTACATTTTACATATTTTCCACTGGTGCATCAATTACTTTCATTCGTCCACCATCACCTTCGAGTAGCATTGATTTGTCGCTGAGAATGATAGCCACTGCTCTGTAACTCGGGATAGCACCAACACCAACCGGACGGGTTACACGAGCTCTAACAGGTTGTGGTTCAGGCGCAGAATCATCAATATCAGATAATCGTTCATACTCGTGTTGGTTTTTGTTATCACTGGATAACTGTTGTATCCCTGCGCGCGTTTGTTCGGTCTATGCTGCGATCTTTTCAAGTGTATCAAGCAGCGGCACCTTCTTTGCTCGTTCTCGTTCAGGAATATCTCCGTATATTGCTGCTTCAGTTAACTTTTTCACATCTTTGGTCGCACTTGTTATCGGAGTAAACAGTTGTTCACTTGACACAGAAAAGTCAGTTTGCATTTGTTGTCGCTGATGAAGTTTTTCGCGAAGTCTGTCTCGTACCGGTATACACTTTTTAATTGCTGCTAACAGCTCTCGCGCTAATCTAGTTGTAAGCGATTCACCTACCATATATTGTTTGTGAACTGAGTTTTCAAATGTGAAACTATCACAATTAAAAGCTGAGTTATTAAATAATGTACCATCAAGCAAACATATCCATCTCCGACAGGGTTAAACTGTACGACGCTATCCGCGAGTGTTTCAGAAATAACATCGCTGGGAGTTTCAGAATTGTAATATCTGAGAACGGCGATGAACGATTTTTGTTAACGACGTGGCAACAACAACAACTACGTGAAAATGGAGGCGTCGCGGTGATTACTTGCTACCACAACCAGATCATCCAGTACGCACATAGCTGCATGAGCAAGCCCAAACTGCTGAGTATTCTTTCAGGAGAAAATCCAATGTGACAAGTGTGACAAGTGTTACAAAAAACGCTAAAAAATTTTTACTGAAAGCCTTTTTTTATAGTAAAGCTCACGTGGTTAGGATTTATTTATTTTATGGCCATTTTTCTTTGACAAAGCCGATTTTTGAATTCCTTCTGCAACAAATCGTATTAAAGACCTACAAATATCGAAATATCTACTGGCTTCATTCATTGACTGAAATATTTTCTCCTCGTTAGTTGATGTATCAAATGATTTTACGGGTCTCTTTAAAACTAATTTAAAAGTACCAATTTCTGCCCTTTTTGATATATTCTGATTCTGTGAGATAGCTTGGAGATTCGAAAGAGAATTATCGGTCTTGTTATTATTGATATTATCAATAACAGATTCATCTTTGATCAATCCGTTGTGACATTCATATACTATTCTGTGACAGAGATATTTCTTCATCCCGGCACCAAACATTAAATACCCTCTATTATTTACCCGTCCAACCGGTTTCTTTAGTCTGTAATTTCTAACAATACCATCACGGGATGCTTCATAATTAACTAGCACTGGGTGAGGTCTGAAATCTTGGCTCATTTGTATAATAATACTATTTGTCTAATTTACTATTTCTTTAATTATAAGTCTATCAATGTAGTCTTGAGGGGTTTTTATGATTTCGTCGCTGACGGAGTCATCAGTAGAATCAATGACTGCATTTTTTATTCGTTTGTCATAATAGCGCTTTAGTTCCCTGTAACGTTTGCCTCCAAAACTGAGACACAACTGCGATTTTCCCCTTACCCCCACCCCACATCGGAGGCACGGAAGGGGACCAAAACTTCCTCGCCGAACGCTTTGTAAATGATACCCACAGAATTCGCTTCTGCATGATTTGTTACACGGAGTTGTCAATCCAATCATTAGCCATTTGCAGTGATTCATTATACTATATTTTTCTATCTAAATACTTGTTTTAATTATAACATGGAAGAGTTAGAGAGATTATCAGCAATTAAGCATTACAAAAACGTTAAGTTTAATCTCGATAGAACCCTCAAAGATGTGCCAAAACGGGCAATAACGGATAAAGCCCTGATAAATTAAATACGCGATGGTATTAACGAATTCAAACACTACGGTGCATCTCATAGTTGGTGAACATTTCGAATTGATGGCGTTGTTGATGCCACCATGAACGACAGCAACGCAGCGTTAATGTTATCACAACTTGGCAACAAAAAGTATTTTTAGAGTGAAATTCATTATCCTTGTAGACTCAGGCGGTTGGATTATACGAGACAAATTTGAACCGATTCTCAAAGACAGGAAAACAGTCGTTGTTAGCATTGATTCTAAGCCGGGTCTGTTAACTGGAATTGACAAACCATACTATGAACGAGCATATCCTGAAACAGCAGTTGTGTATGGGATATATCCGTTAAATGAAAAACCCGATATACGAAAACTAAAACCAATGAAACAGTCGTCGCCTGCAACTTCGTCGTTAGTGGCTTTGCCACTCAATTGTGTAGCAGCACGAATAACATAACATTTTACAAATGCATCCTGAGGGAACAAACTTACCGATCTACGGCGTAGCAAAATAGCTCAATGGGAGTTAACGGTAAAAGACTCCGGAGCAACTATTAGCGATATAGCAAAATTAGAAACGTCGCTGAGATTTCCAATAACTGTTACAACGATAACCGGAGAAGTTTTATACGAATCAAAATATAAATCAAAGGGAGCTCCAATCAAAATTATTGATCATAACGAACACGCATGGACGTCCGCGGTCACAATATTTCCACGAAACAGAACAATAAATTATATACCCGACGAATTCTTACGAGAAGAATTTTCCAGGGATGGTTTTCTCATTGAAGAGAAACTATTCGATGCTATTGCGCATTTGAGTAAAAACGACCCCGTGGCGGTGTGGTTACTTCGCAGCACTGAAAACGACACGGACACCTTTGACCAATTTGTAAGACCAAACGGCGAATTATACCGCACTGAAGCATTTCACAACAAAATGAAAAAAAAAACAGCTAGTGGATTTTTAACGGCGTGTTGCGAAGGCAACAACAATGATGAAATCATCACCGATGATAAACAATTATTGACAAACTGTTTTACAATCCCGTCGGTTGCAGCTCATTTTGCAAGAATCAAAAACGCATGGAAACCAACACGCGTAGAATTCTTGCCAGACATTGAGGCTAGTTGTTTAGAATTTAATCATGGCTGTTTATGGAATAACAAATACGACCATGATAATATCATTTCAGTTGATATGGTTGCTTCCTATCCAGCGAGTTTTCTTGGTTATGGAGAGTGTACTGAGTATTTTAAACGATTTGGACACCCCGTACATGAAATGACTCGTGTTGCAATTAATGGGCCGCTGCCTGATTTTGATTTAAATGGATTTGCTCGTGTATTATCATTTGAATTTCAGCAGGACTTCATCGCTGTTGTTATATTTGGATTGGTAGACACATATCTGAAAAAAGTGGCTTCCAATAGCACTATTACTATTCATGATTGATACAAAAATGTCAATTTCGCTGACGGTCAGTGAAGCAATTATATCATATCGGAAACAAATCAATGTCTGGTTACCAACACCGGAACGTCTTGATAGTATAATTGACGAATCCAGAAAACATATTGATGCCGACGAAGAATATATCATTGAGTGGTCCAAACGGGTATTTAATCAACGAAACATCGAAGCAAAAGATCTCGGTAGAAGAATAATCGGAAAATTCACTCAGGGAGGAAAAAAATGCGACTATAGACGATATTGTTCACGGCTGATTATGGATAACACCGAATATGACTTTGTAATCGTGAATGCCGTATCCAAAAACATATATGTGGATCGTAAAGATGCTTTTTTGTCCGATGGAATAAAATTGGGTAGAGTTGTTACTTACAGCGACGGTTACAGATCCCCGTATACACATTTGAGGTCGACGATGCTTTGTTATGCTTTTATTAATTTGCCGTTGATTCATTTTACATTAACAGCAAATAAAGTTGCGCAGTTGCTGAATTCACTAATTCGGATGAAAGCTGGGGATCATGGAGAATTAAAAAAGAAATGCTGCGTGAGTATTTTGAATCAGCAGACGTTGAAATTAAAAGTGATTACTTACGCGGTGATAATTTATCAGAACGTTCTAATGCACCACCGATATCAGATCCAATTTGCAGATATAAGACAGTTTATTTAAACGGCTGTGGCGGGTCAGGAAAAACGACTCGGGCGATTAAATTATATCGAGTGAAAAATCCTACGAATTTCACAAATATGATTGTGCTGACACCGACCCATAGACTAGCGCGAGAGATAAAACAACGAAACGTCGAAGCTTGCGCTTATAGTTTTTTTTCGATACAACGGCGACAAATGGACCCCTGAACGAATGGGAGAGAAATTCATCCCTGCGGTTATTATTTGGGATGAGATATGCACGGCTTCGGTAGATGTATTAAAAATGTTTCTTGATTGGGTGCTGCAAAAGAATACAATGGTAATAATGTGTGGAGATCAAGGCCAACCACCACCATTTGTCGGCGTGAGTCCACATGATTGGTTAAGCGAGTACGTGGATTATTATGAAGAAATTGATAGCGATTACAGGTCGCTCGATAAACAATTTAGTGATATCAAAAAATTAATTAGACTGAAACCCGACAGAATCCAATGTGAAATAATCAGGGAAATAATTTCTGAAACTCCAATGGAGGAATTTTATAACACATGGAGACCAAACGATTTTGTAGTTGCTAGCAAAAAAATAGTCAGAGACGCACTACAGAAAAAGTTGTTTTCACTTCACAGAGAAAAATACCCCCTGATAAAAGTTCCATTATGTTATAGACCCGCTGACACACGGCGGCAAATCATCGAGGTGGAAATACCCGGAGGCGGAAAGCAAACACTAGTACTAAATGATATTGTACTGGTTGATATCAGTGTTGTCGAAGACGCATTGCGTGCTAATAAATCGCCATGGACACTGGGTTACGTAACAACAATACATTCCTCGCAGGGATTAACCATCGCGGATACAATTGTTTGGATAGTCGATAATCGCAGTGAATGGTCAAATTTAGTCTATCTTGCAGTGTCTAGAGTAAGGCGAATAAATCAACTTCGAAGACCTGTTTTCGATGACGACACCACAATGGATGATATTGATGTTAGCATCATTAATAGAAAAAACTCTCCGGTGACAAACAACAAGACAAAAAAATACAACGAGAATTTGATATTGATTCTGAATTAATAATTACGCTGAAGCAACAACAGAATAATCAATGCGCGAGTTGCAATTGTATAATGCGTTGACAGTATTCGGATAAAGATCCTCGCCAATTTACCGTAGACAGAATAAATAACAGTCTCGGTCATGTCAGAAACAATGTAATGTTGACTTGTCGTGAGTGCAACAGACGCAACGGCGCTAGTTAAGACCATGCGGCGGCAATTGAGTATCATCAGGAATCACTTGTAATTGTTCGCGTGTAAAACCCGGTGAGGGGCAGTTGAATCCAATTTATAGATTGGAGGTCTACCAGTTGATCGTGTTATAGTAGATATGCTATGCGTAGTGACACTCTAAATAGGATCAGTAGCCCTTTTTTACCACCTTCGAGTTTTCCTGATTCATATAAATATCTCACGGTGACATTGCTGATAATTGGCTGAGAAAAACTATCTCGCTGTGGCTGTGGTATATACTTTTTTAATTGCGTTGTTAGGTTTCATATTGATTGCTCTGGTAATCTCGTTATTTAGCGCTGCTACTACCCCTGGTAACCTTTTGACCCATTCACGGGATCGCTTTTCTTGGATGAATTCTTTTGCGTATTGATATCATAAAAACCGCTTAGCAAGAGTCCGATTAAATCGTTCTACAATTGCCTGATCGCGATGTAACCCAGTATGCCCCCTTC
This sequence comes from Unio pictorum, assembly GCA_030141615.1. Taxonomy (NCBI): domain Eukaryota; kingdom Metazoa; phylum Mollusca; class Bivalvia; order Unionida; family Unionidae; genus Unio; species Unio pictorum. Next base: position 12,722,780 of record JARLTB010000220.1, on the reverse strand, counting down.
TGATGGTGACATTGCCTCGTCGATAAATCTTTTCAAATGCAGAAGCAACTTCAGGTGATGATTTTGTTTTTAGCGGTTCTGCTTGTTTGTATCGACTCGCAAGGTCAACTACGGTTAGCGCGTATTTGTAACCGTTGTCATGTGGTAAAAAAAATAAATCAGCTTGATGAACTTCATTGGGTCCGGTAACATCAAAATGCGAGAAATTGATTTGTTTAGGACGCGGTAGATAAATTTGCCAAAAAGCCTGTTTGGATAACCAATTATCCGCAGTGGCCTTTTTCACTTTCGCGGCGTTGGCGAGTTTATTGATTGCAGCGTTACCACTCCAGTATCCTTTTGGAGAATAATAAATAGATTCCATATTATTAATTGCCAGCGCCCATCATCAATTTGCCTTTCATAGCTGATTTTACCAACCACGAAGCCAACTTTTCTTTGAAAGATTTATCAGGAATAGCATTTAACGCATGAATTAATTTCACATCTGCGAGATGATGTGTTGCAGATTGCTGATTTTATATGCAACATCATGAGCATTACACGCCTTATAAATGGCGTTTATTGGTTCTTCACCACGTCGAGGTTGGTTTTGATCATCAAGTCCGATATCTAATCGTGTTCCTGGGCCACAATAGCTATATCCTGAAATTGTTTTTCTCCTGGATACTTTGCCCACGGTGTTCCAGGGAGTTTACTAACTTGGCTGCGATATCACCACCTCATTTTTTTTAAAAAATATTTCCAGATTTTATAGAAATAAATCTAAATTTTTTTATACCACATGTTGCACATCTACCAGTAAATGCAGATCTGTTATTGCTAGTTGTAATCGTCGTCACATCATTTGTGCTAGTAAGTGTTTTACACTTTACACAATATAGATCCATAATTTATGTATTGAGATATGAATATAATTGATTTTTCAGCGAATAAAACAAGAGAACCAGTTGAGCATCATGCAGCGCTACGATCATCTATCCGCGCACTTATAATCGGGCCATCTGGATCCGGCAAGACGCAATTGTTGCTCAATTTAATAATGAGATGGATGAAGTGGGATAAGTTGCATTTAGTTGCTCCTAGCGTAGACGATCAGCGATGCTATGAAGTGCTAAAATATTTTAATGAAAACGCTTCAGAGATTGCCGGCTAAAGCATTATTGAATTTATAACCGATATTGACGAGGCACCATCCGTGGATGACCTTGATGGAAGCATTAACAATTTAGTGGTATACGACGATGTGATGTTAGACAATCAAAAAAAACCAGCTAGAATATTTTCCCGAGGCAGCAACAAAAACACTGACGTGATATATTTCACTCAACGATACACTCAGATTCCAAAAGTGATCAGAGATAACTGTAATATTCTTGCTGTGTTTAACGGCGTCGATACACATACGCTACGAAATAATTGGCGGACATGGTGTTACGATATGGACTTCAATCAATTAAAAAATTTCTTTAGTAAAGCTCAGTCGGACCCACACGGATTTATAACAATAAATTTACATGACCCTCGAACACGATATCGTATCGGACTTGATCAAATATTCGGTTAACCCATAGCAGCAGGGGGCGATGACAACATCGTTGCGACGTTTTATGGTTAAGCAACGAAAACGCGAATAGAGTATGTTTTGAGCAAGAAATTGTCAAGTCTCCGTTTGCCAAATGGAGACTTATTTGTTTTGGGTTAAAACATATTATTCGCAGGAAGGCTCTATTTTCCGTTTTGAGGACTTAAAGTGATTTTGTCGGAAAAAGTTGTCAGATTCGCCCCCCCCCCCCCCCCGCTGCTAATGATAATACTTTTTGCTTTATGGTGATTGATGGAGTTTATAACATCAAAGGCAGCAGCTGGTCTTGCTTCGTGTACATGAGAACCAACTGGTTGTGGGTCAGATGTGGTATCTTGCGGTCTCCGTAATTTGATATATGGAATGTGATCAGCGTGATCAGTGAGATCCTTAGATAACATCATAGTCGGACCCACCGATCTTGTATACTCATCAGAGTATCTTGATAAACCCACTATTGTTGTGGCAATATCAACCTCACGCTCTATAGACTCGATTTCTCTTCCATCAGTCATGCATCTAGCACTTTCAAATAGCGCCATGATACCATTATTGACAAAACCAACTCGAATATTTTCATCATTTGCATATGGTGTATTATCTGCAACATTTGTTACGAGTTCTCCTTCTATTTCGATAAACGCTTCAGAGGTTAGGAAGTATTTGCTGGTGTCACGGACTTGAAGTTCGATTCATGATCGACTATTTGGTTGTACTGCATTATAGGCATAATACTGATAATTAAGTAGAGAATCATTCTTGAGCACTGGAGCATCTAAATCAAACGCTGTGTCAGGATCTGATTTTAACATATTATATATTTCTTGATCTAAATCGTGATCTTGCTCGCGATTTCAAACCACTTCCCGCTATAATATTTGCAGCAATATTTCTCTTAGTGTTATATCCATCATTTATCCGTGATGCTGTATTCTGCTCCACAGCTTTGTTTATTATTTTACTAATACTTGCAGGCATATTTTCCGTAGATGGTAGTGGCCCTAGCGATTTTATCACTGGTGACTTTGTCATCGGTTTACCTCGCCGACAAACTAATGCTACTAGTTTTTGTTTAGCCGCAGAAAATGCTTTCCCGGCAACATCACCAGCAACACTAATACCCATGTCACGAATAACATAATAGCACATCAATAAACTCTCGGTATACATCAAAATCCATGATACCACTCTCAAAAAACCGCCTGCAGATATCAGCTGCTTCCTTAATTTTTTCCGTTAAAGTATTTTCGGCTCGTTTCCTTCCTATGAGAATTTTTAATCTTGATATATCCCCGAGAATATTACTAGGACAACTAACTATACCACTACTTGATACCTTTGGAGTTCCACTCTGAGAAAATCACTTCCTACAAATAAAACCAGTTGCACCCTATGCATCATCATCATCTTCGTCTCGATCATATAGTAGTTTACCACTACTTATTTATTTTATTTTGTTCAAATACGATTTATAATTATTATCATCATTTGAGATTCGAGCTCCATCGTATTTTGCCAAATATACTTTATTTTCAAAGATGTCAAAGTCTTTTATGAATTTTTTTAAATCATCGTTTATATACTTATCTCTTGTAATCTTTGAATATGAATCAATAGCAAATTTAGTTAATTCATCATCCGTATAATTTTTTAATTTATTTATCACTTCTTTTGGAAATACCTCTTGAGGTGTGTATTCCATACTCCCTTTCGAATTTTTTCCTTTTTTTCTTCAACAGTATCACCCTGTTGTTCTTCAATATCACCCTCTTCTTCTTGTTCAAGTGGTTATTGATGTTCTCGTTCTTGTTCCGGAAGTTGTACAGTGGTTACTATATCACCAGGAAGTGTTTTTAAAGATTTCTTTGCTTGCTTGAATCTTTTTGCTACTTTTTCAGCACACCAAGAAAAGGTGCTTCTTTTCTTTTCCCTTCCTCAGGGACATCTCCCCATATGGCTCTTACAGTGGTTGATTTTACATCTTTGGTTGCTGTGGTTATTGGTTTAAATAATTCCTCAGTTCCTGTTCTAAACAGTCTGAAACAACTGTGTAGCTTGCATTTTCTCTCGAACTGAATCTCGAATGGGGATAAATATCTTAATTGAGGCTAACCGTTCGCTGCTAATCTAGTCATTAGCGATTAATTTACCATTATTAGTAAAAATGTACCATCTAAATGCAGTGTTTTGTCACCAGTAACAGAAGTCACCAGTAACCATAAACAGTGTTTAATGATAAAATCTCTAAATGAATCACTTAGAGAAAATCGACCATTTGACCCGACTGATAAAATCATGATTTTTCTAGATTTTTAGTCGTTGTTTGCTGATTGGTCGTTTGCTGGTTATTTTTGATCGGAAAATCATAAAATGATTTTTAATGAGAAAAATTTCTAAAGGAATCACTTAGAGAAAATTGACCATTTGACCCTATTTTTTTAACTCACCGGCAGAGAAAAAATGACTACAAAACACCAAAAGAAAATGACTAAAATGACCAAAAAAACGACCAAAAAATGAAATATTTCAGCAATTAAAAATAAAATAAAATTCGTAGATTGCTCACCCACCCGACAATTACTTCCTTGTAGTAATAAAACCAGTGACGAAACAAAAATACACTATCATACCTGTCTTTACAAATTCATTTAGGGTGAATAAGCACACCTGTTCATTGTATACTTGCAAACACGTACGTGTATTGTATATGTCGATCCATGGTGATAATTTACTGCGCTGGATAATCATTTGCGTATTTTTGATCATTGATTCAACTGCGCGTTTGAATTCATATTCATTTCCTAATTCTTTCCTAATTTTTATAACAACAGTGAATAACGGGACAAACTAGTTTACGTCATTAAAATATGAACGAATCATAAATCGCGTGTTGGATTCGTTGAATGAAAGCGTATTACTTTGGCAGTGTATATCTATTTCTTCGGATATTATCTTCAATATCTTGAAAATCGGAAAGGATCCTATCACAATTTAACTTATCTGACAATTGCATTACTTGACTTTTCAAATTTGAAATTTCGGTTATGATCTCATTGATATTTTCAGAATTCATATATATAATAATAATTATATTTCTAATATGTGATATATTTTATATATAAAATACAAAAACAACAAATTGGGGGTCAATTTTGACCCGGTGTTTTGTATGAACTCCATTCACGCTAAGGTGTATTTACATTTTAGCGCGCCTAGAGATTATGCGAGTTATATATGATTATATGATGATGAACTCCATTCGTAATAAGGTGTCTTCACATCCTAATACGCTTAGAGATATATATATCAAAACCCCATTTGGAACCCTTCAGGTGTTATTCACATCGAAGGAGCCCAGAGGTTACACATATATAAGATAACACATCCCCGTAGGGACACCTCAGCTGTTATTCACATCTGATCGGGCCCAGAGGTACCACGAAACATAGTATTCAAGAGGAGATCTAACTCGCCAAATAGCGGATTAGAACTCCAAAAGGATATGCTCAGTGAATGGACGTAACATGATATATACAATTATTTACATATTTGATATATAGGACAGCACAAGACAATACAACATATAACAACGGATTATACAATGACAATTGTATGGTATTTACAATGAATGATAGGATGAATCATAAATCGCGTGTTGGATTCGTTGAATGAAAGCGTATTACTTTGGCAGTGTATATCTATTTCTTCGGATATTATCTTCAATATCTTGAAAATCGGAAAGGATCCTATCACAATTTAATTTATCTGACAATTGAATTACTTGACTTTTCAAATTTGAAATTTCGGTTATGATCTCATTGATATTTTCAGAATTCATATATATAATAATAATTATATTTCTAATATGTGATATATTTTATATATAAAATACAAAAACAACAAATTGGGGGTCAATTTTGACCCGGTGTTTTGTATGAATTTCATTCACGCTAAGGTGTATTTACATTTTAGCGCGCCTAGAGATATTATGCGAGTTATATATAATTATATGAAGATGAACTCCATTCGTAATAATGTGTCTTCACATCCTAATACGCTTAGATATATATATATATATCAAAACCCCATTTGGAACCCTTCAGGTGTTATTCACATCGAAGGAGCCCAGAGGTTACACATATATAAGATAACACATCCCCGCAGGGACACCTCAGCTGTTATTCACATCTGATCGGGCCCAGAGGTACCACGAAACATAGTCTTCAAGATGAGATCTAACTCGCCAAATAGCGGATTAAAACTCCAAGAGGATATGCTCAGTGAATGGACGTAACATGATATATACAATTATTTACATATTTGATATATAGGACAGCACAAGACAATACAACATATAACAACGGATTATACAATGACAATTGTATGTTATTTACAATGAATGATAGGATGAATCATAAATCGCGTGTTGGATTCGTTGAATGAAAGCGTATTACTTTGGCAGTGTATATCTATTTCTTCGGATATTATCTTCAATATCTTGAAAATCGGAAAGGATCCTATCACAATTTAATTTATCTGACAATTGAATTACTTGACTTTTCAAATTTGAAATTTCGGTTATGATCTCATTGATATTTTCAGAATTCATATATATAATAATAATTATATTTCTAATATGTGATATATTTTATATATAAAATACAAAAACAACAAATTGGGGGTCAACTTTGACCCGGTTTTTTGTATGAACTCCATTCACGCTAAGGTGTATTTACATTTTAGCGCGCCTAGAGATATTATGCGAGTTATATATGATTATATGATGATGAACTCCATTTGTAATAAGGTGTATTCACATCCTAATACGCTTAGAGATATATATATCAAAACCCCATTTGGAACCCTTCAGGTGTTATTCACATCGAAGGAGCCCAGAGGTTACACATATATAAGATAACACATACTCGTAGGGACACCTCAGCTGTTATTCACATATGATCGGGCCCAGAGGTACCACGAAACATAGTCTTCAAGAGGAGATCTAACTCGCCAAATAGCGGATTAGAACTCCAAGAGGGTATGCTCAGTGAATGGACGTAACATGATATATACAATTATTTACATATTTGATATATAGGACAGCACAAGACAATACAACATATAACAACGGATTATACAATGACAATTGTATGGTATTTACAATGAATGATAGGATGACAATGACGGGGTGGGTCTACGCTCAAATTGAAACCAATCGTACATCCCACAAAATCATCCCAGGTTGTAGGAATACAAAAGGTATTCAAACATCTTGTGATAGTGTGTAACGTATGATTGGTTTAATATTTTGAGTTTCATTAAAACCCCAATAATATAATAGACGACATGGTATATAAACCGGTTAATACATGAAAGCCAATGAAGTTGTTTGTGATCTATATATCTTTCGTGTACTTAATTATGATTATTGAAAATATCTTAAAAAAGACCGAATACTTGAATAAACATTAACAAATAGAATATAACTGTTTGTAAATACTGCGTATTTGATTTGTTTTCTTACAAAACAGATAATTGATTATCTCTATTGAGATCCTTGGTAGTTAGACCAACAATGGAGTAATCAGAAAACCCCATTGAGATCCGTAAATCTTTCGTAAGCCGACACATGCCCGCGGGAGTTATTCTCCTTAATGCTACCAACATAGTACAAAACATAATTCAGATGTAAATACATTCTTTGTCCAGTCCTTTTGGAAATCGCAGACCAATAAATTCCTTCTGCTACTTTTCGTACTGAGGTTATACAAATATCGAAATATTTTACGGCTTAATTTATTGATTGGAATACTATTTGCTCGTTATTTTCAGTAATAAATGATTTTATTGCTTTAGAATTTTTCGAGTGTTTTCCAGTCCAATCTCGTCAAGTGTTTTCAATTTGTGAAATAGCCTGCAAATTACATAAAGAGTTGTTCTTAGGATTATAATCAATATGATCAAAAACAAAACCATCCTTGATCAATCAATTAAACACCTCGTGGACGAATCGATGACAATAATAAGTTTTTCCTCCAGCAGTAAACCTCTAATACCCCATACCATTGTCAGCACCAACTGGTTTCTTCAGTCTGCAGTGTCTGACAATACCGTCACGAGTCGCATCATAATTGCTGATCACATGACGCGGTTGAAATTCCTGGTTCATTTATATACTGTAATATTATTTGTCTAATTCATTATTTGGTTGAATCTTTACCTGGGAATCTATCACTGTAGTCTTGAGGTGTTCTTGTGATTTTATCCTTGACGCTGTTAATGACAGAGTCAAAGTCAATGATGCTGTTTTTAACGGAATCTTTGATGGAGTTGTTAACTCTATTATCATAAGAACGCTTCAACTATCTGTATGGTTTACCACCACAATTGACACACAATTGCGAATTTACATCTCACACCTACCCCACATCGTATGCAAAGTAGCGGACCTAAACTCCCACGATTTGCATGATTTGTTACAAGCGGTAACTGATCCTATCATAAGCTATTTGCAATGATCAATTATATAATAATTCTTTATTTAAATATATGTTTTAATTATAATATGGAGGAGTTCGAGAGATTATCGAAAATTACGCCTTGGAAAAATGCTAAATTCAATCTCGATAGAGTCTCCACTGATACACCAAAGGGTCTAATTTAAGTAATAAAAGCATGATAGGTAAAATCCATGATGATTGTACTGAATTCAAGCGCGATGGAGCATCTCACTGTTGGTCGACAATTCAAATTAATGGTAGTGTTGATGCTTCAAAAAACGACGAAAGAGCAGCATTGATAAACTTACAAAGTAAAAAGCAGAATTTAGTGTTAAATGATATTATGTTGGTTGATGATGCATTGCGCGCTGATAAATCCCCATGGAAGTTAGGATACGCAGTGACGATACATTCTTCCCAGGGATAGTTTGGATCATAGATAATCACATCGAGTAGTCGAATTTAGTTTATCTTGCGGTGTTCAGAGTACGAAGAATAAATAAACATCGAAGAGTTCGTTTAGAATATAACGACACTACAAAAATGATATTGTCAGCGATGATATAGTCAGAAAAAAACCTATTTGGTTATAAACAACAAGACACAAAAAGAACATAAAATTTGATATTGATGCCGAATTTATAATCACACTGAAACAATAACAAAAATACTCACTGCGCGAGTTGCAAATGTATAACACGTTGGTGTTGGTCGGATAAGGACTCTCGACAATTTACCGTAGACATAAAAAATAGCAGAGTAGGTCATGCCAGAGATAATGTGATGCTGACTTGTCAAGAGTGCAACAGACGCAGAGGTGCTAGTTGAGACTACGCGGCGGTAATTGAGTATCTTCGGGTATCACTTTTAGTTGTTCACGAGTAAATTATCGCTGAGGAGCAGTTGAATCCAATCTATAGATTGCTGGTCTACCCGTAGATCGTGTTATGCTGAATATTTTATCTGTAGTAACACTCCAGATATGCTCATTAGCTCTTTTTTGCCACCTTCAAGCTCTCCTGGTTCATATAAATACCAAACAGTGACATTACTGAGTATTGTTGTTTTGAAAAATCATTTTGTGGTGTTACAGGAATATATTTCTTTTTAATCGCGTTGTTAGGTTTTATGCTGATGGTTCGAGTAATCTCATTATTCAGCGCGGTAATAACGCCTGGTAATCTATTGACACATTCACGAGATCGTTTATCCTGAATAAATTCCTTCGCGTAGTGATATCCAAATAACCGCTCAGCAAGTGTCCGATTAAATCGTTCAACAATTGTCTGATTGCGATGTAGTGCAGTGTGTCCTCGTCTGATGGTGACATTATGATGCTTCATTGTTGATAACACTGCACCCTGAAATTCCTTGCCAGGATCAACTTGTAATAGATTTGGCTAATGCAGAGGACCTCGTCGATAAATCCTTTCAAACGCAGAAGCCACTTCATTTGATGATTTTGTCTTTAGAGGCTATGCTTGTTTACATCGACTCGCAACATCAACTAGGTTAGTGCATACTTGTGAAAACCATCATGTGGCAGAAATAATATATCAGCCTCATGAACCTCATTAGGTGTGCTGACATCAAAATGCGAGTAGTTCATTTGTTTAGGCGGTGGTAGATAAATTTGCCATATAGCCTGTTTGGATAACCAATCCGCTGCTTTAGTATTTTTCACCTTAGCAGCACTAGCGAGTTTACTGATTCCTGCTTTACCCCTACAGTATTCTTTTGGAGAATAATAAATAAATTCCATGTTGTTATTATTTACCAGCATCCATCATTAATTTACCTTTCTTCGCCGATTTTATCAACCATGAAGCCAACTTTTCTTTGAAGACTTTATCAGTGATAGAATTCAACGCATGAATTAATTTCACATTTGCGATGTCTGTGTTACAGATTGCTGTTTTTATAAGCAACATCATGAGCATGACACGCCTTATCAATGGTTTTTATTGGGTTTTCAACGGGTCGGGGTTGGTTTTGATCATCGAGTCTGACATCGAGTCTGGTCCCCGGTCCACAATAACTATACCCCGAAAGACGTTTTTCTCCTGGATACTTCGCCCATGGTGTTCCTGAGCGTTTTACTAACTTGGCTGGAATATCGCCTCCACATTTTGTTTTAAAACATCTCCAGATTTCATAGAAACAAATCTAATTTTGTTGTACCACATTCTACATTTACCAGCAAGTGCTGATCTGTTATTTCTAGTTGTAATCGTCGTCAAGTCGTTTGTGCAAGTATGCTTCTTACATTTCACACAATATAGATCCATAATTTATATAAAATAACATGAATATAATTGACTTTTCAGCTACTAAAAAAGGAGAACCAGTTAAGCATCATGCAGCGCTACCAAATCATATTCGCATGATTATAATCGGACCATCTGGAAGTGGTAAGACATAGCTATTACTTAATTTAATAACGAGATGGATGAAATGGGACAAGTTGTATTTAGGAGCCCCAAGTATACACGATCAGCGATCTTACGAGGTGTTAAAGTATTTTAACGAGAAAGCAAAATCGGAAATCGATGAAGATATTATTGGGTTAATAACCGATATCGATGAAGCTCAGAGTATTGATGATATTGATGGAACTATTAACAATTTAGTCGTATATGATGATGTTATGTTAGACAATCAAAAGAATCCCGCTAGGATATTTTCCGGAGGCAGGCATAAAAAGACTGATGTGATATATGTCACTCAACGATACACTCAAATACCAAATGTGATCAGAAATATCTGCAATATTCTTGCTATATTCAACGGAGTTGACACGCATACGCTAAGAAACAGTTGGTAAACTTGGTACGGAGGTGATATAGATTATAATCTCTTTAGAAATTTCTTTAGTCGCGCTCACTCAATCCCACATGGATTTGTAACGATAAATTTGCATTATTATAGATCACGATATCGTGTCGGACTTGATAAATAATTCGGTTGAAATCTTAAATTGCTAGCAATTTCAAGGATTGTTAAACCTATAGCAGCCAAGGGGTGACACAACGACCTTGTCTCCTTGTTCTTTTTTTATTCTTGTTTGCCAAATGAACGCTTTTTTACGATGAAATCGCTAGCAATTTTGAGGAAGCCTTAGTTTGCCAAACAGTCGCTTCTAAAAAGTTGTCGGATTCGCCCCCTTTGCTGCTCATTAAATATCAACGTGTGACAAGAAACCTAAATTAATCTGCATTATCGAAGCTAAATTTAAGCGCAAATTCAAGCAAAACCAAGTGTTGGAGACTTTCACCTTTTCGCAATGCATGAAGTCTCTGGAACTTTGAGAGAGAGAGAGAGAGAGAGAGAGAGAGAGAGAGAGAGAGAGAGAGAGAGAGAGAGAGAGAGAGAGAGAGAGAGAGAGAGAGAGAGAGAGAGAGAGTGAGAGAGAGAGAGAGGAAAGAGAGAGAAAGAGAGGGAGAAAGACAGAGAGACAGAGAGAGAGACAGAGAGACAGAGAGAGAGAAAGAGATAGAGAGGGAAAGACAGAGAGAGATACAGAGAGAGAAAGAGAGATGGAAGATGAGAGACAATTATAAAGGCTTTATAAATGTTAATTAAAACAGAATAATGACTTCGATGAACTCTCTATATATTAAATATTTAATAATCTCATGTTGTTTTGTCATTCTGCTTTAAATTATATTTCCATTCGCTAGTACATACATGATGCATGGTATAGGTTCAGTGTACAAGAATCTAAGCGTGTCTTCATAAAAATCATATCTCAAGTTTAGATCATGTGTGTGTGTTATATAAAGAGTAAATACATATGAATATAAATATAAACTCAAGCAGGAAAAATCGACGTATCAATTTGCATTCGAGAGTGTGAACAACAAGAAAAATCGTAAACCTATATCTTGTTGCGAACAGGCTTGCAAGGATGCGAAGAGTTAATTTACTACACAGTTGCCCTGAGCATATCGTAACTCCATTCAAAATTAAAATATGCGTATTTTTGTATACGATATAAATAAAATATATGAATTATACGTATTTGCATGAGATATAAATTAAATGTTTGTATAAGATGTATGTTATGTTATTGATATACCATTCCTTGTAGTAAGTTTTAAATAAAAGTAAATTTGGCAGGCCTCGTTTTGCTGTGACCAAACATTATATACACCTCATGGCATATCACTGATACAGCATGCATGGTATACATTGAACAACAAACTGCAGTCTGAAAATGTCATAGGAACCCAGGAGAGAGCCAGTAGTATTTAATTATGCTAAAAAAACAATTCCTAATGAATTTAAAAGTAAAACACGTATCAAAAATACTGTTCGGAATGTACAAAATCATATTACTTGAAGGATATAGACCCCATCATCCCAAATAAACTTTCAGCAAATTGCTACGAGAGCAGATGAAAGTTTAAACCAGCGAAGCATCCATTTTATCCACTGTCGACCAGGTAAATTACATCTATGACACATTCGCAGAGAGATAATTATAAAATAAGAAATAACGATATAGTATACAACCAACGAATCAAAATTTGTTAATTTGTTAATGGTCTTCTACAAACCGTCTCTACCTCTGATACTTATTGCTTAGTTTTAAAGAAATTACTAATTTTTTTACTTCATAATTTTAAAGGGTGACTTCGAAACTTTTTATTTATTGATTATTACTGATTTGTTAATATACATATTATATTAACATCGTCCTCCTATCCACTGTCGACCAGGTAATTACAACTATGACACATTCGCACAGAGATAATTATAAAATAAGAAATAACGATATATTATACAACCTACGAATCAAAATTTGTTAATCATGTTTTACAAACCGTCTCTACTTCTGATAAGTATTGCTTAGTTTTAAAGAACTTATTAATTTTTATGCAACATAATTTTAAAAAGGTGACTTCGAAACTTTTTATTTATTGACTATTACTGATATGTTAATATATATGGTATATTAAAATCGTCTCCTACCACTGTTCCAACTCATTCTGTGATATGCGTATCTATACGATAAATGTACAACTATTTCATAACGATATAATTTGTTTAAGAATGAATATTTAATCAACATTGAATGTATACAACGGTTTTAATACAAAATCTAACATTTTCTATTCATCATTAACAGCCACGAAAGAAACGTACAACCTTAATTCATTTAAATCTATCATATCAATCTCACTATCCACATAAATGAGCAAATAAGACATAAATGTTTGCATCATTTCGTCATCAAAATTAACCTATTTACATGCATCGTTAAAATGTATTAAGCGTAGCCTTTCCATTTTAATTCAACTTTTCACATTTAGAGCAATGTTCATTTCTACTGTCATTTAATCTACTTAGTTGTTAATTATTCATATGAGAGTTCATTAGATCGTAATATTAAATACGTAAATTGAAATCTCTAAATAATACTAGAGTGCATTAAAAATACCATTACGTCTAAAACTTGTAAAGTACCTATCACCACAAATGGATGAATATGGACATTGGCGATATTTTAATTAAGAATAAACCTTTTTACTATATAATACTTAACTGACTGAAAGCTCCAGTGTCTGCGTGGTTAGAGATTTGCCTCCGATATGGGTGGTCATTGGTTTGATCCACGGCTCAGTCATACAAAAACCTGACAAAACTGATACTAACAGGACCTTTTTGGATGGTGTGATTATAACGAGATTGGATGGAATATCAAGGTACGTGTCTGCATCATGATGCTTCAGTGCTTAACATCAATATAAATTCACAATGCAGACAACGTAAGCATATGTCAGATATTTTTTTTTAAATAAACGTTAACAATCCAATGCACTTTCACACGCATTTAAAACAACTGGACGCAACCGTGGGATACACAAAGGACACCTGGGTTCTACTTACGCGTGCCCCAATTGGTGTGCTACAGTTCTGGTGGTCCTAAAATACTCATATGCACGGACGATTTGAAATCTGCTACCCAGGTCACATACCCCGTTTTCGCTTTAAAACAAACATATATTACAAACACTAATAGTAGACGATACATTAATATAAAGTTTAAAAGACAGGATCAAACGATCTTATGTAATCAACAATTTCTCAAGGTGAACAATATCGATCTATCCGTACATTGCAATACAGATTATTTTGTGAAATGACGTAAAACAACATACCACACAAGGTAAAATCCACATGAATGCCATAAAATATGGTGAGTAAAAAGTAATGAAATGTATTTATTTACGAATAATGTGGGCAATAATGAGGAACTTGAATAGAGCCTAGTCGTTAGAATCTCTAATCACTTACAACATAAATAAAGATATGACTGCATAAAAGCAACAAACACCGTTAAATTAGAACACGCAAACACAATGCTAAACATAATAAAGTTAGAAAAGATAATAAGGTCTTTTAGACTGTTACTGCGTTTCACAAAGTTTGCTTTGAAAAGCATTATTGAAAAAGTCGCTGAGTCTTGGTGTCTCATTTCAGTGGATAATTTGTTCCACGTTACTGGGTTTTGGAATGCAATAGAAGATTGCCCACTTGACTTCGTTTTCATAGTGGGAATACTGAGTATACAATTGTCAAAATAGGAACGTAAGTATCGTGTTGGTGTGTACATATGAATGAAATTAGATAGGAATGTTGGACTGGAATCCATATGTGACATGTAGCACTGAGAAAACATGTTGTGTATGATTCTGGATCAAATGCATAGCCAGTGTAGTGTACATAACAGCGGGAAGATGGGCACTGATTGTACTACTCTTATGATAAACCGAGCAAATGCGTCTCAGCTCAAGATATGCAGCTTGGCATACGTTCATGACATGTTAGTGAAATCCGAGTGTACTGTCCAGAGTATACATGACCTTCGTACTGACTGTTAGATTCATGTTGGTCATGCTGATATGTAACGTTTCGGGGAGGATATGAATTAAAAAAGTGTTTGGGTCGTGATCAGAATAGTTTCAGATGTATCATCATTCATCTGCAGCTTGTTACATGTCATCCATGATTACACTCTACGCCTTAGATGGTAGCATCAACATCAGTTGGGGGCTTCGATTTGTATATCTGGACCTCATCAGTGTACAATTGGTACCACATTTTATAATGATCTGTGACACTTGAGAGCAAATGTGTTTATATAATAAATATAGCAAAGTGCGATATCAGGTCACTGTGGAACACCACAACATACGATCAACTGTGTTGTAGTGTATTCCATTTGCAGATACTATAAGTGTCTTGTCCACCAAGTAGGACTGGGGCCACAGTAATGCAATATTCTGAATGCCAAAAAAATGCTGGAGACGTTAAAGTAATATAACATGGTCAGTTGTGTCAAATGCAACAAACAAATCAGAAAGGATAAGGACTGTAATATTTCTTCTTTCCAAAACAGAGAGAATGTCATTAATTATTTTCAGAACAGTAGTTTCAATACTGTGGCAAGGACAATATGAAAACCGTACATTGCTAGAAAGACAGTATTAATTCTGATCAGATACACGTTGGGTTTGAACAAACTTCCCAAGATGTTCAATATGAACCGGAGTTTAGAAACTGGGTGGTAGTTCTTTAAAACATTATGGTAAAGTGTTGGATCCTTCAGCGGAGGCTTGATAATGGCAGCTGTGAAAACTGATTGCGACTTATCGGATGAGAGAGAGGTATTAATATCATCTGTTAGTAAAGACAATATTGGATCAAGCCATTCAAGCAGCAGTGATTTCTGAATTTAATCACGTTCACCTGATATTGCTGCTCTCTTCGTCACGAGTGTCCTTACCTAATACATAAAAACAGTTTCAAATTCTGTATCGTGGTGATGAGGAGTCATTTCTAATTGCGTTTTCAAGTGTATCTCGAATGATAATACGTTTGGCATGGAATAATTATACAAACAGGTCTGGAAAGCTTCCTGTAGAGAAGGCAGTGATGTACATGTGTTATTTGACATTAGTTTGTTAGTAATCTCAAATAGATCTTTTCAATTGGATCTCTCGGTGATCGTATTCCTGTAGTTCGATAATTTGACTAAATGGACTATGTTTGTGACATTCTGTTTAGCGGCTTCATATATTGGTTTTTGAATATTGAATATGGTGGAAAGCCAAAGCATATCCTTTTTACGGCATACTCTATTGGCAGTGCGAAGCTGGTCCCTAACACTGCTATACCACAATTCGTATATGATACTCTACACCAAGCGGCTGCGGCATGTTTTTCAAACAAAGGAATATTCGCAGATAGTTATCGAGTTGTTCTGCTTACAGGAGGCAATCAGGTCGTTAGGTTTGCTTGGATGTGATTTGTTTAGCTGGTCACATTTATCCTACGGGGGTTTTTCTAACTGGCACATAAAAGTTGATGGTTAGGAACTGATAAGTCCAGATTTCATATAATGCTTAGGCGATTTGTTACAATGTCGTGGGAAACAAGTGTGGACCTTCCGATCGCATTATCTGGCGTAGAGGACCAAGCAGTCTTTTTACAGTTTAATTCTGAAGCTGTATCCTCTATAACTCAGATACACAATTTAATCATTCACAAAACTAATATCAATATAAGGTTTGTTGAACAATACAAAGGAAACCAAGGATATTCATTTTATATAAAATCCAACCCTTTACAAAATAAATAAATTCATATTGCTGCAAAGACTTTACAAAAAATATCTTCATCAAATTCACAAACGAAAATGAACGATGAACTTACAGTATTATGAAATAAATCCCAAATAATTTAAAAATGTTTAATAGTCAAAATAAATAGAGCGCGCCAAAAATTTCACATTCTCAAATGGAAATATCACAGAGACCTGGTCTAACTCACTTAAATAAATCATAATATGTTCTAATCCAATGAGCACCGTTTAATTCCAATGAATAATCCTAACAAATTTATCCTCTCAAATTATCTAAACACGGTATTAAACACATATATAGACTGATTTAACATATTAAAAAGGAATCCAAAAATAATAAATGTCACTGCTCAGTTCTCGTTTTATATACACATAATCGAAGGGTATAGTATGATCATATATCATATTATATCCCGTGTTACTGCTCTTACGACTCTAATATGTCAAAACATCAATGCATGTAATGTAAACAGTCCTTGGGAAATAATTTCATTTAATTATCGTAAGAAACACCTAACAATATATATATATATATATATATATATATATATATATATATATATATATATATATATATATATATATATTATCATATTACCACACTCGATAAGGGATCAATTCATGTAATTTATATACGTGCTATAGTTCCGTTTTATCACAATGGGAAAAACATTCCTATATAATCGACGTTAAACATTGTACGGCTGCATGTTAATGTAATGGTAAATTACACACCAACCTGCAGATGCTGACCAATATTTAAATTTATTCATATTAGAAATGTGTATTATTAGTAGTAGTTCATAGGAAATGAAAGATAGAAAAGACTTTTTTTAAATCTATAGATAGAAAAGAGATGGCCGATTTATTTTAAAAATTCGAATGAATTATATGGGCTTCGTCAGTTCCCATGATGAATATACTTGTCAACACCTTGTGTTAAAACCGGTCACTGTTACATTGTGAAATATTTTGAAGTATTGTAAAACGGCAGATAACAAACGGAAAACTCTCTTACTCCGTTAACTAAAAAAGGTGATGGTTTGAGTCATGTGTTTCGTTAAGGTATCTGCCGAACATATTGAGTATTTAAGATACAATTCAATTTCCCGTCAATTAACCATGTTTGCACTTTAGTTAATTCTGTATATTTTGTCTATGAACGACATATAACAGCCATTAAAATGATGAGATGAGGGATAATGTAGATGTGAAACTTAAAAGGCTTCGAAAACATAATCGACGAAATTAATTGGTCCCACATTAAATATGACGTACATCTTCTATTAATATACAGTGAAACCAAAATAATCAATCCGCCCCTGTCCATCATCAAGCATATATAACAATGAATGGCATATATGTGTATATGCAATAGAGAGAGACAGACATAGATAGAGAGACAGAGACATAGAGAGAGACAGATACAGAGGGAGAGAAAGCGATGGAAACAGAGTTAGACATACATACATACATACATGCATGCATGCATGCATGCATGCATGCATGCATACATACATACATACATACATACATACATACATACATACATACATACATACATACATACATACATACATACATACATACATACATACATACATACATACATACAGATACAGAGAGAGAGAGTGAAGACAGAAGGTACCGTCAACAACAGTATTTTCAGGGTCACCGGAATACATCGGATAACTAATGATAAAAATGGAAGATTTACGAAATGCCAAACTATGTATTCATAGTGATTTATTAAAGATACTTAGAGATAGTATATGGTGCAAACGTAAACATTTTCCATTAAACGAAAAGGTAATTGCTATGAGGATTTGAAGTGTTGAGTTAGCACAGCTTGATCTCTATACCATTATACTCTTGCACCCATACATAACTCCGAAAAAAACCGATAACCGAGGTAGGTAGAACGAATATTTTGGCTATTCTCACAAGCCTTGTATCAAGGAATCCCAATAATAAAGACCTATCGCACGTGACATTAGCATGGTATTGTATCAAGGAATCCCAATAATAAAGACCTATCGCACGTGAAATGAGCATGGCATTGTGCCTTTTACATATGAAATGTAATTGATAACAAGGGATATAGTCTGAAAAGCTGCTATATTTTCGTAGCGGACGCTTTAGCAGATTCAACAATAAGTGATATAATAGTTATCAAAATATGATCAGAGTATGAAATGTGTATCCAAAGCATCTAATTGAATTATAAATAATACGTTGAGCTTGCTCTTTTGGATATATGACCTTTTGGAATATCTCTTTCTTTATTATGATACGTAATTTTAAACCTGTATTAATTAAGAAAAACCTTAGCAAAGGAAAATTTCTACACTATATCCCAACATGGGAGTATTAGCACTATGAGCCTTTGTCTTTATGTATTGCTTCATTTTAAACCTTTCTTAAATAACACACACCATCGTTTACAGTTAACAAAGGTAGTAAGAGATTTAATCTCATGTTTGTCTTATGTTTGTTTCTAAATGCTCTGCCAGTTTGAGATATGTGTCTACCTGTACAACACTTTGAAACATATCATATCAATAGATTGCTGAAAAAATGAAATGTTGTAAAATGCATCTAATGACTTAAGGAATAAATATCAGCTGTCGAGGCAGCATTTTCCAAAGTTTTTAAAACTCGAGATAGCTCTTTACCATCACATCACTTTGGATGCAATTCTTAAACCTGTAAAATTAATATTATGTATCTGATTACTTTGTATTCTTTATAACCTTAATTCGCTAATTTATAGCCCTTGCTAATTCGACACGTGCATGTCAAGTCTCTTTATGCGATTCGTTAAACGTTGTCAGTATCCCTCAGGTATAAGCCTCTCTTGGCCAAATTAAGTTTTCGACTGTTTTCTTTAAAATGATGAATGCATTTATCTACTTCGTTGTCTTGACAACAATTTAATGGTAATATTAAGGCCTGAAATTGTGTGCAAAAAGGTTCAGATTCTGTCCCGTCTTCCAGTGCTAATTATTCGAATCTATATTGCGTTTCTCTCTCTCTCTCTCTCTCTCTCTCTCTCTCTCTCTCTCTCTGCAGCTACATTTGTTTGATAATTCTTTATGTTTCTATCAGCCTGTATATGTCTTGTGTTTGTTATGCTTTTCGTATTTTCCTTTACCACTACTTTACCTGCATTCATATTTGTATTTCCCTCACACCAATCAGTTGCATTTGATGCACCTCTTACTGTTTCTGAATTAATATTTCTGTCAATTATTTCTGAATCTAAAAATTTATTATTCTTGTTCATCGGGATTTTGACACCTTATTTCGTTGATTGCTCATATAACAATAAATACAGACTAATTGTCACATTGTAGAATGAACCAGATTTCCACGTGTGCATGTTAGACTCGAAGGCTACAATTTCGCGCCGTCAAAATGTATGAAGATCTTCATTCAGTTATTTGACATAGCCATAACACTAGAACGCGCGTTTTATTTTGCCAGAGACAGTTAAGAAACATTGTTTACAGGTAAGTGGGGAATTTGTTACTTGAGTAAATGTAATACGTATTTGTTTTCTCCAAGTTACAATGAGACACTTTAGAAGATACGTGCACCGTTGTTGATTACATCCCAACTAATCCTGAAGGTTTTACAGCATAACTAAACCTACATAATGTGAATGAATTCCAACAGTCTAATATGAACTGATATATGACAGTCATCTAATGGAAACACAATATAACGAAAGGGGATGTATATTTTTATATATTCATTTCAATAATATTTACCTTTGTAATGAAAATAATGGAATATTAAAAATGTGTTAAATACAAATTGAAACAAGTTCATGGGTCATTCTAAGATAAGAGTTAAATCCATTACAATATCTATGAAAGGATCTCTCTTTATGAAATACACTGCCAATCATGTTTGTGTTCACACCCTTTTTTGCAATGAGAAGTTGCATAAAAGTGTATGCCTGATGTGTATTTAACCGTACATTTTTCTTTTTACGTACTTGATGATGCCATATCAATGTGCGAAAGGCAGATATATGTGTGGAGTCTATTAAATCGATAAAATAAAGAAGATCTGACAGCTATTAGGAAGAGAACATATTGGGCAAAAAGATTAGAACTTTAACTCTGTTCTTGCCCTCCTCGTACACAACTATTTAAGATCTTGTTGTTTATGCATTTTGGATAGAAATAAAATAAATAATGTATGCTATTAATGTTGTGATCACCTAGTACATTTCAATTGTAAATGACACTATAATTCTGGTTTTTTAAGTTTATACTCAACCAATGTAAGTACGCAAGAAAACCTGGAAGCATCTTCCCGTGTAACGGCCGCTACTTTCTCAGGTCTTCATGGGTACTTCCTCCTTCAAAATGTACTAACCTCACGGCTTGGACAATATATAATAGATGCTATTCACATTACACGCAATATATATATATATGGATATTGCTTGAGTAAAAACTCTTACTTCGTGATGAGAATGACTTTATCGTGTTTTGTTAAATTTTGCGATAGATGTAATGTCCCAGTTTGTAGGATCTAGTAAATAATGATCTACATTAATTTTCTATGGTCCTATTCGGCCAGTGAAAAGCAGTCCATAATGCTTGTGCGGAAACAGTCGTTCCGTCTATAAACAAAAGAAAGAGGAAACGAATAAGTACAACATGATCTGGTAACAACACAAATGTATTTGACTTACCTGCGTAATTTAATTATCAATGCCTTCGATATAAGCTCTACAAATGATTGGTTTAAAGTTACATTAAAGTATATGTTTGGTGGAAGGAGATACGTAATTTGCTAAACATCAGGAGACATTTACAGGTAGGGAGGGACAATGTAACCCAAGACTCGTATTGTTTTCCGTGCGTGTTTGTCAAGAGCGAATAAGCGAGTGATCCATGTGCATGATTCCCAAACTTCACGAGTACCAAAATAAATTTCCCATCTTATTAATAACACAGGTATCTCATTCCTACTCTCGTTCTTCTGTGACAGACAAAGCCTTTAGATAGTATGAGTCGTGAAAATGAACTGCATTTGTCCTTTACGCAAGTGAAAGACCAGGAATAAAATATAATTTTTTAAAAAGGATACACTTCGAGTCTTGTAAGTTATTATTTGTGTTTTTCTGTGATAAAATTGTAAATGCCGATGTATGGGTTGCGTAACGTGCATTGTATTTCTGTCGTTTTTTTGTTTTATATTTGTCTTGTATTCTAGATATGAGCTTTGTATTGTTCTATGTTTATTTCGTACCATTTCATCTCGCGAGTGATATCCTTTCAACCCTAAATGAGACCGAGCTCATATATATATATATATATATATATATATATATATATATATATATATATATATATATATATATATGTATATGAATATGTACATGTATATATATATATATATATATATATATATATATATATATATATATATATATATATATATCTGTATATACAAAGAGAGACAGACAGAGAAACGGACAGAGATTTTGTGACTAAATTAAAAGAACAATGCCCGTTGTTCGTTTATGTTTAATTCGATATTGTGTGCTTATTTTGATATATTGTGCAAGGTTATTATGTTTATCAGCATTTCTCAAGACTATGAGTAATTATGCTTGTAATGGTTTTGAAATAAAGCAATTATTACAATGCCGTAAGTTGAAAAGATTTTAAATAAATTTTGAAATTAGACACAAAGACACAGTGATCCTCATAAAGATTACTCTTAAAACTCACGTTGTCGACTACATGGTAAAACGGATGGAACTAAATTGTCCTACCTTAAATACTTTTTTTTTCGTTTGGTTATATTATCCGATTTCATAAAGTTTGTTTAGTTGTTTTATATGTCATATCATTATAGATGGTGTAAAGTGCATATAGATTCTAAAGATTATCTTCTATAGTTATCGTCAACGTTTCAGATATATAATACAGTTGTTTTCTAAGTTATAGATTATAGCTAAACAAACTATTGTTGTATAGATTGGCCAATTTATACACATCTTCTGTATTGTTTGCATGTTGTACTTTATCTGCTCATACCATTTGTAATTAAACACATATATATATATATATATATATATATATATATATATACATTGGTGTCTTTTGGTGTCTTGTCACTATGCCTATTTTACAAGTACACAATTAGCCTCGTCTATGAATACTATATCATAATTGACTTCGTTAATTTATTCAGCCAATATTATGTTAGTTTTAGTTCCAGTAAATATTTGGTTTTATTGTATAGAACCCTAACACGCGCATACCCTTGATATATCAGGCAATTTAAAGTGTACGAATTGAGTATGGTTACTTTATTTAGTATATACATTTCATATATTGACTAGTAAAAAGTAGGATATCAGTAAGCTAGTATCACTCGATGTATTTCGTTTCTACATCAGTTCATATCGCTTGCTGTGAAGCAGCACGATGCTACCAAATTTTTTTATGAATGTTTCTTGTTGAGAAATCATCATAGATAGCATTATTATATCAAGCAGACTTTGTTCCATCTTCGATTGGATTCAGTATAGTTTTTTGTACTATAAAATGTGATGGCAACTCAGATTTTTTCATGCTCCACATAATTTGTCCGAAAAGATTGCGCATAGGATGATGAAGAATGGGTCATCTCATCCACAATCCATCGTCTCAGGACAATAGTACATGGTTGATTTCAAAAGGTAAAACTTCATCATGCTAATCATAATAAGAAACCCAATGACAAAGAACTAACGCAAAACGAATACTTATTGCGTCGCAAATAGCAATTTGCCAAAACCTTAATTGATTGTTTCAGTTCTAATGCAGAGGAAAGGAAATTCAGTGTGTATTCAATACTGCATCCTGTATTATTATCTCACGTACAGATCTGATCAGATCTTTCACCTGTGTAAGGTGCTAACATCGTCATTGGCTCCTCCTACTTAGATTTTAAAACGTTATGGTAACAATTTGTACAATGAAAGACTTATTAACATTATGTTTGCCCTCAGAAAACACATTTTAAGAGAGGTACTCAAGGACACATATGAAAGAAAATTTAATCTTACCTTAAATATTACAAACGCGCAAATATTGATATTTATTGATATATTAGGATCGTCTATTCCTTTGTATAGCTGGTCCACCTAGTTGAAATAGACACGTTTCACAGTGATGATAATCAATGCTAACACGAATATATATATATATATATATATATATATATATATATATATATATATATATATATATATATATATATATATATATATATATATATATATGTATATATATATATATATATATATATATATATATATATATATATATATATATGTATATATATATATATATATATATATATATATATATATATATATATATATATATATATATATATATATATATATATAAATGACATGTTGTTTCCACATTCTTCTTAAAGATGCAAATTCATAGTATCATTTGTTGAGAAAATACAAATGCATCACATATTTGCTGCTGTTTAAAAAGGTTAGGGAATAAATCAAAATCTCTACCTTTCAGTAAAAAAAATTTGATTATCATGTTTTTTATAGACGATAAGGTAATTATTCTCAAAACCGAATACAGTTTATACTGTACTGGCAAAAGTGTTTATTAAATAAATGACCACTATTTCAGAGTTTGCTAAGGATTATAACTAATTTCAACGAAGAATTAAGTTCATTGTTGCAAAGCGACATGATTACATAGGAGCCTATTTAATGTAATTTCATTAGAGTACAGTTAATAAAACCTAAGCCAAACTTAATTATGATCAGGTTTCGAAGACAGACTAATCCAGATTTATGCAGCCAACTAAAATCTATTTCCGGTGCAGGCTAAACAAATGCAATGGTACAGGTCCGGTTTGCTCGCGCATAGTTCCATAATCACGCTCTGTTTGTTTTAATAGAAA
The DNA here is from genome assembly GCA_030141615.1 of Unio pictorum. Lineage (NCBI taxonomy): Eukaryota > Metazoa > Mollusca > Bivalvia > Unionida > Unionidae > Unio > Unio pictorum. The sequence goes on along the minus strand of JARLTB010000220.1, from coordinate 12,698,092 downwards.
TAGTACGTGAAATAATTGAATCCTAAAGTGTTATACGGTTAGGTATACAATACTTACACCGTTGACAATGTGAAACAAATATTCTCTTAGGTCTGCTTCGGCTCTTTCGTCTGTCTTGTGCTAATCCTTGGAACGTGCTATTGCCTTAAATCTGTAAACAGAGATTTTATATATGTAATCGTTCTTATTCTCTGGAATAAGTAAAGTAGTGGGTAGCCTCACATTATAAATGCATGTGATCTGAATCTCAAACTCATCTGAACAAACTTTGTATGTTTCCAACATTAGAAATTCGCCAAAGGTCAGAAATGATATCGAATGATGTAGATCGAAACGCATATATAAATATCTTCATGACATATCGTCGTTGACGCAGAAAAACATCATGTCAGGGTTAATATATTTGAAAAGACAGTTGGGGATAGCGGTGCAAGTTGTTTGGTACTAATGACAGAGATACATACTTTACTTCAAGTATATACTTGAATCTTAAAAGACAAATATTTATATGAATTTCTCTCAAAAACGTAGTGCAAGGACAAATTTAATACCGTCTGGTTATATCCAATTTTTACCAATATCAGTTGGGTTAATTTTCAATCAATATTTACTATATAACTAAACTGCTTGCACAGATGCGTAATGCATAATTACTTACGATTAGGAATGTATCCGTTATTGGGATTTTCTGATGAATTAGTGTTGAACACATAACGTTGTTTCAATTATTGTTGTAGAATATATGTTTATTGCAATTCAAGGCATAACCTTTGTTACGAGTTTGTGCAATTTCCATTTAAAAAAATTAGATTTTTAGAGCTTTCTCTAGTATCGTGCAATCACGTGAAAACTTCAATAACAGCATATAAGGATATGTATTCTTATCGCACATCTGAGCAATTAAACCTATTGATGCAAGAACGCATATTGATAGATCGTATCTATTAGATAAATGAAGTTGAGTTGGGTAATAGGCAGCTAGGTTTGTAGATAAATCAAAAATAGAAGAGAAAATAGAGTCAGATCATTAGAAAACGTTAATTCTTAAACGTCTGGTACCTAGGTAAATAATTTGACATATGAATGCAGGTATATATATATATATATATATATATATATATATATATATATATATATATATATATATATATATATATATATATACAGTTTTGGTAAATTAGATAGAGAGTTAGATAGATAGATAGATAGATAGATAGATAGATAGATAGATAGATAGATAGATAGATAGATAGATAGATAGATAGAAAGATGGATGGATGGATGGATGGATGGATGGATGGATGGATGGATGGATGGATGGATAGACGGTCGGACGGATGGACAGACAGACAGACAGACAGACAGATAGTTAGATACATAGATAGATAGATAGATAGATAGATAGATAGATAGATAGATAGATAGATAGATAGATAGATAGATAGATAGATAGATAGATAGATAAATAGATAGACAGATAGATAGATAGATAGATAGATAGATAGATAGATAGATAGATAGATAGATAGATAGATAGATAGATAAATAGATAGATAGATAGATAGATAGATAGGTAAATAGATAGTTAGATTTCTGATTAATGTACAATTTCAATATTTCTGAATCGGTCAGTACAGCAACCTCGACATAGTAATTGTTTCGGTTGTTAGTTTTATCTATTGACGGAATTTGTAAAACAAAATCACATTTAGTTTGCACCCAATACGTTAGAAATAATTATTATAAAATCCAATGTCATATTTTTGTTTTATAATTGTAATTTTAATGAGCATGTGTCCATAAGAAATGACATTTACAATTCATAAAAAGGTATATTCTTATTAGACATGTATTGCCTTAGTACGACGGATAATATACATTAGATTTAAGTTGCATTGTTACAAAATAACATTTTTCCAACCACATTACCTTACTATTCTAATATGTTTAAATAAATTGTACATCGTATTTTTTTATGTTTGTTCCACCATAGCTACTTTCTCCTCTTGGTAATGTTGAAAACATAATACATGTATTGATATCAGGATTTGGTTTGTCTTGTCCATATGGGATACGTCGGAGACGATCTATATATTTCTATTGTACATTATTCTCGATGATGTGTGTTTGTTCTGCCAATATAGACCTTCTTTATGATACTAAGGACATTACTTTATTATCAAATTTGCATATCAACAGGTAGCACCTGTCAAACATTGTAAATAAATATTAGCAGAACAAATGTATTCATATAATTGATTTTTATCACTTTCTTCCTACGTTTCTTTCCCTTTAAATTAAGGTGGCATTAAACCGTGATTGATAGAACTGTATTAATACCACACTCACACACATGCACATACTTCCGCCTCCGACGGTCGAAGAGTGTAACGTCTGTCTCCTAATCGAATGTTCCCTTTCTATTTAATAATAATAATAATAATAATAATAATAATAATAATAATAATAATAATAATAATAATGTATGTATGCATGTGTTTGTGTGTGCGTGCGTGCGTGCGTGAGAGAGAGAGAGAGAGAGAGAGAGAGAGAGAGAGAGAGAGAGAGAAGAGAGATGTGTGTTCTTGAAACATATCAGTTAAGTTTGGTTTTGCCACCACGTCAAGAATGTATCTTGTACTTTATTGCGACACTTGTACTGGTGCTTGTACAACTTTAAATAAATGCATTATCTTATTATCTTTTAGACAAACAAACGTGTATCCGTAGATTACAAAGCTGATAATGATCGTGATCTAGAATTTAATAAGTTGTTTACCTCTGTCCGGTAAATAAATGAAAAGACAGAGAAATAAAATAGCAATTAAAATACGTGCCACGCATTCTATTTGTTGGATTTCAAATCCTGAGTTTATAGTGTCGAATTTTTTTAACTGTTAATATACGTACCCACAATACAATTAATAACAAACCATTGCGAAAATGCAATTTTCTTTGTCTCATAAAGGTTCTTTATGGAATCATGTGAAAACACTTTCACATTAGCATACAAAAGATATACAGGAATTCTGCTTCACGTCTAAGCTTATGACATCAATTCGAGCAATCAATACAATATTCTAGTATTATTTTAAATATTACGTTAGACAGAGTATATACGACTGAAAGATTAAATTTATTTGAACATAAAGAAATAGATATGCCTAATATAAGTCTGTAATAGAATCAACCCAGCTGAAACTAATTAAATCAAGCATACTAGAATTAAAACCTGTCCGTAACATTTTTTTAAACATTCATTTTCTGGATCTTTAATACGCTTATTTTAAATTTACAACCTAAAGCTGTTAATTCAATCGTGAGCTATTTAGCACGTGAAGACTGTCAACCATTTACCAATTCCTATCAATTTCACGACGCCGTCTCTATTCAGTCACTGTTCTAAAAGAACCAATAATGGCATTCCAAGTCGAAAATGTTTTTAAAGAATTAAATTTCAAACTTATATTGAGATCACTTTTGCTGAGATAAAAAAAATAGCTAAATAGCCAATTAAAGACCTGCATCATTACCAAGATTAATTGATCGTGTAAGAAATTGGTTGTAAATAATAGTAAAATAAAGCGTTTGTTTCAATTCTGAATATATATATATATATATTCAGAATTGAAACAAACGCTTTATTTTACTATTATTTACAACCAATTTCTTACACGATCAATTAATCTTGGTAATGATGCAGGTCTTTAATTGGCTATTTAGCAGTGTGTGCGTGTGTGTGTGTGTGTGTGTGTGTGTGTGTGTGTGTGTGTGTTTACATTATTTAATTGAGCTTGTAATATGTGATTGAAACCTAACAACATACCTCTAACTGTTACATTCTAACAGCGTTTACGAAACGATTAAAACAATTCCCAATAGATACACGGAACACAAAAAACGTTCTCATCAATTTTTACTATTAAATATTCAGTATTTGCTTGAAAGTTTTCTTCTCAAAATCGACTTTGTCTGATACCTGTCAGTTAATAAATTACGTATCCTAGAAGGCAAATTAAAATTAAATTTCTTTCTTCGGTAATAGCTATTGGTTCAACTGTTCCATCAATCGGACTTTAGTAAATCAGTTATGTCAATTGCTTTCAAACATTGAACAAATGTATGTTTTTATTTGATGTGTTTGAAATTGATGTAACAAGAAACTAATCAAATCAAGTCAATTGGTGTCAAGGTGAACAATATAAATGATATAAGTACAGATGTGAAAATAACTAACCTAGGTCCACCTATGAGATACACTGAACACGAAATAAACATTGAGTAGTTGTATGTTTTATTTATTTAACATATCCAAAGGACTAAATAATACCCCAAATAGGCTGTTAGAAGGAGACAACAAGCACCTTTCAGGGGTCAGCTGCCATTACAAATGATATATTTTCATTTAATAGAAAACTCAACAGACCTGTAATAATTATGACGCAAGTATTGCAATCGTAAAAATAAAATATGTCACACAGTCCATCTAATAAAAGACGCAATATACCGGTGGTTATTATTCATGCTTACTCTGCAGCACAAAATAATTGCCAGATTGGTATGTTCCCGGTTGACATTATAAATCCAACATACTCATGAATAAATATTATAGCTCTTTTAACATTCAGCTACAAGGAAGACATGTTCTGAGTTTTACATATTTATAAATTCTTCAGTATGCTTGATACAGAATTATTTACATTCTACCCAAAAACCTGGATTCTTTCAGCCACGTATAACTTTCATTAACATGTTGATCAACTGAAAGATAGATTTCGATTTACAGAGATCCACCGAGACGTACACGTTCAAAAGAAAGTCTTATTCTCGTTTTGTAAATTAGTAGTGTTCAGCAGATTTCCCAAAGTGAACAGGTATGGTTCTAATATTTGTTCGGCTGGATTTAATTCTCTCTCTCTCTTTCTATTGCACATTTCCGTTAATTCAAAATCTAGCGTACATCTTCTTTGATACTCTCTGTTAACGACAAAAGTCAAGTATGGAAAATATCTAACGACATTCCTCAATCACAATCAATACAAAGGTTAGTTGCACAAATACTTTACCGACAAAACTCAATAGCGACTAACTTTTTTCAAACATGCAGTGTAACTAATAATTTTTTAATATATAGATGATCCTATAAATCCTTGACAACAACCGGTATGGGCTTAACAATTTGCAATAATGTAATGAATGAATGCCTCATACCACGCATAAATGGTTCAAAGGACATGAAGATGGCTATTACTATCGACATCTTAAAAGACTGGGTAACTCAGTACCAATGCAACAAGATGGTAAATGGTCCCTTAAATAGATAATTATGAAGCACGATATAAAATATAAAGTCAATGACTCATTGTTGCATACATACTCTTAAAAACAATACAATAACCACCTGATTTTCATAGGCAACCAGTCTCCGAGACACTACACTTACAACTATGTATGTATGTATGTATGTATGTATGTATGTATGTATGTATGTATGTATGTATGTATGTATGTATGTATGTATGTATGTATGTATGTATGTATGTATGTATGTATGTATGCATATTATACAGTCTCAACACACAGAAATGATAAATTTAAACATTATGCGATGCAAGTAAATCTGTTATATTTCTATATAACTGCTCAAACATTGCGTGATTATAGGCATGTCTTCGCACAAATCAGGAAAACATGGAATGAATAATGTTATATTGAGCTGATTAAATTTGTCATCATCTACCCGCAGAGTGATTATTAGAGAGATACAAACTATATTAGGGTGAATCCTTTAAATGTGCTCGATATGTGTAGCAAACGGTTATTTAATCCTTACAATGTCCATCATCAATCAGTTTCGTCAGCAATGTCAATAAATGTCCATCTTCCACTATTAAAATTCCATGATAGTTAATTAATAACTATGAGATTATCATTAAACGAAATAGTACTTTACGCATTTCATCACATTCTTGCTCTGAAACTCTCAAACTAAAACTATGATTCAATTTTTTTAAATAATATTTGGAATACTTACCATTATTAATTACTCATACAAATCAAAATTATAGAGCAGAACCGTCTGATTGTAACATTGAAATGTTCATTTTTGACTACTGATTTTTGGGCCGTTATTTTTTTCTCATCATATATAGATTTTGCTTTTCAATGGTCTGTGTTAAGTTAGGCTACTTTTGTTACGTATGCGTACATGATATTCTTCCGTTATGGATAACAGTTGTACAGGATCCACTTCCTCATCTAGTAAATTATCAACATTTGTTAAACAACTTAAACTAGTCATTTTGTCAGTAACGATTTCAGGTACTCGTTCGACTAACATACTTTTATATTTAGATTATTAATGTTAGTTGTATAATTTTTTATACACGAGATGTAGAGTGGAACCAGTTTCAAATCGTTGTATTTTTGACTTAGTAGATTAAACGTAGACACTATTCGCTGTGACGTTTGACAAGAAAGGGATAGTTTCACGAATTTCCCATTGGAAGGCGATTCTTCTGTATCAGACGGTCAAGTGCTTATGTACATCACCGTCAGTGCAGGCAGCTTGTACAAGCTGTGAATGCAAAATACACATCATTAACGGTTCAGTTGGAAATGGTCCCAATCCATTTCATCGGTCTTCTCTCCTGACGACGCAAATGTTTAGTGACAATGAGATTCAATGAGATTCACACAGGAGGCATCAAGTAAAGATTATATGGATTCTGTTAAACGTCCAATTATTTAAATGTAACTCGCATGCAACGTATGCCGTCTTCTTTCTTTCATGTTGAAGCACACATTTGAGGACAAGCACCTAGCACGAAAGTGAAGGTGATGGAACTCGCTATACTTACCTGGGACGCATACACACTCAATGAGAGTACAACATCACATTAACCAGGTAATATAAGATCTCTGGCCAGTGAAAAGGTGAACTGGCTAAACATCAAAATCACTAGATATGAAGATGGTTATCGGGATTGCTATTAAATCACGGGAAGCTCACAAATCCCCATACAGGCGTGAATGATAAACAATTTGAAGTGAGACCCCACTTAAAGTACGACGACATGCCACTATGATAGCGGTTACGCTCCTACAAGACAAATCAATGTAAAATAAACGATTGCTCTTTTAAAGACATGGGCTATGTATAAGGTAGAACCGAAGGCACACAGTAGCATTATTTTGGGAACGCCTTGGTTGATGACACCTAGAAAGTAAATTATCTAAACTCTCCACACAGTCATCTCACTGACCACATCGTCATTCCCAAGGCATAATGAATCTTATCAGCCAGTTATCCATGCTCAATACCTAGTTCCAGCACAAGGTAACTCAATTACATCAACACGAGATAAGCAGCAGAGAGGGTGAATCCTACAACCTTTTTTTTTACTTTTTTGATTATGGCACTATACCCTTCTCGCGAACCAGAAAAAAAAATGACAATGATTGTTGTCTGAAAACATTCGCGTTTTCGTTGATGAATCATAAATGTCGCAACGTCGTTGTCACTCACCCTCTCTGCTGCTATGGGTTACGGTGATTTTATCAAGTCCGGTCCTTGGATGAAAATCCTTTGAAATTGCAAGCAATTTACGATGAAAGTCTTTACGACGAAAATCCTTTCAGGATGAAAGTCCTTAGGACTTTACAAACAGACTAATCGCTAACACCTCGTCTTGTAAATCAATCAGATTATTGGACTGGTCAGTGAGTTTGAAATTAATTCTGGTTAATGAATTATTATGACATCGCATATAGACTGGATTAGTTGGATCCTCAATAATTAAATACCCTGGAGGAGCTGTTGGTGCAAATGAATATAGAATATATCCCTGCTGAGCTTGATTTGATCGTTCTAAATTTATTTGATAGCTTCCTTCGATCACATCACACACTAAATTGATTGCTATCACCGATGAAATATTCACATTGAACGGAGCAATATGCCTGCCACCACCGTCTGGGTCATTATTATGTTTGAGGGTTTTTATTTCCGGTGATGTTGTTTTTTTCCATGCATCATGAATTATTTTAAAACCAACATCGATGGCATCACTGAGAGATTTTTGTAGTTCTAAGATATTATATCCTGGAAGTTTGACTGTTGGAATATCCTTGACGGGGATATTTAAGTTCGATGCAAATGCTGTTCTCGATAGGGGGATATTGTCATCTAATACCTCTTGAATAATTTGTGAATGAAATGTTTCCATGTCATTGATGATTTTGTTACATGTTTCTATGACGCTGATAAATTCATCTCGGGTGAGAGTACCGGATTTAAGGGATATTAACAACAGTGAAATATCGTTATTGAAAGCTGTGAAATTTTCAGTGATTTTATCCCAGTTAGCATAATGATAAACAATTTGGCCGTTCTCATATTCTACTCTAATGAAAAAATACGACTTATTGTAATCTCTATAGCTTTTTATTGGATTATCAGATTTTATCCTGTCAGTGACATAATCAGATTTTTTCGGTTCAGGTGGTATGTTAACTTGTCGAGGTGGTAATTCAGGCCAACCTAACACTGTTCTTATTGAGCTTTGATAGATATCTACGACATATCCTTCTGTGCTTATTTCAATGGCAGATGATAGCGTCGGCACATGAACTGTTATAGCGATTTTTGATTCTTTTCCAGTAATCGATTTTATTCTACGCGCGAATTCATCATTGATTTGTTCGATTTGGTATGACCCTGTTGGTATCGAAACGACGTTCCAGTCTGGGGTTCCGTCGGGTTTATTCTTATTTGCAAACACTAAAGAATTATTGGGTTGTTGACCACCAAATGATTTTGACCTAATATTTGGCCAGCTGTGATACACTCGTAATTTTGCTAGCGCTATCTCCTTCACTGGGACCGGAGAGGGGAAATTCACACTGAATTCTGGATTCGTTGAGGTTATTGAGATCATGCTGGTTTGTACTGGGTTTGTGTTCTCCACTATTTGTTGAAGTAATTCCATCGGTGTTGTCATTGTTATTATACTCATGATGTATTTCTAATTTTGATACTGCGGAATCATAGACACGTACCATCACTGAGAACTCACTATCTGATATCGTTGAGGTTATTGAGATCATTTTGGTTTTTTCTGATTCCATCGGTGTTGTCATTGTTATTATACTCATGTTTTTGTATTTCTAATTTTGACATCGCAGAATCATATATATCTACCATCGCTGAAAACTCACTCTCTGATATAATTGTATCATCGAGAGATGACGATATCAATGAGGATAATTGCGAGTATGCAGTGGACACAACATGAAATTGAATTATGTAGTCTTGTAGTTTCCGTTGGCTGCATGATGATATTTTTTTTGTGACTATTGAAATAATTCCAGCGATTGTTGTTGCCGCAGAAATGCAAATTGGAACAGCTATCGGAGCCATCATTGTCACTGAAGACAGTATAATACCAGCTCCGGTGATTACACCACTCACTGAATACACGGTAACATCAATTGCGGTAATTCTCCTGCGATATTTTTTAATTTTCATTGCATACTCCTCAGACAGGGTTTTGAGTCTAGTTTGATACTCTCTGACCTGATCATAGCGATATTGCGATGATGAAATCATTTTTATTTTAAATACGCTAGCGTTTTCAATTGAAACCGTTAGTGAAATTGCTTTGCAATTTTCAACTTAAATCCGCTACGAATTCCACATACCATGTTGTTGAAACCCTAACCAAATTTTTATCAGTAGATGTGATTGTGAACTTTTCAGTTGTATTCTTGTCGATGATCGTTGAAATCGTATTATTGACCCCGGATAAACTGGACGATGAAATATTAAATTGAGACAATGGTGTTACTAGTGTTAATCGATAAATACCTTTAACGGTTGCAGTGATATCTAATTTGTTGTTTGTAGGTGTCCACTCAAATGATCCGTGTTGGATCGTGTATACTAAGTTGTTGGTTTTCTCATGAGGAATTTTTGTTTTTTCAATGACTGTTATCATCCTCGTTGCATCCCCTTTGATGGCTTCGATGAAGGTTTTCGTCTCATCGATGGATTTTTTAATATCAGGGAGTTTCAGTTCAATTTTATCGAATGTAGTTCCAATAAATTTATCAATGATATTTCTACGAAATGCGGTAAACTGTTTTATGTGTTCTTCGGTTTTAGATTGAAGTGTTGCTAGTTCCAACACAGAACTTTTTAATTCATCGTTGAGAGTTTTAAATCGATCTGTAATCGTCGAAAAAAGTACACCTGGTTTCAATTTACCCTGATCGGAAAATAACGCAACGGTGTTCTCGATTGCGTTTTGTTGTTTAACTAAAATATCATCCAACGACACATCACTGGTTTTCAATTTACCCTGATCGGAAAATAACGCAACGGTGTTCTCGATTGCGTTTTGTTGTTTAACTAAAATATCATCCAACGACACATCACTGGTTTTCAATTTACCCTGATCGGAAAATAACGCAACGGTGTTCTCGATTGCGTTTTGTTGTTTAACTAAAATATCATCCAGAGAAATATTACTAGATTTCAATTTACCCTGATCGGAAAATAACGCAACGGTGTTCTCGATTGCGTTTTGTTGTTTAACTAAAATATCATCCAGAGAAATATTACTAGATTTCAATTTACCCTGATCGGAAAATAACGCAACGGTGTTCTCGATTGCGTTTTGTTGTTTAACTAAAATATCATCCAGAGAAATATTACTAGATTTCAATTTACCCTGATCGGAAAATAACGCGATAGTATTCTCGATTGCGTTTTGTTGTTTAACTAAAATATCATCCAGAGAAATATTACTAGATTTCAATTTACCCTGTTTGTCCTGAAATACAACTATTTCGTTCGGGTCAACATTTACTAAATTCAACGTCTCAGCGATTTCATCTTTAATTTTTTTTTTATATCCTTGATAGAATCAGGAGTTGCAGTGTCATCGGGTTTGGGTTTCAGAGGTCTTCCCCAAATATCAATCATGTTATTGTAAAACTCTTTCTCTCTTTAAAATCGTTTCGATTTCCAGCGACTACTAGTGTAGTCATTTACGACAATGTGTGGTGGTTTCCCCCTTGGGTTAGAAATAGCGTCAAGGACATTTAATACTTCACTGCCGCATATTGGTGGGTCATTGATTTGTTGTGTTGGTAGCGTAGAATACCAAGTCTTCATTGGAAATTTTTTTATATAACGCATAAACTCTTTTGGCGGTGCTAATCCATATGAATCAAAATAGACAATCCCACGTGGATCAATAGCGTATGCAACCCAGTGAGTTCCAGGTCCGGTGCTGTTATCGAGATTAATAATACCTGTTTCAGTTTTGTTTGGTTGATGTGGTAATTGATCTTTCATAAAAACACCTCTGAAATTTTTTATGGCTAGTTTTTTAGCAGCATCCATTAAATCAAAATTGGACATTGGAACCATAGGTTCCTCAATTAATAAACCGGTCCTAGTCTTAGACCCCTTCCGCTGTACCATGAATACGGGGTTCCTGGTAGTCTCAGGCCTTTTCCGCTGTACCATGAATACGGGGTTCCTGGTAGTCTTAGACCCTTTCCCTTTTTTTTATACCCTCGACCTTTCTTCGGTTCATATGATTCAGCAATGCTCTGTACCGCTTTTGTCCCCAAGCCTCCAACTACCCCCAATGCGGCCGCTTTTGCGACTGCTGGGGCTGCTGCCGCAACCAATGCTGGTAACGCAGCAAACAACGGAAATATACCACCTGTTTTTATCATATTTTTGATAGCAGCCGCAGAGAGTGTGATCTGAACTCCTTTTTTATCCTTGAAAGCATCATTGAAATGTTTCACTTGACGAGTTGTCAGTGACAATTTATTTGCCCCACCATTCATTTGATTAGGTTTCAACGTGATTGTGGTTCCACATTGTTTAGCGGATTTTGATTGCAATTTTTTTAACTGACCAGGTGTCAATGACACATTGATATTACTATATGACATTATACAAATACAGATTGATCTAATTGCTATCAAAGATTTTCCACTGGTGCATCAATAAATCTCATTCGTCCACCAACACCTTCAAGTAGCATTGATTTATCACTGAGAATGACAGCAACCGCTCTATAATTAGCAATAGCACCAGGACGGGTTACACGGGCTCTGAAGTGTATATCAACGACAGATTGTCTCATCAAATCAAGATGTTCCAATGAAAAGTAATAAATCGGATAGAGGCTTTTAAAATCCAATTGTGATATTTGCAAACCAGTATCCACATTTAGATCACGTGCCATAAATGACAACAGGTTATGATAGACACGTGAAATATGATTTTGACCGTAATCAAGTTGTACATCTTCAGATGGTTCCTGCTGTCCGTTTATTCTCAGTGAGACCTCTCTAACACCTAACTGATCAAATATCATATGACTTCGTTGTTGATTACCAACTCGTGCATTATTCTGTAATGCAATAAATATATGACGTGGAGCTGAAACCCCTTGTTTTGATGCCAGATGCCAAGTAAATATATCATCAACATTATCCAGTTTAATATCCGTAGTCACTGATAACCAACTCAACAATGATTTTCCTCCTTGGTTCATAAATGATAACAATTTTTCTTCTGCTATGATTGATGGAGTTAACACTGGCATCCACAATGCTAGTTTTGTTAAAATGACTTTACCATCAGCAACACCAGCATCATGCCATATTGCATCATTATCAGTACCCTTTCGTACAAGCGCTACTGTGTGTTTAGCTCCATAAATAACTTTTCTAACATTTCTACAGAATCCGAAAATATGATGCAGTGGAATTGCACATGAAAATTGTCGACGCTGTCCTTGCAACGTTGCTACGCGTGTTGCAAATCCTAGGTTGAAGTTAGTAATATTATTTATGACATCAAAATCACCAGCTGGTCTTGTATATCCGGCTGGTGCTGGATTAACTGAAGAAGCATGTGTTGCCTTGACTCTAGAATACTGGTTGTGTTCAGGGTGATCAGTAATATCCTTAGAAAACATCATAGATGGACCCGCTGATCTTGTATAATCATCAGAATATCTTGCTAACCCTATGATTGTTGTAGCCACATCAACTTCACGGTCAATGGATTCAATTTCTTTTCCATCAATGAGATATCTAGCGCTTTCAAATAACGCCATGATACCGTTATTAACAAAACCGACTTTGATAGTTGGGCTAATGTCATATGGAGGATCATTATGAGCAGCATCATTTGTTACAAGTTCTCCTTCTACTTCAATAAATGCTTCACAAGGCAAAAAGTATTTACTGGTATCATGAACTTGAAGTTCAATTCGCGATCGGAGATCGGGTTGTACTGCGTGATAAGAATAAAATTGAAAATCGCCCACAGAATCATCTTTACGCACTGGGGCCTCCATATCAAATGCTGGATCAGGTGACCTTTTGAACATTTTATTCTATTTATCAGAGTCTAAATCGGATTTTCCATTTCATCGTGAAAAACGCTAGCGTTTTCTACGTGGTTTTTTAAAGCCACTTCCTGCTATCATGTTTGCTATCATGTTATCTTGGTCCCCTTGATTTACCAATGACGCTAGTTTTTCATCTACTGCGTTATTTATTATTTTACTAACACTCGCAGGCATTTCCGCTGTAGATGACAATGGTACCTGTTTCTTTTTTCGTCTCACTAATGATGTTATTTTATTCTTCGCAGTTGAAAACGCTTTCCCGGCAAGATCTCCAACAACACCAATACCCTTATCACGAATAACATCAATGGCTTTCATTCCTAATTGTTTAGCTAACGGCATCACTTTTGGGGCCATTCTTGTAAATAACCCTGCAATGGTATTACCTAAACCATCTCCATAGTATGCTCTATAAACTGGAAACCGTGAATTAACTACATAGACGGGGGTTGGTTTATCATGATTGTAATGTATAATCATCTTATTATAAAACTAGTAGTTTTTTAATTAGTGATCAATCGCTGTAATAACCATGGGCATCTTTGTGATTTTCAACTAACTCAGCAATGAGTTCTCGATATACATTAATGTCCATGATACCACCGGCAAATAATCGTCTACAGATATCAGCGGCCTCATTAATTATTTCCGGTGAGTTGTTTCCGGCTCGTTTCCCTCCGATGAGAACTTCTAACCGTGATATATCACTGAGAATGTTACCAGGACAAGTAACGCTAGTGTTTTCAACTATGCCGCTACCTAAATACTCATCTTCAGTTGACTCCTCTTCATCCTCTTTAACTACTATATTCATTTGATCTATTCTACTCAATACTTTGTCTTTAAAACTCTCAAAATTATTGCGGTTACCTTCTGTGATTCTAAATCTACCACGGTTTGCCAAGTATACTTTTTTTATCCAATTCTCGTCGTTTTTTATATACTCTTTATACCCTTTGTTTACAGCTATTTCTCTTTGATCGAGTGGAAAATTCCGCACGGTAAAGTTAATTAAATTATTGTCATCTTTAAAACTTTTAATTATGTTGTATGCATAGTTTGTAAATATACTTTGCGGTGAATGCATTTTTGCTATAGTAATGTCTTCTTCCTCTTCTTGTTTTCTTGCAATAGCACCTAGTTCTTCTAGTACTTGCTCTTTTTTTTGTTGTTGCCGTGAAGTAGCTACTATATCCACTGGAAGTGTTTCTAAAGACTTTTTTGTTTGTTTAGTTCTTTTTGCTATTTTTTCTAACACAGGGAGAAAAGTCTCTTCTTGTTTTTTTCCTTGCTCAGAGTTTGTTGACACTATCTGTTTCGTTGTTGTAGTTATTGGTTTAAACAACTCTTCAGATCCCGCAGCAAAATCAGTCTGAAGACTCTGCCGTTGTTGCAGTTTATTCCTGACAGAGTCGCGAATTGGTATAAATTTCTTAATTGCATCTAGTCGCTCACGAGCCAATCGGATCGTTAATGCTTCATTGACCATTATTTGAAATCAGAAACCATTTTTCAATTGCAAAACAATTTTTCCCATCGATGATTCCTTCCCTAACGGTCCAATTTTTTATTCAGTGTGAAAATTTTTTATTTTTTATTGCTATGAAATATTTTTATTTTTTATTGCTATGAAATATTTTTATTTTTTATTGCTATGAAATATTTTTATTTTTTATTCATTGATTTTGCCTGTTTTTGACAGTTTTGGTGCCATTTTGTGCAATTTTGGTGGTTTTCAGTTGAAAATCTCAAAGAGATTTTACAGTCAAGTAGTCGATTTTACATGGGATTTTCCATAAGGAAAAGCTGTTAAAACTCATTTTTGATGATTTTTAGCCATTTTTCATCAATTTTTGCCTGTTTTCAGTCATGTTTGGTCATTTTTCATCGATTTTTGGTAAAAAACCTCGTAGGGTCAAGTAGTCGATTTTGCATTGGATTTTCCATAGAGAAAAGCTGTTAGGATTCTATTTTATTTTCGCAGTGTGAAATATTTTCACTGATTCAATCAAAAAATGCTAAAAAAATGAAAATCTCAAGGAGATTTTACTGTCTGACAAAATCTTTTGAGGGTCGGTCAATCAAAATAGTTCATTTTCTTGAATTAACGCTCGTAAGTTTCTAATTTTAGAATTAACTTCCTTTTTCAATTCATATTCGTTACCCAATTCTTTTCGTATTCCTTCCACGATAGTATATAACGGAACAAACACACCTACTTCACTGGAAAATGCAAGAGAGTCTCGAATAGAATTCTGAATTTTTTTGATGAGTGCATATTTCTTTGGTAACATATACTTGTTAGTGCTAACTCCGTATTCTATATCCTGAAAATCCGACTTGATTTGATCAGGATTTAACCCATCTGACAATTTAATATCCTGATTTTTCAATTTTGCAATTTCAACTATGATGCTATTCATATTTTCAGAATTCATATATGATAATACATATTTCTAATTCATTTTTCAAAAATAAAAGAGCCGTTAATATTTTCAAAATTCATTCTGTATATAAATATATTTTTTTAAAATAATTCTGTATATATAACTATATTTTTTTAAATTAATTCGGTATATATAAATATCTTTTTTAAAATTAATTCGGTATATATAAATATATTTTTTAAAATTAATTCGGTATATATAAATATATTTTTTAAAATTAATTCGGTATATATAAATATATTTTTAAAATTAATTCTGTATATATAAATATAAATGCAGACAAAAATAAATAACAACCATGATGAGCGGTTGTCAGTCATTTGGCCCCCTTGATATAGGCCACTGTGTCTTTCATAGGGTTCTTTCTTTGAGTATTTCCATTTTTTTTCTGAGATTTCTTCAATCTCGATTTGACCCTATGACCGTTTCTTTTGGCCGGTAATTCATTTTTGAACACCATACGGGGCTACCCAAATGTGACGGAGAGCTAATTACATCCATGGATGTTATTTATTTTAGGTCATTTATATTTACATTCACCGGAAACATATTCCCCTAAGAGTGAATCTAACTCGTCAAATAACGGGTTAGAATCACAAGAGGGTATGTTTACGTGAAATGACCTAGAGGTTACATATATACGACAACACATCTTTGGAACTCCTTGGTTGCCTTCACATCCAAGTAAGCCCAAAGGAAACCCGAAACATACATCTCCGGAAGGGAGGCCTAACGTGGCAAACGCCATCTTAGACCGCCCAGAAGATATGCTTGGGGGGTGACGTCACAACATATACTTAATTAACTTAATTAAGGACAGCACAAATACCGTATATATCTCCACTCGAGTGTTGTGGCAAATTGTAGGTATACATATACTTAATTAAGGACAGTACAATACCGTATATATCTCCACTCAGATTGTAGGTATACATATACTTAATTAACTTAATTAAGGATGGATTATAATTCAATGATGATGGGACGGCACAAGACAGCACAAACATGAAACGACGGGGCTGATTTTCTACGGCCATCCGACCAATCAAAAGCAACCCATGAAATTAAACCCGGTTGCATGATTGAGAAAAGTCAACCACGCACACGTGTCAATGGCGTGGGTTATTTTTGACTGGTCGGATTGGCCTTTGAAAGCCCCAGCTTTAAACCTTTCATTTAGTATATAAGGTGACTAATACAGCAGCGTCAATCCACAGAGTGTGTTATTTTATTTTCTTGAATTACTTGTTAATGGTGCTTCACAGTATTTAAATGAGACAGAATATTTGCATAAAGCACTAAAAAAAAAGAATATAATCGTTTGAAAACATTTTATATTTGATTTCTTTTCTAATTAATTATAGCCCAGCCGATGAATCACAATTTAAGGGGAAATAACCCATAAATCAAGTTGACACCATCTAAGGGAGAGAGTATATAAGGCGACTTAATACAGCAATCCACAGGGTGTGTTATTT
Source organism: Unio pictorum (assembly GCA_030141615.1). Classification (NCBI taxonomy): domain Eukaryota; kingdom Metazoa; phylum Mollusca; class Bivalvia; order Unionida; family Unionidae; genus Unio; species Unio pictorum. Next base: position 12,680,719 of record JARLTB010000220.1, on the reverse strand, counting down.
TATTTTCTTGAATTACTTATTAATGGTGTTTCACGGTATTTAAATGAGACTGAATATTTGCATTAAACACTAGAAAAAAGAATATAATTGTTTGAAAACATTTATTTCCTTACAAAACAATGCCCCAGCCGCTGAATCACAATCTAAGGGAGATAACCCGACACAATCTAAGGGAGAGAGTATATAAGGTTACTTAATACAGCAATCCACAGGGTGTGTTATTTTATTTTCTTGAATTACTTATTAATGCTGTTTCACAGTATTTAAATGAGACAGAATATTTGACTTAAACACTAAAAAACAGAATATAATTGTTTGAAAACATTTCTTTTCTTACAAAACAATGCCCCGCCGCGGAATCACAATCTAAGGGAGATAACTCCCTTGGTTCATTTGTATACTAACTATCGTTTGTCTAATTCATTAATAACATCACTGGAGAATCTTTCAATGTAGTCTTGAGGGGATCTTATGATTTTATCGCTGACTTTGTCAGTGTCAGGTTCATAATTTCTGATTGATTGTCCATTTTTTATTCGTTTATCATAATAGCGTTTTAGTTCCCTGTATCGTTTGCCGCCACACCTGAAACATAACTGCGATTTTCCCCTGACCCCAACCCCACATCGAATACAGGGTAACGGACCAAGGCTTCCACGACGAAAGCTTTGCATATGATACCCACAGAATTCATTTCTGCATGATTTGTTACACGGTGTCACTGATCCAATCATAAGCCATTTGCAATGATTCATTATACTTAATTCTTTCATTTAAATGCTTGTTTTAATTATAGTATGGAGGAGTTTGAGAGATTATCGAAAATTGCGCCTTGGAAAAGTGTTCAATTCAATCTTGATAGAGTTTCTGATACACCAAAGAATAAAATTCTTGATAGAACCTTGATTAGTAAAATCAGAGACTGTTTTAATGAATTCAAGCGTGATGGAGCAGCTCATTGTTGGTCAACATTTCGAATTGATGGTGTTGTTGACGCTACCATGAATGATGAAAAAGCAGCAGTGATAATCTCAAATCTTGGGGAAGAAAGAAATTTTTTTCGAATAAAATTCCTTATCCGTGATGATGGAAAATGGATCATTAGGGACAAATACGAGCCTATTCTTAAGGACAAAAAAACTGTCACTGTGACTCAGGATTCAAAACCAGGAATTTTGACTGGAATTGACAAACCCTACTACGAAAGATCTTATCCTGTCACAGCAGTTGTTTACGGGATATATCCGCTCAATGACAAACCTGATATTGCAAAACTAGCACCCATGAAATATTCTTCGTCAAGGCTCAATTGTGTAGCAACAAGAATAATGGAACACTTCACAAATGCGTCCCGGGGAAATAAACTAACTGATCTAAGACGAAAAAAAATAACCGAATGGGAACTGACAGTGAAACAGCATGGGGCAACAATTCAGGATATAGCTAAATTAGAAACATCATTGAGATTTCCAATAACGGTAAGGACAATCACCGGTGAAGTATTATACGAATCGAAATATAATAAAAATGGAGCCCCAATTGAAATTATTGATTATAATGAACACGCGTGGTCATCTGCAGTAACAATATTCCCACGGGATAGAACCGTAAAATATATTTTCCAAACAGGGTTGGGACCTGAAGAATGTTTTACCGAGCAGAAATTATTTGATGCTATTTACCATTTGAGTAAAAACGATCCTGTGTCAATGTGGCTATTTCATAGTGCTTCAGACGAAGAATGTAGATTTGATCAGTTTGTAAGGCCCAACGGAGAATTATATCGTACCGAAGAACTGCATAATCAAATGAAACAACTAGCTAGTGAGTTTTCTGGGGAGGAAATCGAAGATCAATTATTAGCAAACTGTTTTCCAGTACCATCAATTGCAGCACATTTTGCTAGAAAGAAAAATGCGTGGAAACCAACACGAAGTGAGTTCTTATCAGATGTCAAATTGTCCTGTCTTGAATACAGCCATGGAGGATTATGGAATACAAAATACACCGCTGATACCGTTATTTCAGTTGATATGATTGCATGTTATCCAGGAAGTTTTCTTGGGTATGGAGAATGCGAGAAATATTTCAAACGATTTGGACACCCCACACACGAAATGACCCGTGTTGCTATTAATGGACCACTGCCACATTTCGATTTAACCGGATTCGCTTGTGTGGTATCATTTGAAATGGCTACAGGACTTCATCCGTGTAGTTATCTTTGGATTGGTAAACACATGTCTGAAAAACACTGGATGCCAATAGTGTTATTACGGTATATGCTTGATTGTAAGATGTTAAAATCATTAATTGTCAGTGAAGCAATTATATCCTATCGAGCACAGAAATCAGTCTGGTTACCACAACCTGATCTAGAAAAAATAATTAGCGAAGAGCGAAAACTGTTTCCTGATTTTAATGAACAACAAATCATGGATTGGTCCAAACAGTTATTTGAAATCAGAAACAATGAAGCAAAAGATCTTGGACGAAGAATAATCGGTAAATTCACTCAGGGTGGCAAAGATGATAATACGAGATATTCTTCACGATTGATTATAGACAATGCTGAATACGATTTTGTAATCACGGATTTAACGAATAGGGGCCTATATGTCAATCGTAAGGACGCATTTATGTCCGATGGAACCAAATTGGGTACAATTGTTACTTACACTGATGGATACAATCCGCAGTACACACATTTGAGAGCTTCTATGCTTGGTTATGCTTCTATTAATTTATTTTCAATGATCAATAGATTTCCTACCACCGCAGTTAGAGTCGCCACTGATTCATTTTACATAAATAGCAAAATGACTGATTTTAAGGCTACTGGCAACGAGAATTGGGGGTCATGGAGAATTAAGAAAGAAATGATTCATGATTATATTCAATCAGCAGATGTTACCATTGAGAATAATTATTTAGAAAGCAATCAGTGTTCAAAATTTTCTAGTGCACCACCGATTTCTGATCCAATCTGTAGATATAAAACAGTTTATTCAAACGGCTGTGGTGGGTCAGGAAAAACAACCCGGGCAATTGAGTTATTTCGTGGGAAAAATCCTACGGATTTCACAAAAATGATTGTGCTAACACCCACACACAGACTTGCAAGAGAGATGATACAGAGAGGAGTTAATGCCTGTACCTATCATAGTTTTTTCCGATGGAAGGGAGATAAATGGACTCCTGAGCGCATGGGAGAGAAATTTATTCCTGAAATTATCATTTGGGATGAAATAGACACAGTGCCATTAGATGTATTAAAAATATTTCTTGAGTGGTTGTTATTGAAAAATACAAAAATCGTCATGTGCGGTGATCACGGCCAACCACCACCATTTGTCGGTGCTTCCCCACATGAATGGCTAAAGGGTTTTGTAGACTATTATGAAGAAATTGATACCGATCATAGATCACTTGATAATGAATTAAAAGAATTTAAGAAACTAATTAGATTACAACCGGATAAAATCCAATGTGAAATAGCGCGTGAAATAATTTCAGAAACTCCAATGAATGAGTTTTGGGAAGCATGGAGACCAAATGATTTGATCATTGCAAGTAGAAAAATAGTCAGAGACACACTTCAGATGAAATTATTTGAATTGCATAAACAAAAATTCGCAACACTTCCAGTGCCCCTCTGTTATAGGCCATCAGATACACGAAAACAGAACATTGAAGTTGATATTCCAGGCCCAAAATCCGAAGGATTTCAAAAACAGAATTTAGTATTAAATGATATTGTGCTGGTTGATATCAATGTCGTTGAAGATGCATTGCGTGCTAATAAATCCCCGTGGACGCTAGGTTATGCAGCGACAATACACTCTTCACAAGGATTAACTATATCGGATACAATTGTTTGGATGGTAGATAATCGCATAGAATGGTCGAATTTAGTCTATCTTTCAGTATCCAGAGTACGAAAAATAAATCAACTTAGAAGAATTGTTTTCGATGATAATGACACCACAATAGATGATATTGATATTAAAATTATTGATAAAAAACTCTCCGGTTACAAACAACAGGACAAAAAAAAACAGCGAGAATTTGACATTGATGCTGAATTAATAATTACGCTGAAGAAACAACAGAATAATCACTGCGCAAGTTGCAATTGTATAATGCGTTGGCAGTATTCGGATAAGGATCCTCGCCAATTTACCGTTGACAGAAAAAATAATAGTCTCGGTCATGTCAGAAACAATGTGATGTTGACTTGTCTTGAGTGCAATAGACGCAACGGTGCTAGTTAAGCCCATGCGGTGGTAATTGAGTATCCTCAGGTATCACTTGTAATTGCTGTCTAGTAAATCCTCGTTGAGGGGCAGTTGAATCCAGTTTATAGATTGGAAGTCTACCCGTAGATCGTGTTATACTAGATATCTTATGTGCAGTAATACTCCAAATAGGATCAGTAGCCCTTTTTCTGCCACCCTCAAGCTCTCCTGGTTCGTATAAATATCTCACAATGACATTACTACCAAGAATTGGTTGTTTGAAATCTTTTTGAATTTCCATTTCAGGTATTGACTTCTTTTTAATCGCATTGATAGGTTTCAAATTAATTGTTCTAGTAATCTCATTATTCAGTGCAGTAATCACAGCTGGTAACCTTTTAACCCATTCACGGGATCTTTTTTCTTGGATGAATTCTTTTGCGTATTGATATCCAAATAACCGCTCAGCAAGGGTTTTATTAAACCGTTCTACAATTGCCTGATCACGATGTAGCGCAGTATGTCCTCGTCTGATAGTGACATTATGATTTTTCATTATTGATAACACTGCACCCTGAAATTCCTTGCCAGGATCAATTTGTAATAGATTTGGCCAGTGCAGAGGACCTCGTCGATAAATCCTTTCAAATGCAGAAGCCACTTCAGTGGCCGATTTTGTTTTTAACGGTTCTGCTTCCTTGTATCGACTTGCAATATCAACTACGGTTAATGCGTATTTGTAACCGTGGTCATGTGGCAAAAATAATAGATCAGCCTGATGAACTTCATTGGGTCCGGTCACATCAAAATGCGAGAATTGAATTTGTTTAGGCGGTGGTAGATAAATTTGCCATAGTGCCTGTTTAGATAACCAATGAGCCGCAGTGGTTTTTTTCACTTTTGCAGCGCTAGCGAGTTTATGGATTGCTGCCTTGCCTCTCCAGTATCCTTTTGGAGAATAATAAATAGATTCCATGTTGTTATTAATTACCAGCACCTAACATCAATTTACTTTTCATAGCCGATTTTATCAAAAAGGAAGCCAATTTTTCTTTGAAAGATTTATCAGGAATAGCATTTAACGCATGAATTAATTTCACATCCGCGAGATGCCTGTGCTGCAGATTGCTGCTTTTATAAGCAACATCATGAAGGTGACAGGCCTTATCAATGGCATTTATTGGTTCTTCACCGGGTCGGGGCTGATTTTGATCATTGAGTCTGATATCAAGTCTTGTTCCCGGTCCACAATAACTATATCCTGGAAGGTGCTTTTCTCCAGGGTATTTTGCCCATGGGGTTCCAGGGAGTTTAGTTAGCTTGGCTGCGATATCACCTCCTCGTTTTTTTTTAAAGGTTCCTTGGGTTCCTTGGGTTTAGAAACAAATCTAAATTTCTTTGTACTACATTGTACGCATTTACCAGAAAGCGCTGATCGGTTATTTTTAGTTGTAATCGTCGTCAAGTCATCTGTGCCAGTACGTTTTTTACACTTCACACAATATAGATCCATAATTTATATATAACGGCATGAATATAATTGATTATTCAGCTACCCGACGACGGGAACCTATTAAACATCATGAAATGTTGCCGAATTCAATTAGAATGATTATAATCGGACCATCTGGAAGCGGAAAGACACAACTGCTACTTAATTTGATAACGAGATGGATGAAATGGAACAAATTGTATTTAATAGCCCCGAGTGTAGACGATCAGCGATGCTATGAAGTGCTAAAGGATTTTAACGAGAAAGCAAAAGAATTTCAAATCGATGATGATATTATTGAATTTATTACTGATATAGAGGAAGCCCCTTCCGTGGAAGACATCGATGGAAGTATTAACAATTTAGTGGTATACGATGATATCATGTTAGATAATCAAAAAAATCCTGCTAGAATATTTTCCCGAGGCAGGCATAAAAACACTGATGTGATCTATGTCACTCAACGGTACACACAAATACCAAAAGTGATCAGAGATAATTGCAATGTGTTGTGTGTATTTAACGGCGTTGATACTCATACGCTACGAAATATTCATCAGACTTGGTGCAGCGGTGATATGAATCATAATCAGTTTAGAAATTTCTTTAGTCACGCTCAGTCAAAACCACACGGATTTGTGACAATAAATTTAGCAGACCCGAGGACACGATATCGTATAGGACTTGATAAAATATTCGGTTAAAATCACCGTAACCCATAGCAGCAGAGAGGGTGAGTGACAACGACGTTGCGACATTTATGATTCATCAACGAAAACGCGAATGTTTTCAGACAACAATCATTGTCATTTTTTTTTCTGGTTCGCGAGAAGGGTATAGTGCCATAATCAAAAAAGTAAAAAAAAAGGTTGTAGGATTCACCCTCTCTGCTGCTAGATATTTCCAAATGGAAAACCTATAATTCGAAACATATTGTTACACGCATAGGGGTATTCACTTGACCGAGCGGTGTCAAAACCCTGGCGCGAGTCACGCTGGAAGTCATATGTTTTCCCCAAATTTCCAAAGACTTCCATACAACTTGAGTTGTAAAATGGAAAGAAAGACGTGTCTGCTATAATTATTAATCTTTGCTGTAATCAATGGGCGACCCAGAGGATACAACTTGCCCAAGAGTCCATTAACCGCACTTTAGCATCGTTTTTCTTCATTATCATCCGATTACCGTACCGATAGCTTGTCATGCCATAGAAATTCCACTAGTATTCTCTTACTAACAGGGAAATATTTAACTGTGCGACCATAGGCCAGTCAATCCACAGAATTTCCGGCGTATCATGCTCATATACATACGCCCATTTTCCACTATGGACACATAAACGGTACCTACCAAGTTCCAACTTATTGATTCCATTATATTCCCCCCCCCCCCCATAAATACTGTCATTTTCAATCACATCACTTTTATACACCGCGGAATTTTAATATGGACTATGTTACTAAAGGGGACAGTCATTCGGCTTGTACCCAAATTCATTACTAACGACCCAAGCATGGTTCAAATTCACCAACACTTACTCCAAATTTATTACAATATTTTGTGACGAAATATGCATCCTTCTAGATGTCAAAAATATAAACTATTGATAGAACTGACCAAACCTGGCCGTCTCTCAGAGACTCTATAGTTTTTGTCCTTTTACACACACTCTGTATATATATATATATATATGATATCCTTCTACTTTTCATGACTACCTACATAGCATTCTCATCAATAGTAGTTCCCATTTAAGGTTCACAATATATGAGTATACTAGGGACATGGATGATGATGATTACTCGTCATTTATATTACAGCATGTCATTTCTTGAAGGAGGAGTGATTTCTGTAATCCAGCCTTTCTTGATTATTTATGTAAAATGTTCAGAGTATTTGAATAATATGGGAAACGAGTCATACTTATTAGAATTTACCCGTGTATTTAATAGTGTATTGATAATGAGCAAAATCAGTCTCTATATTTTGGTATTTTCTAAAATAAAGACCTGCAAATTATGTTTTTCATCTACCTTGGATAAACATTTACCATTTTATAAATGTTACTCTAATATTAAAGTAAGGAGAAAAACATATTTTAATATCATTTTATGTTTTACATAGTTGATGATTTTGTATGAAATTTGAGCCTTGACATGACATATCGGACTGTCTCTTCTATTAAAACCTAAGCATGCTAAGCGAATGCCATTTTGAAAATGTTGAAAGACTACACCATTCTGCATTATTTAGTGCGAAAAAACGTTGTTACTTAATTGGTGAAGGATCTGTAACCATTCTGTTTTCCTTTCAGATACGTGATACAATATGTTCCTATAACATATCCCTTAACATAGCCCTCTTTATATGACAAATACATGCAAGATTCCTACATGTATATATATATATATATATATATATATATATATATATATATATATATATATATATATCTTCAAATTTTAAAATAAATCATTATCGGTCCATTGATCCACGAAAATAAATGCATTTTTCACAGATTTATACTCTGTCATGCTATGGATATTGATATAATGAAAGATTTTATTTATACGCAAATCAATTCCACCCTGCTTTGATGTACTATTCTCATTAAATGTATCACTCTAACACGTACAGTTCACGCTTACCTGACTCCAAATAACATATCCAATCAAGGTTGTTAAGACTGCCTTAACAAAACAATAACATAATAGAAGGAAAGACGAAGATATCATTGGTACTTACTTTGCACGTTATTTTGCTTGCATTTGTGAGGAAAGTTAATATTTTATATGTCCATTCTGGTGGAGTGGAGGTTAATGCAAAAATGTTGTATTTGGATATTTGAGTATTTTAAATGATATCAGGAAAATGGCTTTAAAAACCATATTATCAATTGCACCAGTAATTCTATACTCGTACATGTTTATGTCATGTTCATCCTTTCAGTTATTTGTTATTTGTGTGTACCGTGACATGAAACATGTGTCCCTATTATATATATATATATATATATATATAGATGAAATCTGGATACAACATGTTCATACTAGCATTTCTCATTTAAAATGATACTGTTTGGTGTCATTATTAACTGACTCAATCTATAGCTACTATGTTTCTTGCCAATGAATATTCACGTCCTAAACATTAAATGTTTGTTCTATATTATCTAAAGCAGTGCAAAAGTATATTTATTGTTAAACTACATTACGATATGTATAGTTACAGGATGCAGAACAGAGGTAACATTTTAAACATGTTTATTAAATGTTTAAATAAGGAAAAAGGACAATATATATTTCAGTTTTATGATAAATGACTTTGGACCATACAAGTAATGAGCTATATTTAAATAATAAAGTCTCATGTGTATCAAAATATGTAACTCTTTTGTATATGTAGTCCAAGATCTGACTGTTAATAGTCTTAAACTAGTAAAGTGGGTCCATTTCTAAACTCATGGAAATCTTCACTATATTATCCTGGAGCAAACAATGCTTCAAGTTAAGTGACTTTATCAAAGTCAACCGCTAATAAGCTTACCATTATCGTGTAGGACAAGAGAATGTACAAATCAATGTGTAATCAATGCAAAGGTAAGAAAGCTACAAACCAAAGCAGTTAAAGCAATAATAGGTTTTACCATGGTGTAAATTGCGTGGTATATGGACGGTAGAGTAGAATATCAAATGAGGTACCAAAGCCACCTGACCATTGTCGACTCGATGTGTCTTCTCCTCTGCAGAATATCAATTGCACAATAACACCTACCATAACAACGTGTGAATAATCAAGCCATTTGTTCACGGTACCATTCCAGTATGCAAATGAAGTATATAGTAGTTCAATGACACTTTCAAATAAAGATGTTTTATTGTATGACTACATTATAGAAGACAGACCTGTTCAAAAACACGCACTATAACTTCAATGAATATTTCAGACACAACTGCCATAAAATGGTAGAATGATGTGTTATACGAAGTGCTAATTCATTATCCTAAAAGGTTAACACCTTTCTAAAATTCAAACTCTCAGCGATTATATAGGGTTAGCTAAACATTTCTTGTGATATAAGCGTGAATTCAACTATAAAAGAGGTAGTCAGAAATAAGAGCACTGACGCATGGTAAGGAGCTTGATAAGACAATATCCCATCTGAACCTATCTAGAATGGATTTCGGAAGTCATTGATACAGATAATAACACATATCTGCAACAAGACATGACACACAGGTGAATGTCCGACACAGTTGACTCAGTCATTGATTATAACACTCCCCAAAGAAGGCAATATTCAGCTGTACCAAATTGACAGTGCTATCAGTTTGATCCTAATGGTAACAAAGTGATAATATAGATCAACTTGAACAGACTAACATCACAAGGATAATAAATAATTGCGGAATTACATAAAGGGTACTAGAGTGGGAGAAACACAGTATAACAACTTTTTTATCTCGAATTTCTGTGTGAAAAGTACTCGCAATATCGACAAGACATCTATCATGTGTTCATAGATTTCAAAACGTCCTTTGCCAGTGTGTGGCATGAGGTATTCTGAGCCGCACTGAATCAGTAAAACATTGGTAACAGTTGACTAATACATTCAATCAGCTGTACGCCAGTTCTAACAGTGCGGTTAATGCTCAAGGTCATCTGGGTGACTGGTTACAGAGAACGGTCGGATTTTGTTATTGCTGTCTCCTGTCACCCAAGCTTTTCAAACTCTGATTAGATCACGTCATGAGAGGAGCCCTCAAAATTTTTTTGGGATAAAAAGCATGAAAATAGCGTAACATCATTAACGTCCTATTTGCAGACGCATTGATGGGCTGGCTGGCAGTGAAGACTAACATGCCAGCGAAAGTAAAGAACCTGTGGAAACATCTAGATTTAACATGAAGATAAGACTGATGACAAATAGTGGCAAAAGAATCTCAGCTAAGATTCAAGTCAGACTACATGAACTTGAAACAATGATTCACTTGAGATATCTTCGTTTCATAATCAGCATCTATTTCAAAGCGAATACCCATCTGGTGAAACAAGAAAATCTGTTTCAAAACTAAAATCAGATTTTTGATAGCAATTAGGTCAAGAAACGATGATGACCATGATGCTGATGTTGATGAAAACAACAATTTACAGAATTCACTGTGGATATGTAGTAAGAACAAAATCATGTGGAATAATGTAACGACATATACATTAAAATGTTTGCAACTGCAATCAGTGTATACCGGGCTTGGTTTAAAAATTAGGCTCGTTACAAACTTTCAGTGAACAAGAAAAGCTACGAGATTATCCAAAGTGCAAACAATCAATTTCAGATGTGATGAGAGTTCTTGTCCTAAACGATCCATAATATTATTCCCTCTAATCGTAGGATAGTATTTTTGCATAAACATCGGGTATAATCTGAATTTCCAGACGTCATCCGACTTGTTGATAATTCAGTCATAACTGTAAACATGTAGTTATGTACGAATTAGTCTTGATCATATAATCTATATATTACTCTAGTCGTCCAAATAACCAACACAGATTTGTATATGAAAATATTTGATCTTATTTGTTTGCATTAATTATTAATTTTAGTTACATTTAATATGTCGTAACTGTAAATATGTAGTTATGTATTTAGTTTAATGTGCTCCTACAATTTAATATTTGCTTTGCAATCAATGCGCCTAACATGACAGTAGTAAAGATGATTTATACACCGAAGGGATTTTGTCATTTAAAATGAATGTCATATAACATCCAAATACTTTATTTTGCATAACTTGACTTACGGCGTTATCAACAAATCACATGTAATTCGTATTCAGCAATACCTTTAAGTATAAACACATGGAATGTTTCTTCAGTTCTTTGAAATATATGACTAATTTTTAAAATATTAACTTATGTACTGTGACAGCATGAGCTGCTTGAATTAAACTTTCTTTTTCTATTACTTCATACCTTCGTTTTACATACACATTGTAGATTTACCTTGAAAAGTTGTCAAGAAGATCAAGCTGTACAGTAACATTTAATCGAAATACCATGTGTGCATGTATCAAAAGAGAACTTTCAAACTGACCACTGTTTGTACAATAGTGTCTTGGCATCTTGCCATTACAGATCATGCGAATAATGCGAAATAAATCATCAATACAACAGAACTGGAACAAGTATACTCGATGTAATCATATACTTATTTTAAAATAGCTCATCATATTATTCCGTCTTAAAATTATAATGTATATATCCTCCTCAAATGCAACATTGTTTCTTTTTCCGATCGCCATGCGATACTTCAATAACAACCTTTAGATCTCCGGAAGTAATTCATATCGTTCTCACAACAAACATTGTCACATGCATTTAAATCAAATTTTAAGCGGTTAATCAACGTCCGAGTAGAATGTTTGTTAATTTGTTAATATCTTTCGTTCTATACTGCATTATCAAACATTATCAAATATATATATATATATATATATATATATATATATATATATATATATATATATATATATATATATATATATATATATATATATTATTGTAGCTCATAAAAGATAGCATAAGTAGTGAGTCTTACAATCAGAAGGATTTGGTTTAGAATTGTTGCAAGTAAACATATTTTGAAGCTAATTAATTGCATTTGATGCGAAAAGAAAACCTTGAAATCTCATTGAAATTTGTTTACTTATCAAAATAATGTTTATAGTGCGCATTTAAAAATAAATGTAATTTTTTAAATTTTTATTTATTTGACTAATGCACATTTAAAAGTGCATTGAATCAATAAAGATGTGTTTTTTCTCAAAGTCAAATTAGGATTCATAGTCTCCTGTGTACAGTTGCAATTTTTAGATGTTCATTTTCTTCATGAGTTCATATAACAAAAAGTATTATTTGAGATAAATAAGCATAACCTTTGTTTCTTCAATATACATTAGTATCTATGGCATTTGATATTGTACATGACACAAATGTCCATTAATTTTGGACCTGTTTGTTTGGACAAGTGCCGTAAACATCGGCCTTGTCCTTTTGAAGAAGATGTCTATTACATTTGACCTTGTACCTTGCGACAATTTGCACATTTCGTTTAGCCTTGTCCCGTTAGTCAAATTACCCGAAAATGTCATTTTATCCTCTTTGAGACTACTTTTTGTGCACGGAACATAAAATGATGCTGTTAATTTGAGTTTTTTTTAAAGATTCAAGAAAACAGTAGAATATGTACGTAACCATGAGTTTCGAAAAGTTATCTTCACAATTGATAGTATAATCATGATCACTATCCTTATAGTATTATTCTTGATATTATTATTATTATTATTATTATTATTATTATTATTATTATTATTATTATTACTAGTAGTAGTAGTAGTATTAGTAGTAGTAGTAGTAGTAGTGGAAGTAGTAATAGTAGTAATAATACAATTATCAGCACCAGCGGTACTAGTGGTAGTAGCATGAATAGTAGTAATATTGAACACGTGCGAGATTAGTTATATCAACAAGAAGTCAATGAGACATATAATTCAACTTTTATTAATACGGAAGATAACATTGGTTCACACATTTTTCTTCTGTTTTGCGGAAAATCGGGGGACTGTGCTTGTCGTTGAGAAGCAAATGTGAGGTGCTGTCCTATGCTGCACGCTAAGATGGATGCAAACCTTTAAAATTCTCATCTTCAATTTATCAGCACTACGACGTTTTACTATGCTTAGATGAAACGGTAGTGCGAATGAACTCCAACTTTTATTGTCTTGCCACACACAATCCCTTCTGGCAATGCTGAAATATATAATAATAATAATAATAATAATAATAATAATAATAATAATAATAATAAAAATAATAATAATAATAATAATAATAATAATAATAATAATGAGGACTTTATATAGCGCCTAATCTATCGAAGCTTTAAGCGATTTACACCATCTACAATGATATGACTACACTACAGAAAAACAAATGACATCAAAAAATGAAATTGGGAAACATAAAAACATGCTCAAAACATATAAGATACAAAACATTATTAGGTCTCTAAGTTTGTCCCTGCAGTCTATACAGGTGAGTTTTAAGAGCACTCTTAAAATGGACCACTGTGTCTTTGTGTCTAATTCAATGGGCAATTCGTTCCACGTCGCCGGGCCCTGGTATGCAAACGATCGTTGTCCATATGACTTTGTTTAAACAGTGTGAACAATGAGTATAGGATTGTTAGAAGAAAAGCGTAAGTATCTAGCTGGCGTGTAACAGAATTTAAACCGAGTGGGTATTGGATCAAATGAGTAATTATTCAAACACAATGCGTGAAAGATGAAAATGTATTAACTTAATAAAGTAAAGAAAAATGTATGATGAAAAATACAATGATTCTCGCACACGCTCAATATACACTTGATACAATCTCTCTATACTATCACACATTGATAATAAACCATTAATATATATGTCTCTGATATGCAGCTTAAGGAAACGTCAATTTCAAATAATAGTACACACTATAATACGCATATAGTTTCACTTATAGACAAGGGATGAGATTCAAGCAATCTCAAGTTTTCAAATACGTTAAAATTGTTCTGCACTGTCCATAAGATTCATAAATATCCTGGAATTCATAAAAGATTCAACATAATATATGACTACACTACAGAAAAACAAATGACATAAAAAAATGAAATTGGGAAACATAAAAACATGCTGAAAACATAAAAGATACAAAACATTTTTAGGTCTCTAAGTTTGTCCCTGCAGTCTATACAGGTGAGTTTTAAGAGCACTCTTAAAATGGACCACTGTGTCTTTGTGTCTAATTCAATGGGCAATTCGTTCCACGTCGCCGGGCCCTGGTATGCAAACGATCGTTGTCCATATGACTTCGTTTTCACAGTGGGAACAATGAGTATACGATTGTTAGAAGAAAAGCGTTAGTATCTAGCTGGTGTGTAACAGAATTAAAACCGAGTAGGTAATTATTCCAACACAATGCGTGAAAATTAAAAATGTATTAAGTTAATAAAGTAAAGAAAAATGTATGATATAAAAATACAATGATTCTCGCACACGTTCAATATACACTTGATTAACTCACTCTATATTATCACACATTGATAATAAACAATTAATATATATATATATCTCTGATATACAGCTTAACGAAACCTCAATTTCAAATAATAGTACACACTACAATACGCATATAGTTCCACGAATAAACAAGGCTTGGGATTCAAACAATCTCAAGTTTTCAAACACGTTAAAATTGTTCTGCACTGTTCATAAGATTCATAAATCTACTTGAATTCATCTAAGATTCAAAATAATATGATGTAAATACAAATATACTAATTTAAACAACAAATGGAATAAACATATGCTTCTTGACCCGTGTACAGTCGCACGATTTATCCACCGATAAACCGCACATTTTCACCACGTTCCTCACGTTGACACACTCTTGGATCGACTGTTCACACCCTTCACGGATCAACTACATGTACGGTCAGTAATACGTATACACGTACAGACAGCATACAGCACTCTTGTATTAGCTACGTCATCAGTCGTGGCTTCACCACATGTATAGATATACGTACATACATACAGACATCTAAATAGCTCGTTACGTCACCTCGTAACCACGTAACGTCGTAACCACGTAACCACCTCATAACCTTGTAATCTTGTAATCTTGTAATCCTGTAATCTTGTTATCCTGTAATCTTGTAATCATGTAAGCTACAAAAAACCAAACTGGTAATAATGATTTCTGGAAAATACTAATACATTAAACTCTTAAAAACAACTTGCAATTCACTGTTCACAACGTTTCAAATATGCGTCGTAATAAATGAATCATTACACGATATTGCAATACAAACTCAATGAACTTCACATATCAAATGAAGCACATTTAGCACTCACCCCTATGTCATTTAGAAATACTACGTCAAAATCCGTGCTCTTTTCACTAGATCCAAATGATCACTGCGTCAATTATACCTTAATCATGCTTAATTCGATGGACAGTGATTAATATTCACGGTACAATACCCGCGCATATCGTGATAATGATGATTGTAGCCAGTAGTTCACAGCGGCGAGACATATGTTTTGGTAATATATATATATATATATATATATATATATATATATATATATATATATATATATATATATATATATATATATATATATTACATTATTACCTTATTATCTCCACAGCTTGTTCCTTCTGCTGCAGGTATGTTTCTATTGTTGCATTTGCCATCCTGTGGATTAGTGCAACGCATTGTCACACAGATAATTTCAGGCTTTTTCTTTTTAAAAAAAAGAAATATAGTATCTTGAGGTGTATGAGATGACTTCACCATTACGTTAATAATTGCTTGTTAAAAACTATAACTTGCATGAATGAGAATAATTAGCGTGTGTGTCTTTTTCCATATACAGATTGTTTCGGATAGAATCATTTGGTGAATATAGAGAGGGACGAACGAAGAAAGGTTTTAAAGGTGTTGATTTAAAAGTAATATTTAATGAGTGCACTTCTTACATATGATTTTCTCGAAACATTTTGGAATTTACTGAACTGGCTGGTAGTTCCAAGTGTTCATTGTGGCTTTTAAATGTAACAGGAATTCCGGAACAACGTTCGATTTATTTTATTTTCGACACAGCTAGCTGCATCGTACTTTAAAGACATCGAAATTCCAATACAAAAGACATGATTATAAATACTAGAATAACTGAATGAAAGCATGTTAATAACTTAATTGCAATTTTTTAATATCTTTAAACATTTAACTGATAATGGTGCTATACACTTCTTGATAGTATGTTCCTTTTAGCATTATGGTTTTTTTTTTAGTTGTACAGTTTAAATCGAGATAAACATCTGTTAGATATTACTCTATTATTGTCCCACATATGTTCTAATGAATTCGTATATATGTTCACAGTTGAAAACGAAATGCTTTTATGACACAGAACAGGTCATAATTTCCAAGTTAAGTTTAAAATTTTAAGTTTTCGATTTTCAAAAGTCCGAATCGTACTTTTAACAAGTTTATTGTTGCTTTTAAAAGCTAAAACATATTGAAACGTGTAGTGGGTGTTCCAATTTGTACTACAATACGTTATTTACTTTTCTGCAAATAACACTTTCACCGCACAATGCATCCAGAAAATACATTTCAATGAAACTATCTCAAATGTTGTATTTATCAATAATTTGCAAAACATTCAAATCAGTTAGTTAACTAAATATCTATATAAACTACTCAGTATCGCAAATGGCACTACATCGTTTAAATTTTTAAAAAATCATGACTCTGTATATGAATATTTCAAACCAAACATATTGTATGAAATAAGATTAATACAAGATGCACACAATTACAGATTACAAAATATATGAAGATGAGTAACTAGCCTTACTATAGACTGCAACACAAAATGCAAAATGTTTAAATATTCTGTTCTTTCCTTGGTGATCACACAGTCTGTACATACCCCACAGTACGTAGATCCAACTCCATTAATAATCACACATTGTTCATCTGGATTGTAATGCTGGCCAGGCCGTAGTAGCAGTATCTCGTGCATTTCATCCTGTACGTCAGGGGTGTGTGGAAACTTGGTTTTTAAACAAGTTCTGCAAATTAATTGCAATTTTATCTATCTATCTATCTATCTATCTATCTATCTATCTATCTATCTATCTATTTATCTATCTATCTATCTAAACATCTATCTAAAAATCTATCTATCTATCTACCTACCTATCTATCTACCTATCAATCTATCTATCTATCTATCTATCTATCTATCTATCTATCTATCTATCTATCTATCTATCTATCTATCTATCTATCTATCTATCTATCTTTCTATACATCTATATATCTATCTATATATCTATCTATCACTCTCTCTCTCTCTTTATATATATATATATATATATATATATATATATATATATATATATATATATATATATATATATATATGCGGTCACCTTTGAAAAAAAAATGTTATTAGATCCCTCTGCATCAAATGATTCAGTCCCTAGACCTCCACCTGTATTCGCTACGAAGAAGAAACCCACGTACGATAAATAGAGACCTCAGAAAATGGAGGGGCGTTGGTTTACCACCAAACCCACTATTCATCAATACATGTATGAAGTCGATAAGAACAACGTCACAAACGTAGTCCATTTAGCCAAATTATAATACTGTATTACTAAGAGTGCGGAAACTACCAGTTGCAAGGAGCTCTTTCAGATAACTAACATACTAATGTCATGGAAATAATTTTCACCCCTTCCTACTATTATTTAAAATTAATATAATTGTAACGAACTTTCCACACGTAAATTGCATCCGTCACAAAATACAAACTATCAGATACAAACTTGAAAAAACAATTTTAATTTACTTGTCGTCTTCATACAGTAGCGATACAGACTTTCAGCGACAACGATTAGCAGCATTTTGACCCTTTTTATATTGATATAGTACGGACAACCGTGATGAACTGGGCACCAAACGCATGTGAAATGTATTCAATTCAATAATTACTGATGTTTGAGTGCTTAGAGCAAATATTGACTTCATTAACTAATGTTATTAATGCTCTTATTTTGTTTAAAAAACTACCACTCGATGATAAGGATTTAAAGAACTACCTCCCAGGTTCAAATCTTTACTTCATATCAATAATATTTGTTCTAACCCACATTGTACTTCATCTGAATTAAAACAGTGTTTTAAGCAATGTCCAGTATGCATATCGCCCTTAGCACAGTACTGAAACAGTTCTTATCAATCTAGTTAATCACATTCTATTTGTTTTAGATTGTGAAGAGATTACAGTCCACAGGCCTTTTTGATTTGTCAGCAACATTTTACACAAAAGCGCATTGCATTTTGCGTCACCATCTCTAGCATGTATGTGACATTCACAAAAGAGCCTTACTGTGGTTCAAGTCCTACTTAGTAAACATGACACAACATTTATCTGCAAAAGGCATACACTCCAACCCAGTTGATCTATGTTGTTTTGTTCGAAATTGGTCACTTTTTTACATGTTGTCTTAATTATATGCCTTCTAACGATCTCAAGTGGCGCAGATCATCACATGTCTCACATGTCTTATATCCTGATGACACCCGAATATGCAGGTGAAGTCACCCAATTGAAAAAGATTCTACCATCAAAGGAGTTGTTATGTGCATTTATGATGTGAAATCATGAATAACAGATAACAAGCGTAAGATGAATAATGATAAAACTGAGAATATTCTGATCACAACATAAAGACTTTCTCATTCACCTCCTGATCTCAAACAATAAATATCAGCAACACCAACATTAAATTCGCACCGTCAATACGACACCTAGATGTTACCGAGAACAGTAGTGTCACACTGCACCAACATGGCTTGAGTATATTCAAAGCTGCGTATCTTGAGATAAGACGCATCAGCGACATTGGCAAATATCTTTCAGTTCATGTCAATTAAACACTTTTGTGATCAGTAGTAAATTCAAGACGTGACTATTATAACTCATTCATCTCTGGTTCGTCTCAAAATCTACACCAGATACTTCACAAAGTTAAAAACACTGCTAGTTCGATCATCCACAGAGTACCACGAGCGGAGCACAAGGTGCTTATTACATGCCGCACGGATATCCATTCGATCCATAATCAAACACAAAAGATGCTCTCTGTGCTGCATTTCACTCACAGATTCCAGTCCAACATACCTATATGGCCGAAAAAATATGTAACCATCAATCAATAAACCTAAGCTCCTCTTCTGACAATCACATAATCATTATTACCATGATCATGATAACCTCGTTGTTTTTCAACGTATCATTGTAGATGTTCAAAAGTGCTTGGAGCTTCTAACGGTTAGGCGCTATGTAAAGTCTTCATTATTATTATTATTATTATTATTATTATTATTATTATTATTATTATTATTATTATTATTATTATTATATGTAATAGTAGTAGTAGTATTGATATTATTCAAATTAAAGACACATTATAAAATAAATTTCCAATACATTACGGTTAATACTTTTTTAAGATACTTGTATCTATATAACTAGAAGTATTATGCACATTATGTAGTTTAAAATATAAATTGAGATTTGATGAAATATTGAACATTCGTTACAATTATATCAAGATTTATTTAAAAATTCGCATTATACATATATTATAAATATACTATGAATATAGATGTATGTCTATATATATATATATATATATATATATATATATATATATATATATATATATATATATTAATTTATTTATTTATTTATTTATTTATATATATCTTTAAGATCCAGTTTTATCGAATATTTTGTATTAAGATATAATTACATATAGTCTATCTGTATTTTCCATAGAAATTATTCATTATAAAACACAAAACAATTATGGATCGTAAGTATAAACTATGACGTCATATTGTTTGTGTATATTTGTTATATAATTGATCGTTTGGATGCACGTATTATTTAATGCAATGCAATGTTCCTTGTCAACCGGTGAAATTTCAAATTGGTGATGTTCAACCACAATGATGTGAAAAGTTGTGTTTCTCCCTTGCAAATGGTTTCCAATAAAGGGACATAGGATACGAATGCAAATTTATAATATTGGAACAAATTGCACATACTTGTTCACAAGTGTTCTCTTGAAAGCTTCCACAGAGCATCCTGAGAATTGCCAGTGAGTCGGTGCGTGTTTCTTATATGTGTAGAAAGCAGGCTTTATTGGTGACATTATATATCTTTCCTCAGCCGTTCATTTGGAGAATTCACCAGTTCCATCATGTGATGCTCCAAGGCTGCAAATGTTAAGAAGTAAGGTTATGAACCATATTCATAGCAGTTATGAAAAGCTCAATTTTAATTAAACGTACAGTTTAATGTGACAAGTATCATTATACTCTCCATTCTCGGCGTGTATGTATTGAAGTAGCAGAATAACATTTATGAGGTAGTCTAAAACTCTTTAATCAACAATATGTTGCAATATTCAGCAATAAATAGGTATACATCTTTGCTCACCGTGTGTTTCAAATTTCGCTGCATTAGGTTAGTTGTTGGAAGATGGTAGAGAAGCATGCAGTAACTATGTGGCGGAATTGCCAGTCCGACTGATGTCAGGGATAAATTGCTTACATGCCTTCTCTATAAGGCAGTATGAATGATGTTCAGGCAGAATTGTCTATGTTTTTAGGTGGGCTCATCTATGAGTCTTATCTATGAGGCAGACGTGTAAGTAAGACTGATGTCAAGGACAAATGGCTAACATGCCTTATGTATAAGGCAGTTTTGCCAGTATGACTGCTGTCAGGGACAAATGGCTAACATACCTTATCTATAAGGCAGACGTACCAGTCTGACTAATGTCAGGGACAAATAGCTAACATGCCTTATCTATAAGGCAGACATGCCAGTATGACTGCTGTCAGGGACAAATGGCTAACATGTCTTATCTATGAGGCAGACGTGGTGGTATGACTTATATCCAGGTATAATTGCCGATGTTTTGAGATGGGCTCGCCAGAATGAATGACGTACTTAAATGTTAAAACAGATTTGGCGCTAAATATAGACAGAGTCGCTACAATTTGTTATGGTTATATGTCCAGTGGTATGGGTACAGAAGTCCCAAACGAGGCTGCATGCCTTGAGTTGCACTGCTGTTATCTGCAGCGGAGCACCCCAAGGAACGGATATATATGGAAATTACAATCAGAATTAAGCATGAATATAAAATATTAATAATCATTGAATGTAAAAAATTAATAATTATACGACCGTGAATCATGAATAATGGATAATACTGCATTAACCAGTGACAAGGTCTATGCCTGCATACAATGTTATAATGATACCAGGACTAAAGTCAAAGAAATCTAGAGTGGAGTTGTAAACAAGTATGTGATGCAAAACTCTGTAAGAAAGTCATATATTACGAAAGTAAGATAACTTTACACAAAACCATTCGACACTGCAATTTTCAAGGTTTGTTTCTCTTTTGTAGCTGATGTACAGTTTACACAAACCGTCACAAAATCTACTCCTCAAACAAGCATACAGTGAATCTACTTAAGTATAAGTGCACATGCATTAATCTGATTGAACTAAAAATCAGCTAAACATAATTTTTACCCGCCTCCGATACCAATGAATCTAATGATCCTTATAACACCTCTAATGATCGTCATAACAAACCAAACACGCTACCGATGAAAAATATACCTAAAAAAAAAACTGAATCTGATAATCTCAATGGTTATAAATACGAGAAGAAAACAAAGAGCAATGACAAAGTAATATACACAAAATCTGCTTACTTCCATCTCAGAAATAACTCGAGGTAAAGATTCTTAATGATAAGCTCTGAAAGGATATACTGACAAACACGAACTAGCCTATATTATATATCATATACTTCCATCAAAGCACTTTATCAAAGGTATTGCCCTAGTTAAAATTGCATTTATGGCGTTACTGTGTTTACTAAATTGTAGATCTCCAAATGGCCTGCTGTGCTAGGTTGATGGAATCATTTCATGTTATAGTGAATGTAATGATACCGTCACCATGGAATACAATTCATTTCTTGGCATATATGGCCCAATATATAAGCGGCTGCAACTACAATGGAGTAAATTTTCAGCAGAGCCGTAGACATCTTGATTATGCCTAATACATCTAAATTATCCGGAAACGGTCCTTGGAACCATCTGCCTTGGAAAAGAACCGTCAAATCCCGAGAGAAATTGATGCATTAGTAAATAGCTCATCCTCATGCAACAGTAATATCAGAATACAAGAAGAAATAAACTCTAGTCCATTGAGCCAAGAAGTCACTCCACATCCTTAAATCCAGTCTATATTCGCTATGTATGTGTATATGTTGATTAAATTCATCGTGGTTGTTGACAAGCATATTATAAATGATTTGAACGACCCACCAGAGCGATCCGTTGACATTTAATGTAAGTGGCACAAGATATACTGCCATTCCATCTTCGTACAAGATTTCATTTGAAGGAATGTTTGTGCAGTGCAGCTAATCTGCTCCGGTTATCTTGCGCCGATCTAGATTCCATTTCCGCATCTAGAATTATACCCAATTATTAATTGAAAGGGAACTGTACTAAAGTATTTTGTGGAGCATTAGGAATAGATAGCATATTGCAAATCAATGTGATCAATGGCAATGTTCCCTCTAAGGATTGTTGAGGTGTGTGCAAAAAAAAATATGCATGAGCGACAAGGTACATACTCCACAAATTTATGAGCAGGCACGAGGACGAGTGCCCGTGAGATTGTGGGAGGGTTAAATACTCAAAACTTAGAAGAATAACAATTCACTTAAAGTTTTTTTTAATTATGTAATATCATCAGTTCTTCATTCTTCACAAATATTCTCTTCGATTCTTTTCAGTTTTCCAAACATTGTAGACATTTTCAGCATTTACAGTTTGTCCAGAATTTAAAAAGAGCTTTATTCTCATTAAATTGTCCAAATGCTCAACATCTAGTCTATTTCTGGCTTTTGTCTTTATGTTGTTCATCAGACTAAATCCTCTTTCGCAGTCCGCACTTGAAGCCTGGAATGTACCGCAAATATCCAGAAGCAAAAATAAGTCTTGAAGTTGATCCTGCTGTTTTTTGAATGCAAATAGATCTGCAAATGTCTTAACTGCTCCAGTTTGCAATTTCTCATTAACAATCAATTTAAATTCTGGAAACTGCTTACTAAGTTCTTTCTGGAATGCTTCGTTGTCTTTTTCCAGAAAAACATGATATCGGTTTCCAAGCCTCTTCATCTCCTCAAGACCAAATGTATAATCCTCTAAGTTCGCAGCTGTTGAAAAACATTCTTTGTCAAAAACTGCCCAATCTTGTAATTCATCATTTGGAAATCTATGATCCAAATGTTCACATGTCTGCTGAATGAACTTAATTATTGACTTTGTGTTCACTGGGTGCTGAAATGATGAAAGCAAATGGCTGGCATTTTCAGTGTAGTGAGGTTTCTCTCCAAGATACTGTCATCTGAGTTTCTTTATTTTTGCCTTTGCAAACTGAAAGGCTTCCACAGTAGACAGCAAACTTCTTTGAAAAAGTTTACACAAGTCGCTTAATTCTGATAATACATCATTCAATATTGTAATTGCAACATGGTGTTCTGGATTCTGTAGTTTCTGTAAGCAGTATTTATGGACCGGGTCATCATTTTCATCAACCTGTTTTCTACAGTATTCCACTAAAATATCATAGTTCAAAACCAAAGCATTGACAGCAAAATGCCTGGATAACCACCGAACTTCGTTGAGTGGTCTGAATGCAATCACTTCTGCTTCAGCAGCTTTGGCCAAGACCTCAAATTTATCCTTCTTGACAGATGACCAGCAGAAAATTGTGTAAACAGTTCTCAGCAGAGTTTCTATCTCCTTCATCAATGGTATCATCTAATCCCAAATCCTCTCTGTGTGCCACACAGTGTTGTTCAGACAAATGTGGAATTAACTGGCGAAGAAGTGCTGCTACTCCTCTCCGCTTGCCTAGCATAACTGAGGCTCCATCAGAGGTAAACATGACCATCTTGTTCAAATCTAATTCATTGTCTGCATAAAATTTCTGAATGGCTCCAAGGATTGACAAGCTATCACAAGCTGTTAATTTAACAATTCCAGCGAATACAGTTTTATGGACTGAATCATTGGCATTTCTAAATTTCATGTACAGAATTAACATTTTGGAAACCGAGATATCAGTTGATTCGTCCACGATCAAGGTATGATAAGCTGCATTTTTAATCTCCAATAATATTTCCGACCTAATGGTTGAATTTATACACTCAATAAATTCAAAAGCATAATTCTTGCTTCGCCAGCTTTCTGGTATCTTTACATATTTCGCAACATGGTCATGAATAGCCTGCACTGATAGCATTGAAGAATTTATTTTAACAGCAAGCAGAAAGTTATCAATGAGTATCTTTGTTGCCGATTAACTAATTCTTTTCTGTTTTCACGATCTTCTTTCGATTCCATCAGCATGTTTTTCAACAGACCTCTGCTTTTGTTTTTCAGTTTCGTGACTGCTTCAATGTGCGATTTTTGGCTCAAATGCCGTTTTAAATGATCAACTTTCCAATCGGTCCACTTTTTTCCTGATGTCCAGTCGCTTTTGTATTCCGCTTTCATGCAAATTTTGCACTTAACACCATCAGTTTCTGAGTAATTAAAAATTTCCTCAAGTAGCACGTGCTGTCCGGTGCCATGCGGTAAATCCGTTTCAACATAGCATTCAGTCAACCACTCTGTTTTAAAACCCAAGCACCTCTTCTTGCCTGAGTTACATAAACGTTCCTCAGCTCGCCGCTTAGACATGGGCCACATGTAAAAATAATGAATTCCTTGATATTTAAAGTAACTAAATTCAATATAATGACTGTCGAGTAAGTTGCTGTGACTAGAACTTTTATAGCGCAAGATTGTTATAGCTCCATTTTAAAACCGCTTCGCGTATTTTACTGAGCGACAAGAGAAAAGTTATGAGCGCCGCCAATGAAAATAGTGAGCGATCGCTCAGGCGCTCATCTTAGAGGGAACATTGATCAATGGTTGTGTTCTTTCAGCCGAAAACCATGCTCGTAAATGGACATAAAATCATCCAGTAAATACAAAACATATGTTACACCATAATTATGTCGACCATTCTACGATACTGCTCTGGATAGTGTATTGAAAGTCGTATGGCTACTTCTACTACCAAATACTTACTTGGTGTAGAAATAATCATGTTCCTTCCACTGGACACGTTAGAATGGTCACAATGTTGGGAGTATGGGAATTAACTTGAATGCATCTGTAATAACCGTATTAAACATATCAGCAACCTATCCTATCTGCACCAAAATGTGAATATCATCATATATGTTAACGTAGGATAGCGAAGACTCATCTTTGATGATTAATGCATTGTTAATGTATTGTTACCATCATGTACAAGTGAAATGTGAGGTGCTGACATATATCTTATAAATCTGTATATTTGCTTTATACTACACAAGAAAAATGAAATGAAGGCGTTTCAAACTTGCATATAAGGTACTTATTGGGGAGTTCGTATTCAAGTACTACGTCAACTTCATCGGAAGGTGATGTCAATGGTATCAAATTTGTACACACGAGTGAAGAGATAGGCTGATGAGAATGTCCCGTATAGCAAAGACCATTTATTAGATAACCCGCCAATTCCTTACCAGAATTGTGAAGTCGATTTGGATGGTTTCCCTACATATTACAGCTATATCCTGTTTAATGCATTGTGGCTTTAATGGATTAAATACCTGCTTAGTCATCAGGTCGCACTTGAGCTGTGATCGGGTTTTCGCTGGCTGGCAGGCATAAATACTGAGCGCTGTCTCAGTTAGTAGACGAGTCTGTATTTACTGACTTCATTCCAAGCTACTGAAAACCCTCCCTTCAATGGGTCAGACTCTACAGGCCTAACGGTTTGTATATAGTAGCCATCTTGAATTAACATAAACCTTTCTTCATTCATCTGCAAGAAAGTTGTGCCTTTTTTAATGAGGCACGCACAATAATGTTAAGTTCACGAATTATTTTATGACTTGTTCCCGCCGGCTAATATCTAAGTGTCTGAGCATCGCATGGATACTTGTTTTATTGTGACGCTCTACTACCAGACTATCCACGAGAAGACGAAATCTGGCGCGCTTTATCTATGACATACAATAAATCAACAGTTACCAGCCGAACAATGGGGAAATATGCCCGATGCGAAACAGCTTTATAAGTCGGCAATTGACCTGCAGAGCAAACGCTGATAGCTTGTAACGTGAATGACTCCTGTCAACTTCCTCAGCACAGCACACCAAACCCTTGTCTCTGATTGGTCGATCGCTAATCCAACTTCGTGTGTTTGTGCATAGAACTGACTTGAACAAAAGAAAGCAGACAGAGCGGCTAGATCGGTTTTTTATTTACTCATGCATATTGACCTTGACATATTTAAGTGTAAGTTAATTTATTATTATTAACATACAAGGACTTCTTATTATATACCCTTGATGCAATATAACTGTTTTACAACCGTATTATTTGTTTAAGAATGATAATCGACATGAAATGAATAAAACGGTTATAATTTTAAATCTCTTTCTTTCTTTTCATCAGTAACATCGACGATAGAAAAACGAATAGCCTTAATATATTTAAGACTATAATATCAATCTCAGTCCCTTAATGGTTAGAGATGTGCCTTGGAAACGTGTTGGCGTGGTTTCGATCCACGGCTGAGTAATACATCAAACTGACACAAATGGTACTAACATGCCTGTTTGAGCTTGCGTCATTATAATGTTTATTGATGACAAATGCTACATGTCTTCATCATGATTCTTCATTGGTAGACTTCACTATCAACTCATACTGCAAACAAGCATATTTTTTTAAAAATTGACGTTAATAATACAAGTCACCCATACATGTATTTAAAACAAGTGGACGCAACCGTGGGATACAGAAAAGGACACATGGGTTCTACTTACGAGTGTCCCAATCCGTGTGCTGTACTCCTGGTGGTCGAAAAAAAATCCTCTACATTTACTATTTGAACTCTTCGACCAGGGTCACATACACCCGAAGTGAATGAACGACCTGAACGGAAATAGACAAAGATTAGATATGATGATTACAGTTATAAAGGATAATATTCCTATTTCAAAATTGTTATAATTTGGTTCAATTATTTAAACTAAACATATGAACATAGAGGGGTATCTGACAATAAGCTCAAATTATTCTTAAAATAAATATATTTCGGAAATATTAAAATTAGGCGCCAAAACGATATGACGTAAAAAGCACTAGGTCAAAAACAAATCTTATGTAATCATCATTTTCTCAATGTGCACCATACGGATCTATCAGCACAATGCAATCAAGCTTATTTGATGAGATGACGTAAAAAATCAATTCATCACACAAGATAAAGTCCCATGATTAATATACAATATAGTGAGTTACTAGTAAAGAACTGTATTTTTTACGCATGCTGTGGGTTATAACAATGAGGAAATTAAATAGAGCCCATCTATATAATCGTCATGCACTTTACAATATAAATAAGAATATTACTGCAAAAAATATTTCAATAAAACATCATCAAATTAAAAAACAAAGCAAATTGCTAAAACTAACAAAGTTGAGAAAGTTAATTAGTTCTTTACGTTTAAATTGCATTTTAAAAAGGTGGGTTTAAAGAGCACTATTGAAAACGTCACTGTTTCTTGGTGTCTTTTTTCAATGGAAAATTCGTTCCACGTTGCTGGTCTCTGGTATGCGAAAAGTCGTTGCCCACATGACTTCGTTTTCATATTGGAAATAATGAGCACACGATTGCCAGAATAAGGACCGTGAGTTGGTGTATACACATGGATGAGACTGTTTAGGATTGTTGGACTGGAATCCGTCTGTGAAACGTTGCACAGAAAACAAACGGCGTTTATTATTCTGGATCAAATGGTTAGCCAGTGTAGTGTACATATCAGCGGAAAGATTGGCTATAATCGTTGTACTCTGAGAGTGATATCATTATATGTGGTTTGAGCATTTCGAAGTTTCTTGAGTAGATATTGCGGCGAACCAGACAGAACTGAGTAACAATATTCCAGTCTCGAACTTACTAAAGTGCTTTTGGGGCATCAACAGAAATATATTTACAGATAGACCTGATGTGCCATACCTCAAGATATGTAACTGTGCATATAGTCATGACATGTTAGTGAAATGAGAGTACTATCCAGAGTAACACATAAGTTTCTTACGGACTGTTCATGTTGATCTTGCTGATATGTATTGCTAGATGTAGAGGATGTGCATTAAAAAGTATTTGGGTCGTGCTCAGTATGGTTTCAAATGTGTTATGATTCATATGCAGCTTGTTACATGTCATTAATGGTTTCACATAAGGAAGACACTTTTCTACTCCTTGCATGGTAGCATCACCTTCAGTTGGGGGCCTCAAATTGCATATTTGAGCCTCATCAGAGTACAATTGGTGACAAACTTTGTAATGATCTATGGCCCTTGAGAGCATCTGTGTGTATATAATGAATGTAAAAACGTGCGAGAACATGCCAATGTGGAACACCACAACATTCCATCAAATTTGTTGTAGTGTATTCCTTTTGCAGATACAATATGTGTCTTTTTCACCAAGTAGGACTGGAAGCACAGTAAGGCTGTATTATAAATGCCCAAAACATGCTTGAGACGGTGACGTAATATAATGTGGTCAGTTTCGTGAAATGCAACAGATACAACAGAGGGTTAGGACTGAAATCTTTCCGCTATTCAATGGTTTTGAACATCCAGTATATCGAGTGAGGAAACCAAGAGAGATTCCTTTGCTTTTAAATTACATCCTTTGGTACAATATAAAACTAGATATTAGTGCGAAATCGTGGCAAATAATTTCTTCATCAAATTCACAAAGGAAAATGAAAAAGTAACTTACACTATTATGAAATAAATCCCAAATAATTTTAAATGTTTAAGAATCAATATGAAAAAGCGCTACAAATGAATTTTACATTCTTAAACGTAGGCATCAAAATTGCCTGATCCAGAACTCATTTGAATGAATCTTGAATAATTTATAATCCAAAGAGCACCTTTTAATTGCAATGAATAATAATGACAAGTGTATCCTCCATAATTATCTAGACACATACGTAGACTGTTTTTAATCTATATAATAAGAATCCGAAAATAATGAATGTGACTGCTCAGTTCTCGTTTTATATACACATCGCAGAGTATATTATGATCATATATCGCAATATACCCAATGCAACTGCTCTTACTACTCTAATATGTCAAAGCACCATTGCATATAATGTAAACCGTCCTTGGGAAACAACTTAATATAATTATGGTAAGAATCACCTGATAAAACCTGGTAAGAAAATGTTCTTTCTTATGTAATAAAACGCAACTATAACACGTATATAAAACAGATGATTTGGTCCCGTTTCGTGTGTGGAAATATGATCATTTAATCGACGTTAAAAATTCTACGGCTGTTTTTTTTTATGCAGTAGTAAATTGCACACCAAAATGCAGATTCTGACCAATATTTTAATTAATATCATCAATATGTAGTAGTAACTACCAATACTACATATTGCTAATATTAATTAATTAAAATATTTGTCAGAATTTGCAGTTTGGTGTGTAATTTACCACTACGGAACATTGTGAAATATAAGTAATAAGTAACGGCTGATGATAAACGGAAAACTCTCTTACTCCAGTAATTAAGAAGATAATGATTCGAACCGTGTGTTTCTTTAATTTATCTGTCGAACAATTACACATTTAAGATTCAATTTAATGTCCTGTTCAATTTAGCACGAGCTCACTTTATGTAATACTATATTGTATGTCTATCAACTGACACTTTCCAACCATTCAAATGATGAGATGAGGGATAATGTATATTATGAAACTTAACAAGCCTATAAAACAGAATTAATTGGGAACACATTAAATATGCCAGTTATCACGTAATACTATACAGTGAAACTAAACTAAAAAATCCGCCTCTGTACTTCATCAAGCATATATAACAGTTTAATGGCATACTTGTTTCTTTGCAAGAGAGAGATAGAGAGAAAGAAATACACACACACACACACACATATATATATATATATATATATATATATATATATATATATATATATATATATATATATATATATATATATATATATATATATATATATAGGCAGATTGAGAGACAGCGACAGATACAAAGAGACAAATACAGAGACAAATGGAGACAGACAGCAAAACAAAGAGAGAGAGAGAGAGAGAGAGAGAGAGAGAGAGAGAGAGAGAGAGAGGGGGGGGGCAGCTGGAGAGAACGTACCGTCATCATCCGTAAAACGAGGGTTACCGGAATGCAACACATGCCTAAAGATAAAAAGGAAGTTTTAGAAAAAGCCAAGAGAATATATTCATAATAATTTATTAACGATATATTTTCCATTAAAAGACAAGTCAATTGCTATGAAGTTATGAAGTTTCGAGTTTTCGCCAATGGGTCTCTGTACCATTCTACCTAAGTCCAAATCATAATTATAACCGATGTATGTAAAATACATATTTTGGCCATTCTCACAAGCTTTATGGGAAGGAATCCCAGCTTTAAATACCTACCGCACGTGACATAAGCCTGATATTGTGCCATTTACAAATGCAATGTAATTGATAGCAAAGGGTTATTTTCTGTGAAGCTCCTATATATTTGCATAGCGGAAGCTGTAGCGGATTCAACAATAAGTGAAATAATAGTGCTCCAATTAGGATCAGACTATGATTTTTGTAATCATTCAATTCTAAGCGTTGACCTTGCTCTCTCTCATATATGACATTTCGGAATATTTTTGTCTTTATTCTAATAATTAATTTGAAACCTGTATTAATTAAAAATAACCCTCAGAAAGAAAACATTTCAATACCACCCTTACATTGAATTATTAGCACTATGATCCTTTGTCTTCATGTATTGCTTATTGTTAAACGTGACTTAAATAACACACAATCGTTTACAGTTAACAAAGGTAGAACGATATTTAAGATCACTTTTGTAATATGTTTCTTTAGCCAGTTTGAGATATGTGTGGACCTGTACCACACGTTGAGGAATATCATATCATAGCATTGCAGAGAAAATTATATGTTTTTAAATACATCGTATGAATCAATGAATGTATAGCAACGTTCAGGGCAGCATTTTATAAAGTTTCATATTTTGAAACTCAAGATAGCTCTTTACCATTCGTTTACTATAGATTAAGTTCTTAAACTTGTACAATTAATGTCATGTATCTGAGATTTATCTAATTTTTATAAACCTAATTCGCTGAGCAATAACCCTTGCAAATTCGACATGTACATGTCATGTCCCCTTATGCGATTCATCAAACGTTGTCGATATCCATCAGGTATAAACCTGCTTGGCCAAATTAAGATTTCGACTGCTTTTATTCAAAATGAAGATTACACGTTTTACTCCGTTGACATGACAACACAAATACTATCTTATTTAATGGTAACATTAAGATCAGGAATTGTGTGCTAAGGGGTTCAGATCATTTTCAGTCTGCCAGAACCAATTATGTGAATCTTGCTTTTCTGTTTCTTCTTTCCACATCTACTTTTCCTCTCCTTGCCTTCGAGTTTGTATTCCCTTCTCACCAAGCAGTTGCATTTGATACTCCTCTATCATTTACCGAATTTCTATTTCTATCATTTCTTTCTGAATTAACAAATATTATTCCTGTTCATCTCGGTTTTGACACCTTATTCCTTCAATTGTTCATATAACAATAAATACGGACTAACTGTCAAGTTGTATAATTAACCAGATTTCGACATGTGTATGTTATACCTCGAGGCTACAATTTCGGGCCATCAAAATGTGAGATGGTGTCCATTTTTTAACTGAAATAGTCATAAAACTAGGACGTGCGCTTTATTTTTCCAAAGCCATTTATGTGACATTGTTCACAGGTAAGTGGGGAATTTGTTGTTCGGAAAAGGTAGTCTCAAATCGGCTCGTAACGCATCATTTCCAGACTGTTGGGAGGAGCAGTGTCTGTACATTATGAACCGATATACAATCGAGATTGAGAAACGCGTGGTTAAGAATTAGAATCGCAAGTTTAAATCTATGATCTTGATAACTAAATGTCAGTATGCTAGAATAATGATATGAAACGTAAGGATAGCTACTCGACATCATTCGATATTGGTGGGAAAATTGTTATTCCGACAATTACAAGGAGCTTAAGTACACGTCAGCGACTATTTGCTCGAATGTTGTAAAATATTACTGCAATATAAGTGTACTTTAATAATTGCATTATGTATAATTTAGTACGTATAATTATCATTTGAAGTT
The DNA here is from genome assembly GCA_030141615.1 of Unio pictorum. Classification (NCBI taxonomy): domain Eukaryota; kingdom Metazoa; phylum Mollusca; class Bivalvia; order Unionida; family Unionidae; genus Unio; species Unio pictorum. The sequence continues at coordinate 12,647,895 of JARLTB010000220.1, read as the reverse complement.
TGATTCATTCGTAGTGTTTGATATAGAATCGTAGTTTGAGATATGAGCAGTGATATGTAAAGAAGTATTATTATAACTCGCCATTGGGTTAAATTATAGTAACCTCATGCATTTATTCATTTGATATTACATATTTGCGAATGATGACTTGAATTATAAACGTTGTATAATGGTTGAGGTGTTCAACATTAGTTAAAGAGATTTGCCTATATGTGTATAGTTTTTAGGAGTATCAGTTTTAAGGGTATATCATCGCATGGATATGAGCACATATGTGTACATATTGTAAACGTGCAATGCACATAAATGCGTCTGAGTATCTGATATTTGTTTGCATAATAAGATTGAGAATATATTTATACGGCGTATACTTAGCAGAGAGAATGTGCATTTTCGATTGTCACGAATGCGTAATGGCCTATCTAATGGTATTAGTGTTAGTGTGACTTTACATAGATAAGTGAATATCATTTGCTAATTTCATTGTATGTATACTTTAAAAGCTGTTAAGGACCTGGGTAAATCACCCAGTGCAGTGGTCCGACTATCTGGAGACAAAAGAGAAAGAAGAACGGAGCTAGCAGTTTGAAGACAAAACAGAGGGAGACAAAGGAAAAGAGAAGGAATAAGCATATTGATGAGAAGGAACTTAGTACAGGTGGGAAATTTCACAAACGCATTACAAGGATAAAATAGGCCGTCACTTGGTCGAGTGATAGAGTTTTGGTTAAATTTGATCTGACCGGTGACTGTTATTGACTTATATTCAATTGTTTTTATTTGAATTTCACAATTTATGTATTCATTAATTTAACTGTCGTCATCGATGTCTAGTGGCTCGGTGCTTTGCATCTTTCTATCACAACTTCACACTAACCAGTTTTCAAAACAATGTTGAAATAAAACAGATTGTATCGTCTGACTTGTTAAAATTGTTAAAATTACAGAAATGACTCTGTCCTTAACTTGGTGGGACGTTAAACAATTTTGACAACCTTATATAACAGCCGTAAAACCTATAACTTCCACAAACGAGGTTTCAACCTGTTGTTACATAAATATAAAGAACAAATACTATGGAATTTACGAAGCACAGTCCATATATCCTTCAATTACAAATGATACTACCTTAGAAATGTATACAAACATTCAAACCACAGATGTTCCTTCGATTTTATTTATTTTTATTTTTTTCCAATGAGAAAAAAAATACAAAAGTGTATGCTTGATGTGTTCTTAACCATACATTTGTTTGACGTAATTGATGATGCCCTATCAATGTGTTGAAGGCAGATATGTTTGTGGAGTCTATTAAATCTATATAATAAAGAAGATCTGACAGCTATTATGAAGAGAAAAATATTGGTCAAAATAGTTAGAACTTAAACTCACTCTGCGCACACACCACACGCAAACAAATTTTTAAGATCTTGTTGTTTCTGCATTTTAGATAGAAATTGAATAAAATAAATAATGTATACTAACAATGTTGTGATCAGTAGGTACATTGCAATTGTAAATGGCACTATAATTCTGGGGCATTTCTTTCTGAGGCTTTCATCGGTACTTCCTCTTACAAAATATACTAACCACACGGCATGGAAAATATACCATAGATGCTATTCATATTAGCCCGCAATATATATATATATATATATATATATATATATATATATATATATATATATATATATATATATATATATATATATATATGTATATATATATAACCTGCACATGTTTGGATATAGGTTGCGTAAATACTCTTACTTCGTGAAGAGAATGACTTGGTCGTAGGACGGTAGATAATATGATGCAACGTTAGTGTCCCAGAATTGAAGATCTAGTAAATATTTATTGCCGTCAATCATCGTTCCCGTTCCAGTATCCTCCACTGCAGAACTAATGTGTGGAAAATCTAACTTTTTCTATGAACAAAAGAAGGAGAACACAAACAAATACAACATTAGTTGATAACGACAAAAATGTATTTATATACTAGCCAAATGGAAATATTCAAAAACGAAATGAAAACGATATAGTAGATATTAAGAGTTAGTTCTTTCATTTACTACTGAATGTATTTGATATAAGATATACACATGGTCGGCTAAAAGTTACATAACGATATTTTTTTAGTGTGATCAGATAGGTAATTGTATATTTATTTTAAGCCACCGGTAACATCAAGTCAAGGATCATCCACTTCCTATCAATTTTAAAGGTGTCGCTGTTGGTATGGTTCAAGTAAGTAAAAATACATTAAAACAGAATGTAATATGTAATGAGAGGTACAAAAGGAAAATATAGAGCTTGATGTAGGAATATATATATATATATATATATATATATATATATATATATATATATATATATTAACTCCCACTCCGACAAATATGTTATACCACAATGACGCCCCAAATTGACCTTGTTATTAGATCATCATTTGAAACATCTGTATATAGGTAAATAGATAGATAGATAGATAGATAGATAGATAGATAGATAGATAGATAGATAGATAGATAGATAGATAGATAGATAGATAGATAGATAGATAGATAAATAGATAGATAGATAGATAGATAGATAGATAGATAGATAGATAGATAGATAGATACAAACAGTCAGACAGCTATACACCTATCTGTGTATACGCGTTACCGTCTTATAAAAATTGCAATCAATACAGATTTGATGTTCTGACTTAAATAACGAGTAATAACCGTTGTTCCTTTCTGTTAAATCGACATTGTGTCTCCATATTGTGCTATCTTGCATATTATTTATGTTTATCAGTATTCCTCAAATACATGAGAAATTAATTTAGTATTGGTTTTCGAATAGAAGCAACTAGTACAATGCCTTAAGTTGAAAACATTTTAAGTACATATGATCAGTTCTCCAAATCGAAGGTTTTCTTTTAAAAATTGTTCACGACGAGCACAAACCTAAAATTATTGTATATTAATGACCTTCAGAACGCTACGGCTGTCAAACATCAATATCATATATAACGTGCAAATGAACTCCCCGATACATCCCAAAAGAGATCAACGCTGAAGGTGTTGTTGTCTGCACATAACTCCTAATTTACTAATGTATCAATCACATGACGTCTGCTACTTTGCCAACAATATTTGATGAATAGAATTACAATCTCCGTTCTTGAATTCATTGTAATTCCAAGAATATTAGTGTGCACTCTGTACTTTCAGAGATGAATAAATTGAGCAACTAATTACAACCATATAATACACTGACCACAACAATAATCATGATTACATTGACCATGATCCAGTCCAAACTTAATATGTTTACTTCTGTTTATAATGATCTGAACTTCAAACTCATTATCTTAGAATAAAGTTGACCTATGTATGGATTATGAAGTTAAACAAATTATTGAGCGCATCCAAAATAAATTTTATTTTTGACAAGGTCAAGTAGAAAATAAAATTCATATATATATATATATATATATATATATATATATATATATATATATATATATATATATATATATATATATATATATATATATATATATATATATATATATATATATATCCTTCATCAAGATATGTGGGGACTCGTACAATATAATAATACTATAACAATTTAAGTAATCATATTCAATGGATATGCTGTGTAATACAATTTGAAATACTAGTATAATACCTTGTACATCTACTATCCGATACATTTTAAACTTCAATATTAACTTGACTAGAAAACCAGGAAATCTCCCAATCTGGATGTGAAAGCAATATATCGGTTTCAAACATACGTGGAGGTCTGTATCTTATCATTCAATATGGTTGTAACAATTTGTAATTTTTTGGGTACATAAACACTTGTCGAAAGTCATCCAGTACGTCTCCAACACAAATTCGCGTAGTCAAGTACGAAACCTAGATGTTACTCTGGATAGTGCTCTAACATGGCAGCAACATGTCATGAACATATGCAAGGATTCATATTTTTTGCATCAGCTCCTTTCTTAAATATCTTACAGCTGATTCCACAAAAAACACTTGTGTTTTCTTTAGTTCTTTCAAATGTGGATTGTTGTAACTCGATTCTGTCGGGTTTGTCTCCATTTCAACTCTAGAAACTTCTGTAAGGTTAACGCACATCAGCTCAGATCATCCTCATAGTAACAAGAGCAGAGCACTTCCCGTTACTCAATGATCTACAATTTTGTTATCGGCGCTGCATTTCACTGAATGACTCCAGTACAGGAAAACTAGCTAGCCTCATCCATCTTTGCAAACCATCATAATACTTTCCTCCTCTTCTAACAGTCGTATACTCCTTATTTCCATTATTAAAATGAAGACATATGGACAACGTAATTAATTTGCATGACAGAGCAACGTGAATTGAATTGCCCATTGAAGGTATACACAAAGACAAAGTGATTCCTTTTGAATTGTGCTGGTTAGAACTCGCCTTTTCCAATTACAGGAAACCACGTAAGAAACTAATCTTTCCTCCCTTAAATATGTTCTTGCTTTTTAGTTATATCTTCTAATTCCATGATGTTTGTTTAGAATTTTATAGTCATATTAATATACATGGTGTAAATAGCTTAGAGATTCTGAAGTGTATGGAATATACAAAGTAGTTAATCTAACTATTAGTAGTAGTAGCATTATTATTAGTAGTAGTAGTAGTAGTAGTAGTAGTAGTAGTAGTAGTATCATGACAAGAGTTAGATTGCTTATCTGAAATGGTAGCAGGTCAAGGCCTTGCCATACTTAACAAAACTAGATGAGACGTCGCATATAGAATTATCAGTATAAGTGATAATATTAGACCTGCCACTTTTTTCCTTGTCTTTCTGTAACTGCGCAATTCACGTTTCTCTATTTTGATAAAATAGCAGGACACATATTTGATTATTCTATAATTATCGTCAAAGTTTCAGATATTTATAATACGGATTTATTTATCAGTTATGGATAATAACTAAACGAACAAGTGTTGTACAGACTGGAAAACTGATACCCTTATTTTGTATATATTGCATGCTGTATTTTATCTGCTCGTACCATTTGGAATTAAAGCGATCTCGCATTCACTACATTTAAACACACACACACACACACACACACAAACACAAACAAACGTATATATATATATATATATATATATATATATATATATATATATATATTTATTTATTTATTCAGTCAATATTATATTAGCCATTTTTCCGGTAAATATTTGGTTTTCTTTCATAGTAACTTAACACAACACGCGCATACCCGTAACATTTCAGACGTTTTTTACAGTTCCTTTTTAAGTCATATATTTTAATCACACAAGACGCAATGTGAAGAGTATGAATCGAGTATGGTTACTTTATATAGTATACACAGTTATATTTTAATCACACGAGAGGGAATGTGAAGAGTATGAATCGAGTATGGTTACTTTATATAGTATACACAGTTATATTTTAATCATATAAGAGGGAATGTGAAGAGTATGAATCGAGTATGGTTACTTTATATAGTATACACAGTTCATATTTTAATCACACGAGAGGGAATGTGAAGAGTATGAATCGAGTATGGTTACTTTATATAGTATACACAGTTCATATCTTGAGTAGTATAAAGCAGTTTTAAACAATTATGTTAACAATTTATGCAATGAAAGACTTAATAACATTACATGGTTTGCCCTCATGACACGCATTTTAGGAGAGGTACACACAGAAAAACACGAAAGAAAATATAATCTTACCGGCAATGATACAAACGAGCGAATGCCGACTTCAATTGATATACTAGGATCTGCTATTCCTTGGAATTGCTGGTGCGCCTAATGAAAGTATGCAAATGTTTTTACAATGATAATAATCAATACTGCCGTGAAAATATACACCAAAAAGACGTGTTGTTTCAAAATCCTTCTTAGAGATGCAAGTTCATAGTATCATTTGTAGAGAAAATACAACAAGCATCAGTTTTTTTATGTTTCAAAAGGATAAGGAAAAAATCAAAATATCTAAGTTTCAGTAAACAAAGTGCTTTTTTATTTTACGTTTTATTTTTAAAGACGATATAGTAATTGTTTCATAAAACTAATTGATATTATACTGGCAAATGTGTTCTTTGAATAGACTACTTGCATATCAGAGTTTGTTTAGGATTATAACTAATTGTAACGAAGAATTAAATTTAAAGTTCCAAAAAGACATGTTTACATATGAGCCAATTTAGTGTAATTTCATTTGAGTGCAATTAATAAAACCTGAACTAAAATTACTTTGGGATCAAGTATTAAAGACGAACTAATCCCGATTCATGCAGCTAACTAAAATGTTTTTCTGGTGCAGGCTAAACAAGTGTAATAGTATAGGTCCAGCTTGCTCATGCATCGTTCCATAATCAGGATACGTTTTGTTTTAATAAAAAATATTCGTGAATTAATTGAATGCTAAAGTGTTTTATGGTTAGATATACAATACTTACACCGTTGACAATGTGTAAGAAATATTCTCTTAGAAGTCTATGGGTCTTATCTTCTCTTTCGTCTGGTTCCGCGTAACGTGCTATTGCAAAAAATCTGTAAGTAGAGATTGTATATAAACATATAATTGATTTAATTTTCTTAAATAATTGAAGTAGTGGGTGTCCTTACTCTATAAATGCACGTAATTTGAATGTCAGACTCGTTTCCAATTCTGAATTTTGTAAAATTTCAACATTAGAAATTTGATAAAGATCAAAAGCTCTAAAATGTTATCCATTGATGAGGATCGAAACACACACACACACATAAACACACACAGACAAACACACACACACACATACATATATATATATATATATATATATATATATATATATATATATATATATATATATATATATACATAGATGGCTAGATACATAGATAGATAGATAGATAGATAGATAGATAGATAGATAGATAGATAGATAGATAGATAGATAGATAGATAGATAGATAGATAGATAGATAGATAGATAGATAGATAGATAGATAGATAAATAGATAGATAGATACATACATACATAGATAGATAGATAGATAGATAGATAGATAGATAGATAGATAGATAGATAGATAGATAGATAGATAGATAGATAGATAGATAGATAGATTATCCACGTACAAATCCCATACACTTGAATCTGCCACTACAACGACATCGACAAAGTAACTGTTCCTGTTGCGAGTTTTATCTGTGAATGGGATTTGTAGAAGAAAGTCACATTTAGTTTGCATCCATTGCGTTAAAAAAAGGATTATAAAATCCTATATCATATTTTCGTTTTTAAAATTATTTTTCTACTGGGTATGTGTCTATGTGAAATGATATTGCAATTCATAAAATGGTACAGGCTTATTAGACATATATTGCCTACAAATGTACACAGGAAATAATATATTTGATTCGAATTGCATTGTTACAGATTCACAATTCGGCAGCTTCATTGTCTAACTAGTCCAGTCTGATTAAATAAATTCTATATCGCACCATTGTTGTTGTGTGTTCTACCATAGTTACTTTCTCCTGTTTGTAATGCGTACTGTAAACGTGCAACGTTTCATGTTGAAAACATACCTTCTGGTTTCATATAAGGATCTCTTTTGTCTTGTCCATATGAGATACGTCGTAGACCATCTATGTATTTCTCTTCTACATTTTTCTCGATTACGTTTCCTTGTTCTGCAAATATAGACCTTCATTATCATACTAAGGACATTACTTTATTATGAAATTTGCATTTCTAAAAGTAGCATCTGTCAAACATTGTTCATAAAAATAACGAAATACAATATGGTCCTAATTGACGTCTTCTATGACCGAAACAAAAGTTTTCATTGTTTTCATCACTTTCTTCCTACTTCGATTTCTCTTTAATTTAAGCTAAGAAATCTGGCATTAAATCATAATTGCTATATCAGTATTAATACAATGTCATTCGAAATAATAGCAATTAACCAATGTCGCATATAATGAAATAACTAAAAAAAACTGTAAATGCTTTTTTATTATATAAATGGTCTGGTGTAATGCATTTCACGCTCTGCTGCTTGAACACAAAAAAGACTAATTTCGTCCCCGGATATATAATTCTTTAAATAAAGGAAACTATCGCCAACCGTTATTGTCCACTGATATTCCACTTTGGATGTTTTCTTGATCCTGAAGAAAATATCGTTTGCCACGAAGACCCATGATTTCCAAGAAGTCATTTTGTATAACGTCCGCCCCCAACGGCCGAAGATTGTAATTTCTGTCTCCCAATCGAATGTTCCCATTCTAGTTAATAAGATAGATAGATAGATAGATAGATAGATAGATAGATAGATAGATAGATAGATAGATAGATAGATAGATAGATAGATAGATAGATAGATAGATAGATAGATAGATAGATCGATAGATAGGTAAGTAGGTAGGTAGGTAGGTAGGTAGGTAGATAGATAGATAGATAGATAGATAGATAGATAGATAGATAGATAGATAGATAGATAGATAGATAGATAGATAGATAGATAGATAGACTGGTATTTAGATATATATATATATATATATATATATATATATATATATATATATATATATATACATGTGTAGATATCAATAGAGATATAAATATATATATAGAGAGATAGATAGACATAAAGATAGAGAGGCATATGTGTCTGGGTGTACATGTGTGTGTATGTGTTATAATTGTTAAGTGTGTCTTTGTGTGCATTCTTGAAAACTATCAGTTCAGTTTGGCTTCCATGGTCAAGTTGCATCCACCTTCGGAATGTGTTTTGTAATTTATTTCGACAATAGTAGTAGTGATTGTATGACTTTAAATGAATACATTATCACAGTGTTCTTTTTATATTAATAAAACATGTATCAATATATAAAAGAGCTGAGAATGATAGTAAACTTAGAGTTAATAAGTTGTTTACCTCTGTCCGATATTCAGATGAAAAGACAGAGAAATAAAATTGCAATTAAAATATGTGCAACGCATATTATTTGTTGGATCTCAAATCGTGAGTGTATAGTGTACAGTTTATTTAAACTGTTTATATACGTAGCCAAAACACGATTAAATCCATTGCCTTTGTCTGATAAAGATTCTTTATGCAATCTTGTAAAAACACTTTCACATTAACATACAAAATAACTGTAAGAGCTGTACTGGAATTTTGCTTCACGTCAAAGCTCCTGACATCAGTTGAAGCAAAACATATGATATTATACCTTTACTTGAAATAATACGGCAGGCAGAGTATATATGCTTGAAGGATTTAAACTATTTAAAACTAAAGGATAGATATGCCTGATATAGTTCTGTAAAATAATTAAATCCAGTCGAAACTAAGTATATAAAGTTCACTAGAACAATAACGTGCCTGTCACATACTTTAATCACTCATTTTGTAGATTCGCAATACGTTTTTGGGAAATTTCCTTCCTAAAGCTGTTATATTCATACGTGAGCTATTGAGTAATTGTTGACTGACACCGCTTTCGAAGCATTTACTAATTCACATTGATTTCACGATTTCTCTTTTTCATCACTGTTATAAATGCACCAGTCATGGCTTTCCTTGTAGAACATGTTCCATACAAAGAAAATTCACACTGATATTGAGATCGTTTTCCTTAGATAAATAAATATAGCTCAATAGACAAACAAATACATGCAGTATTACCAATAATAACTGGTCTTGTAAGAAATTGGTTGATAAAAACAGTTAAATAAAGCGTTTGTGTCAATTACGAACATTTCCATCAAGTGACACCCTCTATTCAATACTAAGGGATGTGGAATAACCACGTATGCAATTTCTTTAGATCACGAAAGAGAAGCAGGTGCATCATTAAGGCCCATGATTTGCCAGCATTTCATATTGTATCAGTGGTAATGCTATTACGAGCAAATAATGACGTCATTTTATGCTTGCAAGCTAATAATGAAGGAAATATCATCGTCGCGTAAAGTTTGTGCCTAGGAGAATAACATTGCTTCAGAACAAATCACATGGGTTCGGTAAAATGGAAGCTTTTGCCATAGCTGCAATTATTTTTCTACATTTATATGTTGTAATTTAATTGGTTAGATATAGTTTGAATAACGCACAATGCATTCCAATCTGACCGTTTGTTTGGGCCCCTCTTTGTATGTGGTGGTTCTGCCAAACACGAGGTCAGTTACTAATTTTAGATATGTTCATGTTGAACTAATCAGATGACGGAGTTAGAACACGTGATCTAACCTTCGTCAATTGGTTTGAGGCTTGGATGCAACAAGGACGTGCCTTTCTGTGCTAGCGTTACACTAAATTATCTGTAAAAAGAAACAACCCCCTCCCCTCCACCCACCATGTTGTTTTGTTCGGCGCATTTCTTTCATAGCATTCTGCTCCAGCTCTGTTCTCGGGTACATTGCCCAAGTTCATGCATTCAACGTGCTTGAACCAATTTGTCTATTTTTGTATAACCAACTATGAGGCCATACGCTTCATGCTAGCTTCCCATGGTTATGTATGAGAGCTTGGTTCATGCTTGTTACCACGGCAATCCTTAGGATCGGACTTGACTAGTTTTGGTTGTATGTCCCCACAATCCTCGTATCAGCCCTTTAGGCTCCATGTACAGGCGTCGGACACTCTGCACAACCCTCTAACTCTCACAACTCTCTCTTCCCGAGGGGCACTGCCACGTTTCATGCATTTCACAACTGGGCTTCTTGACCCCAATATGTGTCAGTACTTATATATACTCAACTATTATGCAAATATATTCCAAGGTTGACAATATAATCACTAAGTGCTCGTGACCAATAAGGTATGTTTTTCGTTGGTGATATCGTTATTCGGAAATGGCGCATCTCTTTTGCAGTATTGCTTCATGAGCCGAAAACAATGTGGATGATAATATTTGTTTCGTGGCACAGCGTATATCTTGCAGACCAGCGTTAAACGTTTAACTCAAACGTCTTCATATAATCCACATTATGGGTGATGTTTGTGTGTTTTCATTCTTATCCAAAACAAATCATTAAGTTGTCCATTGTTCAAAGAGCAACTTGAATTATGTTACGGAACTAGCCTTCAACGTAGCCACCGTGTACTACTCCTTCAATTTCTGACATGATTTACGCTTCATATACTAGACTAGATAATTATGAATATGCATAACCAATGGGAAGACATGGTAAAGAGTGTATCCTCCTTACGAATTACATGTTTATGTCGGAGATAATACTTTCCTTATGTCCAATTCCATCTCAATCATTGTTGATTTCAACGAATCAAAAGTGACAATAATCTCTAGTTATTTTTTTTTGTATGCGCTCAAAAACATCCCCCTGTTGCACAATAAATTATTTCGCTATATCTCAGTATCACAAACAAACAATACAGAAGACGAATCGAAAAGTAATAAATCATTGTGAGAACAATCTCAGCAATCTTAGGAATACAACAGAGTACAAAAAGAAAACATTTAATCTGGGGTTTGTTGGAGAGATGCTCATTATTCACACTGAAGACAAAAATACTAACTTCTAATATACAAAATATTTAGATGCTGAAGAAAATTTAGATACACATGAGATACACACTCAGAGTGAATGACAACCAAGACTTGTGCACTTTAAAGTAATATGTTACCTGTAGAATCTAGCAATTGCACGCTAACAAATTACCTTAACCGGACGCAAGAAGATAATGAGAATGGGCAAGTCTCGCTAGTGAATATGTTCAACACACACAAACCCAATGGTGAAACACTTTACGTCGGCGGCGTACTGCAAGTTGTATCCTTGGGCATGTATAACCACAAATAGCTAACAACTTACCTACTGTACTGGCTCATTTGTTTGTTTGACACACCGATTTAAGTTGTACAAATCAAAATCGAAATATAAATATGTCTGACCTTTGGGTTGTTTAATCCTTCGATCTTATGTAGAAGTCTTACAAACGTGAGACTAAATGACAAAGGTGATTCAACCTTAATAGCAATTCGTGAAGATCTGAAAACAATTGTATTCGTATATTTTGCATTGGAGAATACAGACGCCATCCCTGAACATGTGTGTGTGTGTGTGTATATATATATATATATATATATATATATATATATATATATATATATATATATATACGGTTCGTATTCGAAATTTGGGTAATCTTAAATTAAGCAGCACAATATAAGCTATTTTCATGACGTGGCAAAGATCGAATTAATATATTGATTCAGATCAAAATAATAATATATGACCAACAGTTATCGGGAATTTAATATAAGCCCTACAGAAAGAGTGTACTAAGGCATCAATGTCTCAGTTGAGTCATGTATAATGCACGTCTGATCAATATTCCACAAATGTGTTGCCTTGTGATATTTTCCGGGACTATACTGCCTTATTGCGACTTAGTATATTTGCACATTTCCTGTTCCCTTGAACCATGGAGTACTTTTACCACACTTATTATTTACATATGACTTCATGACAGCAAACATACTTGTGTTCAATGCAATCGGTAGATTTTCTAATTGATAATTGAATACAATCTGTACCTTGAATACTTGATAATGCATTAATATACTTACGATGATTATGTCACACTGCCCACTTGATCTTTTGACACATCTGGCTGTCATGAACGCTCCATTTTCCATGTCTTGGTAGTAAGCCACATCCTAGTTTTTAAAGAAAGCAGTTAAGGTTTAGATTTATATTTAAGTATAGAGATAACATGGTATTAAACTGTATATAGTTTTTAAATCAATCTCACACTACGCATTTTGTACGTTGGTACCGTTTTGAGGAGGTAGTTATAAAGTAAGGAACTAAGTGGGTTAAATTATTGGGTTTAGTAATGTGGATAATTAGGTAGTGTTATTTGTAATATTAGGTATGTATGTAAATAACAAGGCAGAGTTGATCCTAGGATGACGCTTAGCTGATCAGGTGAACAGTTGTTTAATGTTTCATTTTTGGATAATGAGGTGTACCATTTAGAACATGTAAAGCTTTAAAACAAAACATACGACTGTTATAACGTGTAACAGTTTATGTATATCAATATCAAATTCGCACAATAAATGTTATATTAGACACACCATTAAGCTACAAAAAATTATGTTTCAACGACATTCAACCGCACCGGTGGCCTCGGTGTTAGCGCATCCGTCAAAAATGCAGAATTGCGCATATTCGAATCACGGCCTGGTCATACGAAAGACAATAACATGGCACTAGCATTTGTCTTACTTGGCGCTCGGCATTAAGTGTTTGGTGTTAGGACTGTACATCCTCGATAATCCTCGATGTAACAAAACGCTAGATGTATGTGGAATGATGCCAAAGTGCTGGACATCACTGTAAACTGCTACACTACCGATATCATTGCAATATCATTCAGAAAGAATTTAAGCTACGTTACAAATCAAACGCACCAGTTCATACACACACACTCACACATTGACTACCCTATCAAGGAAGTTAATGACATTACAAATGTTGCAAAATGCAATATTTCACAAATCTAGCAACGTAGTAGAGAAAATTAAGCATTTGTGTTGTACGAGTTTTTCCTTGCAAAATCAGAATGTAAAAGATAATAACTCATAAAACAAGAAAGGAAAACAACAAAATGTGAAAATGTTCTCATTTTAAATAAAAGTAACCACATCATGCAAACAAAACTGAAATAAAGACTATATATGAAATATGTAAATCCTCCAACCTACTACTTAGAATTCTGAAACACATATAAGGTGGTTAAGATATCAGTCTGTTCTTAATTATCTTATATGTATATAATTTAACTAAGATCATATACATGATTCAATCATGAAGCTGGTTGACATATTTCAAATTTAATTTGAACAACGTTTTGCAGCAGTACATACAAGAACATTTACAACATGTAGCCTGGACAAAACGTTCACCATGCACAATTTTAACAAACAATTTTTCAGCAAATAATTACCACATATATTATAAACGGCTACAATTAATGGTACGGTTAGTTTCAGATAAGTGTTGCTTCAAACACTTTACTTGGTAATTGGTACATATATATATATATATGAATATGATTCCTTGTAGAAAGTTGAAGTGACCAGCTGCCATTAAAAATGATATATCTTTATTTACCAGAAAACTCAGCAGACCTGTCATAATGATGATGCAAGTATAAGCAATTGTAGCCACAAAATATGTCCCACAAACGTCCATCTACTAAATGACACAATACAACGGTGTTTATTATTCTGCAGCACCAAATAATTGCCAGCTATTCATGAGTAGATAGTATAGCTCTTAGAAACTTTAACTACAATGAAGACATGTTTGGAGTTTTACATTTTCTTCAGTACGCCTGATACAGCGTTATTTACATTATACCCAATACGCTGGATTTTTTCAGTCACGTATAACATTCATGTACATGTTGATCAACTGACAGAGTGATTTAGATTTCAAACGATCTGCCAATATGTACACTTTGCAATAACAAAATCCAATTCTCCTTTGGACATTACTATTGTTCAGCAAGTTTTCCAAAGTCAACAAGTGTTTATCTAATTATTGTTCGGCTAGATGTAATTCTCTCTCTCTCTCTCTCTCTCTCTCTCTCTCTCTCTCTCTCTCTCTCTTTCAGAACTTGCAGTTATCTCTTTTTTTTATAACATCGATTCCCATCTTGTTGCATTTTAATTCTATTTTTTTTTTCAGTTCTTGACCAAACCGTCATTAACAAAAATGTTACTAGAATGAATATAATGTTGTGTGAAAACATTAATTTCCATGAACACTGCACAGTTATTTGAATTCAAAATCTTGCTTTACACTCACTCGTGACGATAAATTCAGTTATGCAAACGACATCCCTCAATCAAAATCATGTCAGGTGCAAAAAAAATGTTACCAACAAAACCAGCAAAACTCAAAAGCGACTAACCTTTCCAAGCATACAGTCTAAACTAACAATATATAGATGACCATATAAACCTTTGGAACGTCCCTCTCTATGGGCTTGACATTTTAAAGAAAGAATTTATGTAACTCCGTACAGATACAACAAGAGAGTAAAGGATTTTGAAGAACGATATAAAAGACTAAATCAATGTATCATTGTTGCATACATACCCCTAACAGCATGTTTTTCAGAGGCAACTATTCGCCCAGACACTACAATTAAAACCATCATATATGTATATATACATATATGTATATGTATATAGGTTTTGCTCTTGCAAAGTCTAGCAACTCAAATCAGGTGTTAAATTTAATGTCTAAAAGTCTCAAACAATATTGGACACGGTTAAATTAAACATGTATTATGATAAGGTAAAAATTATATCTTAATTCTCAGTGAGCGTTATTGCAATGAACTGAAGCAAAGTTTGTGTATGACTCGATATGATCAGAAATCATAACTGGTGACCATATATCAAAATATCAATTTGCTGTGTAATTAAAGCAAGTTTATATTGATCAGGCAAATACCATTGCTTAAAAACAATCCTTAGCAGGGCAGTTTGTAATGTTCAGCTGCACATTCGATTATTTTAAAACAAGTGTTGATGCATGTAATGAATGTTTGGTACAGTACCGATTCCAGAGTCGAATATGTGGTGAAATATTGATTATTGAGAGTATTTTTTGCAAAATAACCGAGTAACTACGAGAGAGATAAGTCTTCTCCGTGTGTTCAGGTTTTTCGCCGATCATTGTGTTCAATTTTTTACAGCCTCCTTACAAAAGACAGTGACTGTTGGGATTAAGATTGATGTTTGAAGAACATCACATTGAAATTAGGCACATCAAGATGAAATAAAATCTGATAGCGAATGCAATTAAGCATGGATACAAATGGAACAAAGATCATTCCATTTTGTCAATCTCTACCACCCTCCTCTTAATAGAAAAAAATATGACTGAATCGCTGTTTTTTGCGCAGTTTATAATCGTCCAGACTATTGAAATTTGATAGATGGCAACAAATGTATTCCCGGACATTTAACCTTCTATTTTACTGTACTGGAAACGCAAACACGTCAAACCTAACAAATTCCATTCATGTTTTCAACCTTAAAGTGTCTGTTCACCAACGCACCCATAAACTTGGTCACATTTTAGACTAGATTTGTAAGAGGCCCGATGATAATATTCTGCAATTCACCCTTGAATCACAAGAACTTACATCATATGCGCTCTTCGTTATATGCCATCTCGACGTATCAGTCACTAACCCTCCACCTTTATATGCTACTACGAGAAACCTCCGTAATGATAATGATCCAAAGAATTGCACGACATCCAAGAAAACCTAACAATTGTCTCACTTCATTCAGCAGCACAATTCAATAACTACCTGCGTTCATTGATTGAAAAACATGCCCCAGCCACCAAGTGCAAAGTATCAATTACAAAGAGTTCTCCTCGGTATAGCAGTGTTAGAGACTAGCTTCGCACTGCTAAAAGACACCACCGTAAAGCGGAGAGGCTTTGACATTCCACTAGACTCATTATTCATAAACAAATATATGACAAATAAAGAAGAACGTCTTAAACATAGTCAATGTAGCAAAATTATCCCAGATCACTAAGAATTACTAAGATCACTGAGAATTTCATCTAGAAGGAGCTTTTTTAGATAACTTACTAACAAACGTCAATGAACATATGTACACCACTTCCAACTATCCTCTATCCAGTAGACCTTCCGGACCTATTTGCAAATTTCTTCCTTGGCAAAGTATACACCATTAGTGATACGCTTAACAACACAATTGACTCGTCGTCACGATACAGTTACGATACAGAATTTCAGCGACCACAATTTGGCGCATTGAAACTTGTCGATATGGATTTAGAACGGACACTAATGATGAAGAGTGAACCGAAGCGAAGCAGGCTGTTTTGCCGCGACTTGTTTGGCGCCCGCAATTTTGGCACTGGTTGGATTGGCACCGGCCACATTGGCGCCGAGCAATTATTACTCTTGTCGAGTGGTAACCTTACATTTGTGGAGCAAGTAAGGAGAACATTGATTAACTCAGCGATCTAAGCGACGTAGTGTGTAAGTGAAATATGAAGTAAAAAATAAAGTGAAAATTATTCCAATGATCAGCCTGTGTGTTATTAAAATAACTTTAACTGAAACTATAAGGAAAACATAGAAGTGAAAAGTTTTTGATTTGTACATTGTACTCAAACAGCAACATAGTTAAAAGGCCTGAAGGCTGATGCCTTTCTCCTCATATAATTCACAACCTTGTCCACTTTTGCATTTGCAACATCACTCCCATCATTATGTTCATTCACCAGTAGAAAGAATTGGCCCTCATCTGCAGCTGTGTGAAGAAGTGAAGAAGTACTTTACATTCGTTTCTCAACACGCATCGCCAAAACGTTTTAAGCATGTGTGCACTGTATTTATCAAAAACGTACTATATACATCGTTCATGTACTTTTCTTGAGCACGCATCGATTTCAGAACGCTCATTTCCCAAAAAAATATTTTACGTTAATACATTCGACAGCAAACTTATATAAACAAACAACTATATAGATGTGGGGTTTAACCTGACTGGCTAAATCGTTAATCCTTTGCGTGGCCTTCTTTTACCTTATTCTAATTTTCATTTTCAAATATGAATAACACGTTAGACATCAAAAGGTTGAATTAACAATCCTTATGTGGTCATGACTCACACAATAATATACAAATACAGTAAATTATCTTTAGCGTCCTACTTATATTGATATTTCTTAACTCTTTTGTAAATGACGAAATGGCCTCTAATTATCTTAAGAATAATGTGGAATCGTTTGATGTTAATCCTGTTGTTGGTGACAAAACGGCCGGGGCCAAAACATCAGAGCGCCGAAACGGTCACGACAAACCGGCCGACGCCAAAAAGGCGCCGCTAAAACTTCACGAACCAAACTAAAGTCATGTGAACCTGATACATTTACAGGATCACTGCTGCTTGAGTGCTTATACGCATATTGCATTCACTAACTGATGTTATTCATATTTCTTTCATCTGGGAATTTCCTAGGATTGTTCAAAACTGTCATCGAAAAGCCTTTGCTGAGAAAGACCAAAACTAGGCCATAACGATTCAAAAAGCTGCCGCCATGTTTCTAATCTCCCGTTCATATAAAATAATATTAGAGAAGGTTTTGACTAAAAACAGTCTTTTCAGCAATGTACAGTCCGCCTATCGCCTTTGCAACAGCACTGAAACTACTCTTCTGAAAGTATTTAATAACATGCTCACCGCATTGGATAGCATTAAGATTGCAGTCCTAAACCCCCTTGACTCGTCGGAAGCATTTTGTCACAGAATAAGGCAACATATAACTTGTTTATTGCTTATAACAACTTGACAATTTTCGTTGTACATGCGTACAACGTTATCTTGGGTGAATAAGTGTTGTTCCAGGTAAGCGACTGTGATAATACATATCTCGCATCAAATTACTTGCGACGAGGGACATTAAAATCATAATATCCAAGGGTATTTTACCCTGACTATTCCACACTCTGCTATGGATTTAAGGAATATCAATTACTAACTGACATACTAGTTAAACGACCAAACCAGATCTTTTCAAGGAGTGTACGCACTCTACTGTGTTTTTCAGCCAAAGGGATACTTATTAAATGTATTTTTGTATTCAGTGTGTAATGTCATGTCGTGTAATGATGCATTTATTACAACACATATTTGAAACGTTGTGAACTTTTACAAGTTGCTATTAGAGTTTAATGTATTAGCATATATCTAGAGATTTTTCAGAACTCATTATTATGACTCGTTTGGTTTTATTGTAGCTGACTAGAGCTTTTTACAGCTGACTAGATGACTAGAGCTTACTAGATATAAAAAAACTGTTTAGATCTGTCTGAAGCTGTTTGGAGCTGTATATCGTTGACTGTAGATGTTTCGGGTGGCTGTAAGCTTATTAGAGTTGTTTGGAGTTTCCAGAATATTTGGTGCTGCCTGCTGTCGATACGGATGTATGTATATACGTATGTCTGTACATGTGGTTAAGCAACAAATGTAGACGACAAAGCCAATTCAAGGGTGTTGTATGCTGTCTGTACGTGTTCATACGTATGAAAGTTCATGTGGTGGATCTTGATATGGGCCAATCTAAGGAATCTTGGAAATTTGTGCGGTTCATCAGTTTAGGAATCGTACGACTGTGCAAGGGTCAAGAATATATACTTATTCCAATTGTTGTTAAAATTGGGGTCATTTTCATTTACATGACATGATTTTGAATTTAGTTGCACTCCAGAAGAGTATGTGAATGGTACGTACGGTTCATACCATTTTTTGAAACATGTTTGAATACCTTTTTTTACTTGAATCTTAATCGAAATCCATAATTGAAGTTATTTGAATCTATCTTACAGAGCATAATATTATTTGAAATGTATCTGCAGTCCAAGACGTTTCTTGAATTTGTATTCTATATTGAGTTTATATTTTTGAATAATTTCCACAGTGTGAATGTGTAGAGGTATTGGATCAATCGTATGTTACGCCATATATGTGTTTTATTATTTCATTTCATAAAGTTCCAAATTTCAGACTTTGTGTCTGTGCTAATCATTTAATCCAAAACCCACTTGGTTTCTATTCTACAACACATTTGACACTACATTCCAGGCTCTATTACATCACCAATCCCAGCATGTATTTGACATTGATAATAACCCTTAATGTGGTTCGTGTTCTTTTTAGTCAACAAGACACAAATTTTATATGCAAATTGAATACGCTCCAGCTCAATTGATATATGGTGTGGTGTTCCACAGGGGCATCTTCGTGGACTTGATATTTTATATCATCACGCAGTGTATTACTGCTTTACGCTAATAACACCCAAATATACAAGTCTATGCTAAAGTTGATGATAAGACATAGAGATGTGTATATCGGATGTGAAATCATGGATGACATGTAACAAGCTGCAGACGAATGATGATAAAGCAAGGGCCATTCTGATCACAACACAAAAATGTTCTCATTCACATCTTGTATCTCAAACAATATATATCAGTAACACCAACGTTAAAGTCAGGCAGTCAGTACGAAGGCTAGGTTCTAATCTAGACAGTACTCTCACACTGCGCTATCATGTCATCAACATTTGCAATTCTTCATATCATGAGCAGAGACGAAACAGCTCCATTCGCCAATATCGTTCAATGCATGCCACTAGAACACTTGTGTTCATTAGTATTTTCAAGACTGGACTATTGCAACTCAGTTCTGTCTTGTTCTTCTCAATATCTACAGCAGACATCTAAAAGCGCTGCAGAAATATTTCCTACTTTATATATATTTGCAGCATTTCTTTTGTTTTCAAATTTGATGTTTGCAAACGTCATCTTTATAGCACAATCCGTATATAGTACTACTTGACGTTTTATCGCATTTTGTGATGTGTGTTCTTCATATTAGATATGGTCCATATCAGGGTTGTTTAAAACCTGCGTTGAAAGCGTTAATTATGCGACTGCTATTTGAAATGCTGGCATTGGTATGTTAGCATCACCGATGCGCCAATTTGAACTTTTAATGATATTGTAGCATTTTACGATCAAGATTAGACTCTCTATGGTGTTTGTCAGACATTGGTGATTTTCAAGGTGTTTTTAGTTCCACTAGTCTTTAAGAGACTTAATAGTGTGCGTTTATGAAACTCACTTTCACAACCATTATACCGTTACATTTCTTTTATGAGATTTATAATCTTCCAAGCTACCACATCTTTCACTAATATTTAATAGACGATAAAGAAGACAGTGGTTACTATATCTGAATTAGATTGATTGTTTCACTGAACACACTTACCGACGTTTCCAAATTTTGCTTCTTTTCCAGAACGGATCGACCGTCTTTCAATTTCTGCATAATATATATGTCAGTATTTGGATCAATCTGATAATTCCTCTTCAAGTTTAAGACCAGATTTTGTGTCCTGCGTTTGAGATGGAAAGACATCTGGTCAGGGAGGTCAGGACCAGTGACTCTTCGTTTGTCGGTCTGTAATCGTGTGGTCACTTCTCTCAGCCAGACCGTTTCTGCATCGGTTGTTGCGTCTATGATAAAGACAACGCAACGGTTGGGAATATAACATAAACAGCCTTTCAACTCTCAGTGTGAACGTTTTATGCGACGCAAAAATATAAATGAAAATTGTAAGAAAACTAATAATCAAGATAACGTATGGTTTGTGTTTGTAATATGTCTACAAACATGCGACTCTCATTCGAAACGAAAATATATAGTGACATGATCAGATAGCACCAAAATGTACATATCTTGTAGTGAAGATTTACATTCACACCATCGCAAGACTATTACATCTCTAATACATCTGTAAACTCCCTCAAACGAGGTTTCATATCAATTGTATTATTTGCTTTTGTAAAGTATTTGATTTCATTGGTTTGAAATGACCGGCAAAACATGACATTAAACGAAGAGAATACATTTTCATCTAAATCAAAACGAATATACCTGCAGAATCAATTCCACTCAAAACACACCTCTTTTTTATCGTATCTGTTCTACTTCTAGATTTTCCATTTATTCATTTCATTCATTTAAAACATTCATTTCAGCGTTTAGACAATTATATATATATATATATATATATATATATATATATATATATATATATATATATATATATATATATATATATATATAATTGTGTGTATGTTTGTATATGTATATCTATTTACACTTTTACAATAAATTAAACTTATACGTATACATACCTTTCGGAAAATATGCGGAGAGACAGAGAGCAAACAAAAACATTTTATTCTTCATTCTCAGCTCAACGACTGTCTGGAGTCTATGGTGTTACTGTCTGACTTAACTCTCTCTCTCTCTCTCTCTCTCTCTCTCTCTATATATATATATATATATATATATATATATATATATATATATATATATATATATATATATATATATATATATGTATATATATATATATATCTGCTTGGTTTAGATTCCATCAGCGAAGGATAAAGTATTGTATAGAGACATTTTGTAATCCAAACTATTAGTTAAATCTTTTAAGATGATATTGAATAACATATTATGTGACGGTTTGTTTAATGGCTTATAATGCCCATTACGACAAAATGTCAAGGCCCATTTATCAAATGGTCTAGGTATAATCACGAGCCTTAAACAACACAACTAAAACTGATATGTGTAGCCAGTTCGTTTTATCATCGACATCTTTCATAAAATCAACCGAAGTTGAAACTTAAACATGTATGTTTAATCAGTAAGATAAGCAAAGTCTTACGTTATTAGTCTTACTTTAAGAATATTGGGTTAATATTTTGAAGAGCCCAAAAGTTCAAGTGACCAGTCGTATTGATAAAAATCATAAATACAAACTACAAATTTGATTATTTCAAATATATTGTTTATGCAAAATGGAGGTATGCTTATCTGTATGTCATTGTATTTTAACTGATCCGTTTATTCCCAGGTGAGCATTATACTCGTTATGTGTACCATTCTTCTAACCAGTTTTATATGTCTTCTTTGTAAATATTAGTTGATGTATCGAGAAACGAAAGAACAGCGACGAAATTTACAACCATGAGAAAAACGTTTACCCAAGCTTTGCTAATATTATATGGATATTTTGGAATAAATACATTTTTGTAGTGACGTTAATAGTACAATGATGTCCTCGAATTATCTTTGCAACTTGCAAGCATATGTGCTAGAATTGATATGAGGCGTGAATAAAAAGATAAATACAGCTTATGCCTTGTACATTAAAATTAAAATAAAAAATGATAAATATCCAATGGCTAAAAGTTCAAAAGTTGATGTGTTTAATATTGTTTAAGTGCTGATAAGTGTTTCAAATAGCATGCGTTTGTGTTGCTCTCAACGGTTGACAATTTCATAAACATGTTTCAGTGTAAATTGTAATACACTTTTCCGAGCATGCAAACAAGTACCTACAAAACCTAAAATAGTGCAAAAAGAATCACTAAAATCAGCCATATGAGCAGAATCCACGCATTTTAGTCTCTGATCCTGGAAACATAAAGTCCATAATATAAGCATTTTCAATTTGATATATGATTGTATAACCCATCGGTGATGGATCCAAACGTTTAATAAGTGAATACCAAGCGAAATGAGAAGAACTAAGACAGATTATTTTATGGCCGTATTTTAGTTTCTCTAATATCAGGCAATGACTCCAGTTATGCGCCATTGCGTCAGTGTGAGGATGGTTCCCGAACCAACTATACTACATTGGCTAATTCTTTGGTTGTCATTGTGCGCCCAGATACGATTCCTTATTAAATATGGCGCAATAATTTAGGATCGTTTGCAAAATTTTGAAAAATCAGCCTTAATTTCAAATTCAGTATCAAGCTTCTGAGAATGCTATGTCACTGTTTCAAACAACGTCAGTCTATATAAAGCGACTGATGTTTCTAACTTGAGTCGTGTTTGATTCTCATGCAGTTACATATAACATTCACATATTTGCATTAGGTCTCATTAAACAGCGTTTTCATAAATTTAAATAATACCAAATTAGTAACATAAATGAACTTATGTAAGTAGCACATTTTAATTTCAACATTTATTGGATTATAATGTATGCAATACAAATAGAAGTAAATAGACTCCATTTGAAATCAACGATTACTAGAAGTGTCATGTAACCCCTGGTATTTAAGACGCAGTGAGCCAATCGTTAGGAAAAGACACGAGCCAATACGTGCTTACAGGTTCGGATCGTGTTTAGTGAGATGATTTTGTTTAGTTTACTAATAGTCATAACAAATGGAACTCGTTCAGAATTGTTTTAATATGTTACGGAAATATTGATAATATCCTGTTAGCTGTTTAAAAAATGACATACGTCAAGTTTGGTTTTCTTTTATATCTCCTAGGTCAAATTCAGAGAATTACAGGATTGTCCAGTTCCAAATTAACACGTACGACTATCAATTACAACCACTCCTCCCGGGACAAATCTATAACTAAAATTTGATACCAGATGGCAAATGTATGCACATTCGTCGTTCAAACATGGTTTATGAACATATAACTTTATCTTAAGTTTATTTAAGATCAGCATCACATTGAACCTAATATTAGCACATGTGATATTGTGATTGTTTTAACAGACATGGTTCAATTGCACTTTTATGATGTTTTCTACAAAAGTTACATTTCAAACCAAAATGATGTATCTACTATATAAAATATTGTGTAAGTAATTGATAGCTAACAAATAAAGATTTAGGGGACAACTGATTCTTTGGTCGACCAGCGGTTCTCATTACGCTTAACAACAGCTGTCCACACTTCAAACAATAACAGATTAACAAGATACGACATGATCAACAATCATTCATCTTCGACGATTGCGGTATCTTATTAAGTTTAATTATTAGCAAAGACCATGCCACCTCTGAGATAGCTTTAATACTGCAGAGATAGCTTTAAGTTAATGGCAAGAAAAATTGAAACAGCCAGCTGTTGACTTATGACAACTTCCTTTCACCATAAGCTACTCCAGCTTAGAATAGGAAAATGACAGCTAGCTTTTCTTTAAAAATATTTTGAATCTAAATATATATATATATATATATATATATATATATATATATATATATATATATATATATATGTATGTATGTATGGCGTTTTCGGTTACTCCATTAATTTTATCAATTCTATCATTCAATGAGAGATTATTCGTTTTTTATTTTCACTTTTTGACTTGAAATATAACAAGTTCGATTGAATTCACATTTGCAATATTTAACAATTCGGATAATTCGTCGTTAATGATTTTTTTTTCACATTCTCGCATGATATTCCTTCAGTCGGTTTTTGTATAGAGACAGACCTTCCGTTAACATCTACCATTATAATTCGATCAATTCTTTATCTACAATCTTTGGTAGACGAAATTATAGATCTCAAACGCTGAGTTGCATAATCATTTACATCATTATGAGGTGCTTTGGTTGATTTGATACAGATTCGAGTACAGCAATTACTTCTCTTCCTCATATTGGTGGGTCATTTATTGCCTGTGGTGTTAGCTTTGAGTATCAATTTGGAGTACTTTGTACTGGATTAATATATTTTAGAAATTCTTTTGGTGTGGCTAACCCATACGAATCGAAATAAAAAAATCCACGTGGATCAATCGCATATGCGGTCCTGTTTGTTCAAGGTCCGGTGGAATTATCGAGATTAATGATATCGGTTTTAACGCGTCTTGGTATGGAAGGTAACTGGTGTTGCAAAAAACAACTCTTTATTCTTAATTGTGTATCAGCATCCATTAAATTGAAATATGGCAACGAGTTATTAAACCGTCAGACATTTCTCTAGGAATTAATACTCCACGGTAATATCAGGCCCAATCCATAAGTGAAACGACTGTCTGGTAACCTTAGGCCCCTTCCATTTTTGTATCATTGTCTTGTTGCTTTCTTTAGTACCATTCCTGCCGCTGTCCCGATTGCTCCAAGAACCGCGGATTTTTACCACTGCAGGGGCAGCAACGGCAATCAATGATGGGAAGTGGAAATATACCATATGATTTTACTATATCGGAAATAGCACTCGCAGAGATAAAAAACTGAATACCTGTTTTAGTTTTGTTTCATCATTTCATTGCTTATTCTGGCGCTTTGTCAGTGATACTTTATTCTGACCACCTGTGATCTGATCGTGTTTTAGCGATATTGTAGTTCCACATTCGTTTAGCCGAATACGATTGTAACATTTTAATCTGACCAGGAGTCTGAGTAACATTAACGTCACTATATGACATTCATAATAATACGAGTAATCTAATTGTGTTACATATTTGGAAAACATTTACATGTTTTATACTAGTGCATCGATGACTCTCATTCGTCCACCAACATCTTCGAGTAACACCGATTTGTCGCTGAGTATAACGGCTATTGCTCTGTATCTAGAGATATGGGGAGAGGGGAGGGCAGGAGCAACCGGAAGAGTTACACGAGCTCGGAAGTGTATATCAACAACACTCTGTCTTGTTAAATCAAGATGTTCCAACGAAATGTAATAAAGCAGATATAGGTTTCTAAAATCTAATTGCAATATCTGCATTCCGGTTAATACATTTAGATCACGTCCCTTAAATGCCTACAAACGAAGATGCGTGCGTGCTATTTGGTTTTGTCCGTAATTAAGTAAAATATCTTCGTATGGTTTTTGTTGGCCGTTTATTCTTAACGAGACTAGGGAACCACCCATGTGATCAAATATCGTATGACTCCGCTCTTGATAATCTAATATTTTCTTATCCTGTAGAGCAACAAATATGTGTCGCGGAGCAGAAACACCCTGTTGTGATGCCATATGCCATGTAAATATGCCTTTATTACTATCTGTAGTTGTTCTTAGACATGATAGTAATGACTTACCATCTGTATCCAAAAATGATTAATTTGTCCTCTACGGCAATCGCTCGAGTCATTAGTGGCATCCGTAATGAGTTTTGTTATATTTACTTTACCATCAACAACACCAGCACCTCGCTAGATTACATCCCTCTCATCACCTTTTCTTACAAGCACTACTGAATGTCAAGCTCCAAAGATAACCTTTCTAACGTTTCTGCAAAATCCGACTTTATGAGATATTGGGATTGCACATAAAAATAATCTATATGTTCCTTCCAACATACCGCTATACCGCTATTTTATATCTGTATTGTTAACTCTTTATCAAAACTCTTAAAATAACATATTTTATATAAACTGGCATTATTCCATTTAGCTTGAAATAAAATGTCACAGCCCTGCAACAATATCGCTGAAAACCGCATGCACGTACACCACTGCTGCTATTTTTGAGGCCATCAAAGGGGTATTAATGATCATCATTTTCGCTCGCAACCATAAGACTTTATTTAGAGGCAAACAGTCACTTCTGTTTGTTTTTTGTTTTTTTTAAATTAAAAAAATTATATATAATGTAAATGGTGATGACTGTAAATGAAAGTAATGCAATACAGTTAAGTATATATTATGCATACTATTATTTGTAAAGTATATAATATTATTGTGTCTAATAAAACATTTATTTTTTCTTGCTTTATTAGGTAATGAATTGAATGGCAGCGCAAGGAAAACATCAGAAAAATGTCAAAGAAGACATGGCCACAACTTCTACACCTGGGCCAACAATTCATAGGATACAAATTCCCGCTGTGTCTGATATAACCACATCATAATCAGATATGGCATCTGTGTAAGTATTACTACATTTTTTAAAAACATTTTATGTATATTTACTTGTTTACAAATATTTTGGTAGATGCACATCTAAGGATTTACCTGGAAATGTATCATTCTATATTAGTTTAATAGTTTGCAGTTGGTAAAGATTGTACATTTGGTTAAAATAGGGTTTGTTTTATTTAGAATAATATTTTTGTTGTAAATTGTTTGTTGGCATATGTCTATTTTTTGTTATCGATATGTTCCTGATCATGCTGTATGTATTTTAGTTAAAGGGCCTTAAGGGAGAATAGTCTTTGACCAAATTAGTCACCCCTTTAAATAAGTTATTATTATTATTTCTTGAAGCATTATCATTCAGGTCTTAATAACCAAGATAAATGATAATTTCTTTTGATACAAAACCTAAAGATTCCCAAGTTCAACATTAGTATTTACACATTTCAAAATTTTATTTTAAGGGATTCAGTCTTGCCTGAAGTTGATGGAAAAGTCTAAAAGTTTTATCAACCCATTTGAGAAAGTATACTAACAAAAAAAATTGTGATACATACATAAAAGGGAATATTTGAGTTAAGTATCCTAAAAAAAACAACCATTATGATACATGAATGATATATGTAACTAAACTAAAAGTAATGTATAGTATTGTATTGGTATTTGTGGATGGTATTTGTGTATGAAACAGAAAGTTGCTCCCACAAAAGCTTTCTTTTCTGTGTATTTTCAAAAAAGTAAAAATTGTGTATTTACAATTTATCTTAAATATAGTATCAATGCATAATTGAAATAATGAAGATATACTGGTTATCACAGAAAGAAAATGAATACATTGTATTATAAATACAAACCACACTGAGGCCATAGTTATGGTTTGTCCATTTAATACACATGGAGAGGGCAAGGGGGTTAACCCAAATGCATATGCTTGTGTATGGGGGTGGGTGGTCTACTGATAATATACGTACACATATACCTCGATAGTAATTTGTCTAATAAGTAACCTGCTTGACTGGATTCAGTTGGTGTTTGAGTTTTAGTGGACAATAGACAAACTTTTTAAAGTTATGCTGCTTATTTCTTTGATGCAGCCAGACATTCAACATTGGTGGACTATCTGTTACATTAAATACATATTATTGTTAATCCTTGATCTTTTCATGTTTGGATTAAATATTGGCTGTTCTACAGAATGGGGAGGGCAATCGCATGTATGCAGATGGTGTGTGTGTAAATAAAAAGTATGCATGTGTACAGGGAGGGAGGGGTCAAGCTTTGCCCGATTTTTGCACACATGTCCATAGTTGGAATCAGATTTTGTTTCTGGACTTTTTACTTTTTTGCTTGCAATCTAATTCACACCGGTCTTAGCTATACACATACAGGTGAACAATTGCAAAAGTAGGATAAATTGGGGATGGAAGTAAAAAGTGGCCAGGAGGAAAATGATAGGTCAGAAGAAGGAAAAACTCCCACTTTTACCCTTATGCCGAATGATGTTTCTAGCACACCTAGGTGTATATCGAATCAAATCTCTTGGAAACAGATGTATTTCAATATATTCAAAATTAACCCACAAATGCGCTCCCTACCCGCAGGTGACAAGGAAGAAAAATAGTATGGGTGGAATGAGTTGATTATTCTCTGCCTGTATAATGCTACTGTAAATTGTCATTTTCATCGAAACAGATTAATGGGGATTTATAAATGTTAATAGTTCTCTGCATCTGAATCAATTTATTTATTTAGTCATTTTACTTTGTTTCAGAAGTACAGCAGAACTGGAGAATTTCCAGAAGTTTGATATTATTGTATGCCTCCAAAAGACATTCATATAAGCCATCAGCTTTCAGATCTAGGAATCTGTTGGCAGCTCTTGATTATAACAATCATATTGACAGAGATGTGATTGTAAACACAGATGGAACAATAAGGTAATAAACTTTATTCTTGTTAACGTAATAATTTATCTTTGTTAAAATATTAATGCTTTACCTGAAAGTTGATAAACCATCTGTTTGTGATACAATTTTACAGAAGACATTTTTTAAAATAAATTTCAAAAACCAATTTTGGTTAGAATTAGTTTAATGCAATTAGAAAATTCTGTAAAGAATCTAAACATTTTTAAGAGATATGGGTAAGATACAGATTTGCTATTTTGACATTTTCATCTGTAGCAAAATGATTTGTTACATGTAATTGTATGCAGTTTTTATTTTGGACTTTTGAGAATTAAAAAAATATAAAATGACATTGTCAGTGAAATGTTTGCATTTTCTTGTCAGATACCAAAGGTCATTCAACAAAAAAGTGAGAGATGGTCTGCATACCCAAAGAAAGCTGATCAACAGTACCTGTATATTCCAGAAATAAATATGAAAATATTGAAATGAGGTTAGATGATAGAGTTGGCCATGAACCAGCCAGTTGTTTTGGACATAAATGATCCTAGGCGAATATCTGATGTACTTGCTCCAATACCACCACCTACAGAAGAGATTGTTACAAAGCAGAAATCTCATTTTAAGTTAAAATGATTTAGGCCTTTTAGTCAGGTAATACCTGTTGATATCAAATTGTTATGGAGAGACTATTCTAGTGATTGTATGGTAAGAAATGTTCTCTACCATGGACCCATATAGACTTTGACTAAGTCTTTTTTGAAGTGCCTACCATGAGCTGAAGTCCAGCATCCTGTTTGATTTCCATGTAGCAGTATATCTTTAGACCACTGTTGATTATGTTCTTAAAGCTTTAAAAAAAACCACATGCATTTTAACAACAAGATGTAAGACCTTTTCTAACGTTTCATACCCATTGCATTTATACTTGTCTTATATGTATGTTTAGATTGAGGTAAATGCAGTGTATTTTGGCCATATGATGTATAAAAAAGTACAGCAGAGGCTATATACATTGTAAATCATTTAATCTTATAGAAGTAACACGATTAAAATCATGTAATTACAAGTCTGTATCATTGCATAATAAAGTACTTTTTAATAATTTTATTTTCTAAATGTTTTGTGTAAAATTGCAGTCAGAAAGATTTCTAGTATACTTTGAAAAAGAAAAAGATGTACATTGGAGCAAATGACTTCAATCCATACTCTTCATCTTGATTTAATTGCTCCCGCTAAACATGCCATTAAAGGTTCACATACAGTTTTAAACTGATTTTATAAAGAAAATAATGCTGTTAACTTCTGTCTTTTTTAATTAAAAAATAAATAAATTAGAAATGATATTCACCGACTATATTTGTTAACAAATTACTATTTACATACTGGTGTTGACCGTTCCAGCGGCCTAGTGTTAAGAACATCCACCTCATATGCAAGAGGTTGGGGTCCTTGATCCCTGGCCAAGTCATACCAAACACATAAAAATGGTATTAATAGCTGCCTCATTTGGTGCTCAGCATTAAGAGGTTAGTGTATGGACTGGTCGTCCTACTGTCAGGATAATGTAACGGGTGGGATGTCATGCTACATGTCTGTGGCATGATGCCTTACTGCTAAACATCACTATAAACTGCCACACTTCAAACATCATAGCAATATGACTCAAAAATTGTTCAAGGTATGTTAAAAATCCAAATCACACACACTGTTACAATTTTGAAACAGAATTTGGCATATTTTCATCACTGTATAGTAGGCCCAATTTCATGAACTTGAGCAGTGATATATTGTTGCAAACAGGGTTAATGGTCAGTTAGCAATTAAAACACCCCTGTGAATGTGTAAGAGTTTGTTTGTCTGTGTAGGCTAATTAGTATCAACACTGGTAGCATGACCCCTGCATTCCTGAATTTGATATGTATATCTGAGCCAGTTTTGCATTGTACTTCGTACATTATATATACTAATCAGTGTGTGTGTGTGTGTGTGTGTGTGTGTGTGTGTGTGTGTGTGTGTGTGTGTATGTGTGTGTGTGAGCCTAGCTACCCTAATTTTAAAAAGAAATGCAATTGGAAACATACATGGGGGTGAGGGCAAGGGCTTAATTTCAATATTTGTTTCTCTGCAGTAGTTTGTTTAGGTGATGTACTAAAGTTTGGCATGGTAATCACTTTTGTCAAAAGTATAAAAAAACAAGCACAAGATACTAAAACATCAATGTAATGTCTATAGAACTGTCTAGTATTTTGGAATGGGATGTCTGTAATCAATTTGTTATAGTAATGGTACACTAGTTTCTCATATAAAATGTCTCTGAGAGACAAAGAGAAAGGAAGAACGGAGGCAGACATTAGACGGACTGGAGGCAATTGGACTACCAGTCCAGAGAAAGATCATACAGACGAGTAAGAACACAGGACAGGAGGAAAATCAATTGCAGTCGGATGATAAAATAGGCCATAACTTGGTCAAGTTAAATACGAGTGATAGGGTTTTAATTTGAGTTTCATTTGAGAGATGACTGTTATTTAATGATATTAAATTTTTGTTTATTTGGCTTTCACATTTTGTGTATTCATTAATTTATCTGTCGGCACCACTGACTGGGAGCTCTGAGCATTGCATCTCTCTATCACTACTTCCGTTCCTCATAAAAACAAGCCGGGAGGTCTTTTGTAATAATTTAAATAATATTGGGAGCACCCCTCCCATCCTAAATACACGGAAAATCTCTATATTATATGCCATAATTTTTCTTAGATGATATCATTCATTTTTATGCCTGATTGTACACTTGAACTAAAGTTATGTCTGTACATGTACATTTGTACATATATAAGTTTAGTACATTACATAATACATAACAGTTTTACAGTGTATGCAGCTGTGTACATTCATCTGGGTATTTATATAAAGGGTATTATTTTTTCTATGGTAAATGAACACATTTAAAAACTGAAAATTTGATGCATTTAATTGGTGTCAAGTATATTTGATTTAGTTGTAATAAGAAGGCTGATGATGAACATATTATGTAATATAAGCATTCAATGTTGCTTTTGATGAACTAGTATTTAAGTCTTAAAAACCTTATTCTGTTTCCAGAGCCATTTTTTGTCACATGTAATTGAAATTAATGAGCAGTATCTGGATAGAATAGTATCCTAGTATTTGTAGTTTTGTTGATATTTACAAGCCAATCTTTATTCATGAAACACTGCAACAAGTTTTGCTTTCTCAACTCATGACTATGTGTTATTTATCATTTAACTTATGTGTTACTGTATATGCACAATTAAAATCATATTCACCAGTGTACTTTCGTTGATTACATCCTTTGCATCCCATGACAATGCTAGTCAACTTCAATTCATGTTTTTAATAAGCAGTCTCCTCACAGTTGGTTTCAAAAAAGCCATACATATAATCGTTATTTAGTGGTAGGTAGCTAAAACAATTTTTAACAAAACTTGTTCATGCAAAATAAAAATTGCATACTATAAAAGAAATGCTTTATACAACTTAAAATAAACATAAATTTCATTATTCACACATCATATCATTGGATAGATCACCCAAGTCTTCCTTGAGTAAATCCAAAATGGTACTGGCCAAAATTATTTATCCATTATACGCCATACACAACAGCTTGGAATGACATGTATGTTGCCAGTACTTAGGTATCCATTAAGTCCATAAAATAAATTGCCTATTAGCAGTATGCCATTTCCCCCGGTGGTATTATCGTCTTCTGCTGCCTTTTAATAGTGGTTCTGATTACAATGATACAAATTATCACATTTTTAGTAGGTTTATCTTACAACGTAACACAATCTCACAAACACGACAAGTAAACACTTTCAAGAATGGCCCCTTAAAGGAACCTCTTATTGTCAGGATTTTCCATCGTATTGACTGTTTTGCCTACTTCATGTAATTTATCATATATAATGAGAAATCTATAAGCAATACGTATATTGAGGGTGACTATAATGAACTAAGGAGAAGGACAGACGAAAAATAGGGCAATAATTACTCAAAAGCGAAACATATGCTTACCTCGACTTCATGTGACACTGCGACTACGGAGAAGATCGGTAAATTTCGTTTCTGCATAATTAATTAGCAATCCGTACAGAAAATTGTTATATTTTCATTGATTAAACTTACAGATGTACATTTTTTGAAACTGAATGACCTGTAATTACTCATTATTTCTACTATACTTTTCATAATATCATGCATTTGCAAGAACAAAAAAGTCGAAAATCTTAGATTGTATGCCTTTAATATGTTGTATAAATATAAGCCTGTACTAATTTTTATTTATTCGCTTGATGTAATTGGGTGACAACGCTAATGTAACTGGCAGTAAATAATAAATATCCATCTGTCTCCCTCCGGCTCTCCATCTCTGCGTCAGTGTGAGCAGAATCAAATGTGCTATATAATTGACAATAAACGTGATGAAAACTGTAGGTTAATTTATAATTTTGTTGTCAATGAATATTATAAACGGTGGTGTATTCAGGCTGTTACCAACTAATTTGATAGTGAATTGTTTACAAATAGCATAGCATGTGCTATAATTCTAGATGCACATAGTACAAACGTTACTTTCTGTGTTATGCAATCCGTCTCCAATTAATTTTAGTTGTTGCAGGCATGTGTACGTGTTAAAATTTAATTTGTTCTTCTACACTAAAAGTACGTTTAGAAATAACGGTTATTATTTGTTTCTCAGTGTTTAAACTATATTATGTCATAACACCTCAAGCTACCACCTGCCGAATTCATTTCTGTTTCCTCCGTATAATGCTGTTACAAATATGGGCTTTTCATTATAGGGCATGGGCGTACATGTGAAATCAGAAATAAATATTATATCTCCAAACAATCTTGTCGATAGCTAATTCATATAGAAATAAACATACACGTGACAGCTTCCATGTGCATCACAAATAATACACAATATAGCTAACATACGCTTAATACCATTATATGGGCAAATATAGCAAAGACTCTGTGTTGCCCTTGACTGATACATGTGATTTGGATAAGCGGACGAACACAAGCACTTACACGCACATAAATACTGATAGATTAAATGCATATTTGAATGACACCTTGGAGTTCAGAGAGCAAAAAGGCCTTATAATTAGGAGGGCAACACCTGATATCGATAGGTTAATATAAAGAAGAAGCATACAATGAATGATATATATTTAAATGATTATGTTATAGACCAATAAATGGAGCCTCATTCGAAATGTTTCTCAAACTTGAATAGAATATATTATCAGTTGAACAAATGCACAATTTGCAGCCTCTGTCGGGCGATGTAATTTAGTACATACTTAGAAGTTTTGAGAAGGACATGTCGCACGCAAAATGAATTTTTATTATTGTTATTCATCTAAATATCATCTGAAGAGAAACGTTTTTGTTTATTTCGATGTCAATTTGTAAATATTCCTATGACAGCCATTATCATCCAATACATGTTGGAATCGGCATGTGTTACTTACCCTACATTGATCTTATGTGACTACTTTGGTGCTTTTTAAGAAATGTATGAACATTGTTAACGTGTTAATAAACAGATACATTGAAGCTGAAGTGACATCCATACAAACAAACATCCATTTCTGAACTAACAGTTTATTTGAAATATTTATTATTTTTCTCATTTTCGATTTACAAAACTAAAATTGTTCATTTCTACGTTTGGATTTATACCAATATTAACCCAATTTTCTCTAATTCAGAACCCTTCCGTAACATATAATGATAAAGCAAAACTTCGCTGATCTTACTGACAGCACAGCGTTGTTTCGGGTTCCACTTCGGTGTAAATAAAACCGAAACTTTCAATCACTTAAAACAACTGGTTACACTTATCTATGTTAGTTTAATTGCATAGCCTATGGCACGTGAGCATACCAAATCACTTTGATGAAAGTCCCTTTCACATTTTGCCGTAATAGCTAATGCTTTCCGTAAACGAACATGTCAAGCAATTTGTTTTTAGTGACACGTTGCAAATCACTTAGATGAAAGGCCAGTTTACATATTGTCGTAATAGGTAATATTTGTCATGAACGACTTTATATGGCAATTTGGTTTTAGTGACACGTTGCAAAAGGATTGCGATATTGAATGTTACATATTAAAGTGCTTTATACAATTTTGCAAAATATTATCCGTTATTTAGCAACACTACAAAATGCAATGCTTTCGATGAATCAGTTTGAAACTAAAACATTTGAACATTGCATAAATTGCATTGTTACATTTATGGGACATTCGTCATTGCTGATAAAATGATGTCGGAAACGGTAGGAATATTGGTATGATATGTACAAATATTTTATCCAAATAATATAGTTTCAGAACATTAAATAAAACGCTACAGCCTTTTCACACTGAAATACATTATTGGTCAGTCTCAATTACACATATATAATCATTTTGTTGGTTAGCATGGCTATGTGGTTCAACATGTTTAAGAAATGTATAAACGATACATTTGGGAATATCGTGTCAGTAACATCTGCTCTGCTTGAGAAAAACAGCAACTAAATAAAACCTTAAACAATATTAATATCTTTTATTCACCATGGTTTAATGTTTTCAACTTGTATGTATATCCCGAAGATTGTGAAACATTCATACCATCATGCCATCTTGTTACTCCAAATTGTAACACATGCTATAAATTAATATGAATTATATTCTTATGAATTGCAAACTACGCTGTAATACCTTTGTGACGGAAGAACTATATCCTATATTTCTAAACCGTTGTCTTGTTATACAGTGATATAATGATTCTGAGCATTATACGTAAAGAGCGAGAAAAATGCTTGAAATAAGGAAATGTCTCTTCCTTAAAAAAAGACAGATTTCAGTACAGCATATTGTTTACCAATCTTTTGCTGTGATACTGTGCGAATGCGTTATGCAAGCGACTGAAAATTAGTATAATGAACGGATTTTATATGATACCAATTTCAAACCAAACAACAAAGGATAACTAACTTAGCAATAGCTTGAACGCTAAATTCTTTAAGATGACGATCGAAATCAATACAACTTCAGCTATGCCTATATATTGATATATTGTAGATTGTTGAATACTTCAACTGAAGGTCTCAGTAATGACAGTTTTGGAATATATCATTTAATTTGTTTCTGTATTTGATAAATAGCAAATTTTATTGAGTTCGAATAGGATTAATGAGTTAGCAGATAGTGAGATCGTGTACGCAGTGCTGTTTGTATTAATAACTTGTACACGTTTATGTGGGTTAAGATAATCTGATGTTTATGCGTATGGTCTAGGCAAGAAGATTCGTGTCATACATAACAAATATTGAATATACGTGGCTTCACTACATTTTAAACTTGAATATACAATTTACTCTGATACATATTTAAGAAAACAAATGTTTAGTGCAACAATGACGGATGCAAATCTAATTTATAGTAATTGTAAAGGATTGAACTGCAAAGGGAATTCAACGGTTTCAACGACTATACACATACAGTGAGTGTGTTATAATGTGATACAACCAGTAATTGGATTAATCTCGTTATAGATTATTTTGTACGTAGACTATCCAGCAAACAGATGTGTCGTGTTATAAATTTTTAAAACATCCCAAAGCAAAATGAAGATGGTATTCCTTCCGAGACCACGAAATTGTGCATGAATATAGAAATAGCATATCTCTCACAATTCTACTATCTGACATACTTATCAGTACTTTAA
Organism: Unio pictorum; assembly: GCA_030141615.1. Taxonomy (NCBI): domain Eukaryota; kingdom Metazoa; phylum Mollusca; class Bivalvia; order Unionida; family Unionidae; genus Unio; species Unio pictorum. Next base: position 12,610,863 of record JARLTB010000220.1, on the reverse strand, counting down.
AATATTATACACATCAACTTTTGAACTTTTCGCCAGTGAATATTTATCATTGTTTGATTTTCATTTTAATGTACAGCTAGCTATGAACTGTATTTATCCTTTGTATTTACGCCTCAAAGTAAAGTTAGCAGGTATGCTTACAAGGTGCAACTATAATTTTAGGACATCACTATACTATTCAAGTTGTTGCAAATATGTATTTATTCCGAAATATCCATATACAATGTAATATTAGCAAAAGCTTGAGTAAACATTTTTCTCCTGACTGTATCTGTCGTCGCTGATATTTTCGCTTCCTCCAAACCTCAGCCATTTTTTAGAGGCAAGCAGACAGATGAAACTGGTTAGAAGAATGTGTACAAATAAAGAGTACAATGCTAACGTGGTAATAACTAGATCAGAAGAGCATACCTCCATTTTGCATATTCGATATATTTTAAATATTTTCATTTTTATTTCGTAGTTATGATTTTTATCAATACGACTGGTCGTTTGAATTTTTGGAATCATACCAATATAAACACCAATATTATTTAAGTCATACTCATTACGTAAGATAGTAAATATAAAAGAACACTTTGCTTATCTTACTGACTACACATAGATGTTTTGTTTTCCACTTCGGTGCATTTAAAGAAAGAAGATGTCAATCCTAAATTAAACTGGCCACACATATCTTTGTTAGTTGTGTTGTTTAAAGCTCGTTATTATACCTAACTATTTGATAAAAGGGTCTTTGACATATTGCCGTAATAGGTAATGTAAGTCGTTCAAGAAACCGTTATAAAAAGTTTCAGTACAAACATTCTAAAACGACGTTATTCAATATGATCTTAAAAGATTTAACTAATAGTTTGGATTACAATATGTCTCTATACAATACTTTATCCTTCGCTTATGCAATCTAACCCAAGCTGATATATATATATATATATATATATATATATATATATATATATATATATATATACATATAGTAACAGTTAATTCAGACAGTAATTACCGCCGAGCAATTGTTATTCCTGTTGAGAGGTAACCATATATTAGTGGAGCAAGTAAGGACAACATTGATTACCTCAGCGATCAAAGAGATGTAGTGTGTAAGTGAAATATAAAGTGAAAAATAAAAGTAAAATTATTCAAATTATCAGCACTTGTGTTATTAAAATAACTTTAACTAAACCTATGTTATGTTCATTCATCAGTAGAATGAATTGGCCGCCATCTGCAGCTGTGTGAAGAAGGGCTGAACATTCGTTTTTCAACTCGCATCGCCAAAATCTTTGAAGTTTGTCGGCACTGTATTTATAAAAAAAATTATTGATATCCATCGTGCGCGTACTTTTCTTGACCACGCTTCGATTTCATAGAAATATTTTCACACAGGATGTATATTCAATCAAGCAAAATTTGTCAATACAGTTTTGGTAAAGAACTAATAAGGAATGAAATAAAATGCAGCAAGATGGGAATCAAAAAGGCATACAAAACAGAGAGAGAGAGAGAGAGAGAGAGAGAGAGAGAGAGAGAGAGAGAGAGAGAGAACAAGTTCTTATGTTTAGCTAATTAAAACATGATATATGGCAATAAATAATAACATCATGGAATTTATTTATTATTCTCCAAAAGGATACTGGAGGGGTAAAGCAGCAATCGGTAAATTCGCTAGCGCTGCTAAAGTGAAAAATACTAAAGCAGCGGATTGGTTATCCAATCAAGCAATTTGGCAAATTTATCTACCACCGCCTAAATAAATTAACTACTCGCATTTTGATGTCAGCGCTCCTAATGAGGTTCATCAGGCTGATATATTATTTCTGCCGCATGATGATTTTCACAAGTATGCTCTAACCGTAGTTGATGTTGCGAGTCGATATAAACAAGCATAACCTCTAAAGACAAAATCATCAAATGAAGAGGCTTCTGCGTTTGAAAGGATTTATCGACGAGGTTCTCTGCATTGGCCAAATCTATTACAAGTTGATCCTGGCAAGGAATTACAGTGTGCAGTGTTATCAACAATGAAGCATCATAATGTCACCATCAGACGAGGACATACTGCACTACATCGCGATCAAGCAATTGTTGAACGATTTAATCGGACACTTGCTGAGCGGTTATTTGGATATCAATACGCGAAGGAATTATTCAGGATAAACGATCCCGTGAATGGGTCATGATATTACCAGGCGTAATTACCGCGCTAAATAATGAGATTACTCGAACAATTAATATGAAACCTAACAACACTATTAAAAAAGTATATACCCTTAAAACCACAAAATGATTTTTCAAAATAACCAATACTCGGCAATGTCACTGGTAGGTATTTATATGAACCTGGAGAGCTCGAAGGCGGCAAAAAAAGAGCTACTGATCCTATTTGGAGTGTCACCGTACATAAAATATCTAGCATAACCCGATCTACAGGTAGACCGCCAGTCTATAGATTGGATTCAACTGCTCCTCAGCGAGGATTTACTTGTGAACAATTACAAGTGATACCCGAGGATACTCAATTACCGCCACGTGGTCTTAACTAGCACCTCTTCGTCAGTTGCACTCAGTGCAAGTCAGCATGACATTATCTCTGGTATGACCATGGCTGCTATTCTTTCTGTCTACGGTAAATTGTCGAGAATCCTTATCCAACCAACACCAACTCATTATACAATCGCAACTCGCGCAGTGATTATTCTGTTATTGTTTCAGTGTAATTATTAATTCGGCATCAATATCAAATTCTCTATTATTTTTTTTATCCTGTTGTTTATAACCAGATTGTTTTTTCTGATTATGTCAACGCTGACAATATCACTTATTGTAGTGTCGTTATAATCTAAAACAACTCTTCGAAGCTGATTTATTCTTCGTACTCTGGACACTGCAAGATACACTAAATTCGACCACTCGATGTGATTATCTATGATCCAAACAATTGTATCTGATATAGTCAATCCCCGTGAAGAATGTATCGTCGCTACGTAACCTAGCGTCCATGGGGATTTATCAGCGCGTAATGCATCTTCGACGACGTTGATATGAACAAACACAATATCATTTAATACTAGCATTTGCATTTCACTTTGTCCTGGAATATCAACTTCGTTATTTTGTTTCCTTGTATCCTTGGTTTTATAACAAAACGACACTGGAAGTGTTGAAAATTTTTCTTTATGCAATTCAAATAAGTTCATCTGAAGTGTGTCTCTGACTATTTTTCTACTTGCCACTATCACATCGTTTGGTCTCCACGCTTCCAAGAAATCATTTAATGGTGTTTCTGAAATTATTTCACGTGCTATTTCACATTGGATTCTGTCCGGTTGCAATCTGATTAGTTTTTTTAACTCGCGTAATTGTTCAGCAAGTGCTCTATGATCAGTATTAGTTTCTTTATAATAGTCTACAAAATTCTTTAGCCAATCATGTGGAGACAAACCGACAAACGGTGGTGGTTGGCCATGATCGCCACACATTATCACGCTTGTATTCGCTAGCAATAACCAATCAAGAAGTCTTTGTAATACATCCGACGCTACCGTGCATATTTCATCCCAAATTATGACACCAGGAATATATTTCTCGCCCATTCGATCTGGAGTCCATTAATTACCTTCGCATCGAAAGAAACTGTGATAAGTGCAAGCATTAATTCCTCGTTGTTTCATCTCTCTTGCAAGTCTATGGGTCGGTGTTAGCACAATCATGTTTGCTTTGAGAACGCTAGCGTGAGAATCCGTAGGATTTTTCCCACGAAATAATTCAATCGCACGAGTCGTCTTTCCTGACCCACCATAGCCGTTTAAGTAAACTGTTTTATATCTACATATTGGATCTGATATCGACGGTGAATTAGATAGTTTCGATATCTGATTTTTTTCAAATATTTATCTTCAATCGTAACATCTGCTGATTTGGAATAATCACACAGTATTTCCTTTTTAATTCTCCATGACCCCCAACTTTCGTCATAATTAGTGAATTCGGCCACTGCTTCGCTGTTTTACGTTTATATAAAATGAATGAGTGGCAACTCTAACTGCGGTGACAGGAAATCTATTTATCATTGAAAATAGATTAATAGAAGCATAAGCCAGTATAGACGACCTCAAATGTGTTTGCTGAAGATTGTATTCATCTGTGTAAGTAACAATTGTACCTAATTTGGTTCCATCGGACAGGAAAGCGTCTTTACGATTGACGTATATACCCCTAGATGTTACATCTGCGATTATAAAGTCGGATTCAGCATCATCTATAATCAACCGTGAAGAATATTTGTTTATTGTCATATTTTTTCCACCCTGCGTGAATTTACAAAGTATTCATCTACCGAGATCTTTTGCTTGTCTATTTCTAACTTCAAATGTCAAGATATATTCTTCGTCTAGATGAGGATATTGTTTTCTATATTCGTTGATTATACTATCAAGACTATCAGGTTGTGGTAACCAGACTTCAGTCTGCGCATAATTGCTTCACTGACAGTCAGCGATATCAGCATTTTAGAATCAATCATATACCGTAATAACACTATTGGCATCCAGTGTTTTTCAGAGATGTGTCTACCAAGCCAAACATAACAGCACGGATGAAGTCCTTTAGCCAATTCAAATGATATAGCACGAGCGAATCCAGTTAAATCAAAATCGTGTAGTGGTCCATTAATCGCAACACGGGTCATTTCATGTGTGGGATGTCCAAATCGTTTGAAATACTTAGCACATTCTCCGTACCCGAGAAAACTCCCTGGATAACACGCAACTATATCAACTGAAATAATACTTTCAGCGGTATATTTTGTATTCCATAATCATCCATGGCTATTTTCAACGTAGATTGAATTGATATCTGATAGAAATTCAGCTCTTGTTGGTTTCCACATGTTCTTTTTCTCTCAAAATGAGCTGCAACTGACTGAATTGTAAAACAGTTTGTTAATAATTGTTCGTTGTCTTCTCTTGAAAAACCACTAACTAGTTTTTTCATCTCGTTGTGGAGGGCTTCAGTACGGTATAATTCTCCGTTTGGTCTTGCAAATTGATCGAATTAACCCTCTTCGTCTTCAAAACTGTGAAGTAACCACACTGACACAGGATTGTTTTTACTTGACTGAGAAATAAAATCAAATAAATTTCCCGTGTAATATTTTACGGTTCTTTCCCGAGGAAATATTGTTATTGCAGGTGTCCACGCGTGTTCATTATGGTCAATAATTTTTATTGGAGCTCCTCTCAACTTATATTTCGGTTCATATTATACTTCACCTGTTATCGTCGTTACTGATATTGGGAATCTTAATGATGTTCCTAATTTGGTTACATCTTTAATCGTTGCTCCGTTCTTCCTAACTGTTAATTCCCATTCCTTTACTTTTTTACGTCTTAGATCCGTTAGTGTGTTCCCACGCAACGCATTTATGAAGTGTTCTATTATTCGTTCTGCTACACAATTTATTCTTGACGAATATTTCATTGGTTTTAATTTTTCAATACTCGGTTTATCATTTAACGAATATATCCGATAAACAACCGCTGTTTCAGGATAGGATCTTTCATAGTATGGTTTGTCAATCCCAGTCAGAATTCCTGGTTTGGAATCATGCCTCAAAGTCATAAAGTCATTTTTATAAACCTCACCTTGTAAATCAATTAGATTATTGGACTGGTCAGTGAGTTTAAAATTAATTCTCGTTATTGAATTTTTATCACATCGCATATAGACCGGATTAGTTGGATCCTCAATTATTAAAAACCTTGGAGGAGCTGTTGGTGCTAATGAATATAAAAGATATCCCTGCTGAGCTTGATTTGATCGTTCAAGATTTATTTGATAGTTTCCTTCGATAACATCACATACTAAGTTCAATGCAATCACCGAGGATATATTGACGTTGAATGGAGCGATATGTCTACCACCGCCGTCTGGGCCATTATTATACTTGAGGATTGTTGTTTGTGGTTTCCATTTGTCAAGTATCAGAGAAACGTTTTCTTGAATAAGATCATTAACTGATTTTTTTAGTTCATTTGCGTTATACCCAGGAAACTTAAAATCGGGTAAATCAGCTTCTGTTATATTGTAATAAGTTAGGACTTTTTGTTTATCTCCGTGTTCAACATCAATTATTACTTGATCTATTCGCTTGTTGATATATTCCATGTCGGATAGGAGCTGATTGAATATCTTAACATATTTTATGATCTCATTAGGTGGCCTTGTTATATCAGAGAGATGCTCCTGGAAACTCTGTCGTACTGGTTCTAGTTGTGTTTTATGTAAATTGATTAATTTCTTTAAAATAATCAACGATGTTAGTTGACGTAAATGTAATTGTAATGGATGAATCAGGAGTTTTGTCCAAAAAAAACATTGTATGGTATTGTTAGCAAAAGATACAAAATTAACTGGTAGATTTGCATTTTTTATATCAAGTAAATCATTTCGATATGATGGAGTAATTTCATGATATGTTTGTACATCCGTAACATAATCAGATTTTTGTGGTTCAGGTAAAGTATTTTTTTCAGACCATCCTAGCACAGTTCTAATAGAACTCTGATAGATATCTACGACATACACAGGCGAGTTTATCTCAGTAGCAGATGATAACGTCGGCTCATGAACTGTTATAGCGATCTGCAATTCTGGTGTTCCAGTAATTGATTTTAATCTGCGTTGAAATTCGTTATTAATTTGTTCAATTTGGTATGACCCAGATATCAGCGAAACAACGTTCCAGTCTGGAGTCCTGTCTTCGAGATTCTTATTCGCAAACACCAAGGAATTCTTCGGTTGTTGACCACCAAATGCCACCGACCTAATATTAGGCCAACTGTGATACACTCGTAATTTTGCTAACGCTATCTCCTTCACAGGAATCGGAGTAGGGAAATTCACACTGAATACAGGATTCGTTGAGGTTATTGATATCATACTTGTTTTCACCGGGTTGGTATTTTCCGCTATTTGTTGAAGTAGTTCTTGCGGTGTTGTCACTGTTATTATACTCATGTTTTTCGCTCTAATTTTGACATCGCGGAATCATAAACACGTACCATCGCTGAGAACTCACTATGTGATATCAATGTATCATCGAGTGACGACGATATCATCGAGGATAATTGTGCGTACGAGGTTGATACAACATGAAATTTAACTACGTAGTCTTGTAGTTTACGCTGGCTGCATGATGATATCTTTTTTTGTTATTATTGAAATAATTTCAGCGATTGTTGTCGCCGCTGCTATACAAATTGGAACAGCTATAGGAGCAATCATTGTCACCGAGGAGAGTATAATACCAGCTCCGATGATTACACCACTCACCGAGTACACGGTAATATCAACTGCGGTGATTCTTAATCGATACTATTTTATTTTCACTTGATACTCCTCACTGAAGGTTTTGAGTTTAGTTTGAAATTTTCTGACCTGATCATAACGGTATTGAGATACGGAAGGTATCGTCGGTGATGAAATCATCAGAGATGACATTTTATTTATTACAACAGAAATCAATTTAGTTATTTACTTAAATTCGCTACGAATTCCACATACCATGTTACTGAAACCCTAGTAAAATTATTATCAGTGGATGCTATTATGAATCGTTCAGTTGTATCCTTTTCGATGATCGTTGATATTATATTGTTGACTCCAGATGAACTCGTTGATGAAATATTAAATTGAGTTGGTATAACTAGTGTTAGTCGATAAATACCCTTGACGGTCGCGGTGATATTTAAAATCTTATTTAGTGGTGTCCAAACAAATGATCCGTGTTGGATCGCGTACACGTTATTTATGATATTTTTTTGTTCGTGAGGAATTTTTGTTTTTTCAATGATTGCTATCATCCTCGGAAAATCATCTTTGATTGCTTCGATGAAGTTTTTCATATCTTCGATGGATTTTTTAATATCAGGGAGTTTTATGTCAATTTTATACAGCATGTTTGTAAAAAATTTATCAATGATATTTTTACGAAATGATGTAAACTTTTCAACGTGATCTACTTATCTGGATTGAAGTGTTGCTACTTCCAACATAGAATTTTTTTATCTCTGTGAGCTTCGGTGTGGTCACTGGAGCATTACCAAAAATTCTAACAGCGATTTCAATGAATTCGCCGAGGATGTATAATTGTTATCGAGTGTTAATATTTAATCTGTGATTGTTGACATGAGGACACCCGGTTTGAGTCTACCTTGATTGGAAAACAACGCGATAGTATTTTCTACTGCGTTGAGTTGTTTAACTAAAATATCATCCAGAGAAACATTACTCGTTTTCAACTTACCCTGACGATCTTGAAATACAACTATTTCATTGGGATCAACACTTGTTAAGTTTAACATCTCAGCTATTTCATCTTCGATTATTTTTTATATCACCGGTTGCAGATATTTCCGTGGTTGGTTTTTTTCAGCATTGATAGAGATCCCCCCCCCAAATATCAACCATGTTATTGTGAAAATCTTTGATTTTCTAATTACTTCTTTAAAAATCTTTGATTTTCAAATCTTCGTTGACGACTTCGTCGTTGCCAGCGACTACTAGTATATTCATTTACGACTTGATGAGGTGGTTTTTTTGATGATGAAATAGCGTCAAGGACATTCAATACTTCTTTGCCGCATATTGGTTGTTCATTCATTTTCTGTGTTGGTAGCGTAGAATAGAAAGTCTTCATTTGATGAAAGGTGTTTAATTGTTGTATATAACTCATAAATTCTTTAGGTGGCGCAAATCCATATGAATCAAAATAAATGATTCCACGCGGATCAATCACAAATATAACCCAGTGGGTTCCAGGTCCGGTGTTGTTATCAAGATTAATGATACCGATTTCAAAGTTTTTCGGTTGCGTCCGCAACTGGTCTTTCATAAAGACACCTCTGAAGTTTTTTATCACTAGTTTTATAGCGGCATCGAATAAATAAAAATTTGACATTGGAACTATAGGTTCTCGAGTTAATAAACTGTTCCTGGGATTCTCAGGCCGCTTCCTTTATACCATGAATACGGAGTTCCTGGTAGTCTTAGACCCTTTCCCTTTTTCTGTATCCCTGTCCAGTTGCTTTCTTTAGTGCCATACCTTCCGCGGTACCAACGGCTCCTAACGCTGCCGCTTTCTCTGCCGCTGGGGCCGCTGCTGAAATCATGTGTTTGATATCAGCTGCAGAGAATGTGTTCTGAACACCTTTTTTATCTTTGAAAGCATTATTAAAGTGTTTTATTTGACGAGTTTTCAGCGACAATTTAATCTGACCACCAGACATCTGAGTGTGTTTTAGCATTATCGTGGATCCACATTTTTTAGTTGATTCTGATTGCAACTTTTTAATCTGACCGGGAGTCAGTGTAACACTAATATGACTATATGACATTATATTAATAATAGATTGATAGAACTGTTACATTACATATTTTCCACTGGTGCATCGAGTACTCTCAATTGTCCACCAAAACCTTCGAGTAACATTGATTTGTCGCTGAGAATGACAGCAACTGCTCTATTACCACCAGCAGGAGGATAGGTTACACGAGCTCTAAAGTGTATATCAACGACAGATTGTCTTGTTAAATCAAGATGTTCCAGCGAAAAGTAATAAATCAGATATAATTTTTTAAAATCCAATTGTGATATTTGCAGACCAGAATCTACATTTTGATCGCGTCCCAAATATGACAACAGACGATGATACAAACGTGATATTTGGTTAATTTTGTAATCAAGTAGTATATCCTCGGTTGGTTCCTGTTGTCCGTATATTCTCAGCGAGACTTAATTAACACCTATCTGATAAAATATCATATGGCTGTGTTCTTGAGAGTTAAATCGATCCCTATTCTACAGCGCAACAAATATATGACGTGGGGCTGAAACACCTTGTTTTGATGCCAGGTGACATGTAAATGTACCATTAATATTAGAATCCATGGTATCCGGGGTCACTGATAACCAACTTAGCAATGATTTTTCCTCCATGATCCATACATGATAGTAATCGTTCTTCTGTTGTGATTGATGGAGTCATTACTGGCATCTACAATGATAGTTTTGTTAAAATGACTTTACCCTCGAGAACACCAGCACCACGCCAGATTGCATCATTATCATTACCCTTTCTCACAAGAACTACTGTATGTTTCGCTCAATAGATAACTTTTCGGACATTTCTACAGAATCCAAATATATGATGCAGTGGAATCGCGCATGAAAATTGTCGACGTGGTCTTTTCAACATTGATACACGTGTTGCAAACCCCAAGTTGTGATTAGGAATACTGGATCAACTGCAGTATCATGTGCTGCCTTTACTCTAGAATACTGGACGTGTTCAGCGTGATCAGTAATATCCTTAGAAAACATCATAGATGGACCTGCCGATCTTGTATAATCATCAGAATATCTTAATAACCCGATTATTGTTGTGACGATATCAACCTCACGTTCAATAGATTCAATATCTCTTCCATCAATCATATATCGTGCACTATTAAATAGCGCCATGATACCATTATTAACAAAACCAACTCGTACATTTTGGTCATCTGCGTATGGTGTATTAGCTACAACATTTGTTACAAGTTCTCCTTCCACTTCAATAAATGCTTCAGCGGGTAGAAAATATTTAATGGTATCATGAACTTGAAGTTCAATTCTTGATCGAAGATCAGGTTGTACTGCATGATAAGAATAAAATTGATAATCGCGTACAGAATCATTTTTACGCACTGGGGCTTCCATATCAAACGCTGGATCAAGTGTCTGTTTGAACATTTTTTTATATATTCCTTGATCTAAATCATTATTTCCGTCGGGATCTTAAACCGTTTCCCGCTATCATGTTTGCGATATTATTATCTTGGTAACTTGCTGCAAACGACGTTTCTTTAACGACGAAGTCACCAACGATGCTAATTTTTGATCTACTGAATTATTTATTATTTTACTAACATTTGTAGGCATCACTTGTGTTGATGGTAATGATGACTTCGTCATTACTGATGGTTTTCCTCGCCGTCGAACTAACGACATTAGTTTATCCTTTGCAGCGAAAAATGTTTTCGAGGCAACATCTCCAACAGCGCTAATACCCTTATCACGAATAACATCAATGGCTTTTATTGATAATTGTTTTGCGATTGGTGCTATTTTTGGAGCCATTCTTGCAAATAACCGTGCAATGGTATTGCCGAGCCCATCACCATAGTACGCTCTATAAACAGGCAATCGTGAATTAACTACATAGACGCTGGTTGGTTTATCATGGTTATAGTGTATGATCATCTTATTATAAAAACACTAGTGTTTTCTAAATGAATATTTATCTAATGTCGAAATCGTACACGATTTCCAATTCTACATATTTTCATTGCTAATGACGAAGTCATCAATGAAATTCAAAGAATTTCCATTTCGGTGATGAAAAATCCTTTGGATTTTCAGTCGCTGTAATAACCATGATGCTCAACTAACTCATCAATAAACTCTCGATATGTTTTAATATCCATAATGCCGCCTTGAATTAATCGCATGCAGATATCAGCTGCTTCATTATTTATTTCCGGTGAGTTTTTTCCAGCTCACTATGAGAACCTCAAACCGTGCTATATCACTGAGAATATTACCAGGACAACGAACAAGACCACTACCCCAAGCAGAGCTTGGAACTGTGTTTTGGGTTCCACTTGAATATCCATGTCCTGTTGTACCAGTTGCAACTTTTTTAGAATCAGCTTCTGATATTCGCTGGGTGGGTTGGGATACAAAAGGCGCAACTGGTATCGGTGGGTTTTCTATTTGATATATCAACCTTTCAAGTTTCTCAAATTCTTTATCAGTGTGTGGTAGTTGATACTTACCGATTAGTGCACAATAAAGTTTGTTTCTCCAAGTCTGCTTATTAGTTATAGCGTCTTCATATCCCATATTCATATATTGTTCTCTTTGACCCTTTGGAAATGAATCAACAATAAATTGAGCAAACTTTTTATCAATCTTAAAATTTTCGTTAATTTCTTTTATGACATCACTTTTAAATATCATTTTAGGGTCAAGCTTTCTTCGTTCTGTTTTACCCTTTTTTCTTCTTTCTCTTCTTTTCTTGCAATAGCATCCTCTTCTTCTTCTTTTTTTCTTGCAAAAGCTCCCTCTTCTTGTTCTTCAATAATTTCACTTAGTTGTTCAATTTCTTCTTGTTCAAGTCGTTCTTGTTGGTCTCGAAGTCGTGAAGCAGTTATTATATCACTAGGAAGTGTTTTTAAAGATTTTTTTGTTTGTTTGGATCTTTTTGCTATTTTTTCAAGTACAGGAAGAAGAGGTGTTTTTGTCCTTTTTTCTTCCTCGGGGATATCTCCGTATATTGCTCGCTCAGTGGCTGATATTACCCCTTTAGTTGCCTTGGTTATTGGTTTAAAAAATTCTTCGGTCCCTGTTGTAAAATCAGTTCGTAAATGTAAACTCTGTCTCACTTGCAATTTCTCTCTAACAGAATCGCGGATTGGAATGAATTTCTTAATTGCAGCTAATCCTTCACGTGCTTCATTTACCATTATATAGAACGACAGATTGTCTTGTTAAATGTACGATAGAAAACGCTAGCGTTTTTAAATGCAGTGAAAAATTACCAAAAAAAATCAATGAATCATGCAACAAAAATGACCTAAAATCAAACAAATCTACAAATTCATTCACGGTGAAGAACACACGCATACCTGTTCGGTGAGTAAGAGTTCTACCTGTCCATTGTATTGTACATGTCACTGGTGACCTTGTCACCATGGTTAGAACTTATTCTGTTGGGGTTACCAAAGGAGAATTTTCAGTTTAGTGGATAATATCTCTTATTGTTTTAACACTCAAATTAATTGTGCGTTTGATTTCATATTGCTGCCCCAATTCTTTTCTGATTTTTTAGACAGAATGCATATTATTCATAGCGCTGTATTCATTATCTTGAAAATCAGAAAGAATCTGATAACAATTTAATTTATCTGATAATTGAATTCCTTGATTTTTCAAATTTGAAATCTCAATTATGATGTCATTGATATTTTCAGAATTCAGATATAATAAATTATATCTCTAATATGTGATATAAAAAAAATATTGTATTCCCTTTGGTGTTACGTACACATAATACAAAATAGAAATCATACGTAAACGAATTGAATTCTGTTTTCGAAGCGCTTCGTAAGGGCCGATTGAGTTTTATTCTCTGCAACGGATCGCACCGCGGGTATACAAACATCAAAATACCTAACGGCTTCATTCATTTATTTAAATGTTTTTTCTTCTTTAGTTTTTATATTAAATGATTTTACAGGTCTCTTCCCAATTGATTTACAGGTACCAGTTTTCCCAACTGTATTCTCACTCTGTGTAATAGCTCATAAATTATCCAATTTATTATTTTGAGGACATCCATCAATATGATCAATAACAATACCATCAATTTTTCAATCCGTTAAAACAATCAAAGGCAAATCTGTGACAATAATAGCTCTTCTTCCCTCCGACGGTAAACATCAAATATCTTTGATTATTCACAAAACCAACTGATTTATTCAGTCTGCGGTTTCTGACAATATCACGGGATGTGGTTGAAATTCGTGATCCATTTATATACTAATACTCTTTGTCTAATTGATTGTTTGGTTTAATTATTATATTTTTTGGAAATCTTTCAATACAGTCTTGAGGTGTTCTTATAATTTTGTTGCTGACTCTGTCACAGTCATTGATGGAGCTTTTGATTCGTTTATCACAGTAACGCTTCAACTCTCTATATCGCTTACCACCGCAACTGAGACACAACTGCGATTTTCCTCTCACACCTACCTCACATCGGATACAAGCTTCCCTGACGAAAGCTTTGCATAAGATATCCACAGAATTCATTTCTACATGATTTGTTACATGCGGTTACTGATCCTATCATAAGCCATTTGCAATGGTTCATTATCTAATAAATTCTTTTTTATAAATACTTGTTTTAGTTATAGTATGGAGGAGTTCGAGAGATTATCGAAAATTAAGCCATGGAAAAATGTTAAATTTAATCTCGATATAGTCTCTGTAGATGTACCAAAGGGTCTTATAAGTGATAGAAAGATGATAGGTAAAATCCGCGATTTTTTTAATGAATTCAAACGCGATGGGGCATCTCACTGTTGGTCGACATTTAGAATTGATGGTAGTGTTGATGCTACCATGAACGACGAAAGAGCAGCAGTGATAATCTCACATCATGACAAGAATAAGTATTTCTTTAGAGTGAAACTCATTATCGAACGACGATAACAGTTGAAGTATTATATGAACCGAAATATAAGTTGAGAGGAGCTCCAATAAAAATTATTGACCATAATGAACACGCGTGGACACCTGCAATAACAATATTTCCTCGGGAAAGAACCGTAAAATATTACACGGGAAATTTATTTGATTTTATTTCTCAGTCAAGTAAAAACAATCCTGTGTCAGTGTGGTTACTTCACAGTTTTCAAAACGAAGAGGGTAAATTCGATCAATTTGCAAGACCAAACGGAGAATTATACCATACTAAAGCCCTCTACAACGAGATGAAAAAACTATTTCAAACGATTTGGACATCCCACACATGAAATGACCCGTGTTGCGATTAATGAACCACTACCCGATTTTGATTTAACTGGATTCGCTCGTGCTATATCATTTGAATTGGCTACAGGACTTCATCCGTGCTGTTATGTTTGGCTTGGTAGACACATCTCTGAAAAACACTGGATGCCAATAGTGTTATTACGGTATATGATTGATTCTAAAATGCTGATATCGCTGACTGTCAGTGAAGCAATTATGCGCAGACTGAAGTCTGGTTACCACAACCTGATAGTCTTGATAGTATATTCAACGAATATAGAAAACAATATCCTCATCTAGACGAAGAATATATCTTGATATTTGAAGTTAGAAAGGGACAACCAAAAGATCTCGGTAGATGAATACTTGGTAAATTCACGCAGGGTGGAAAACATATGACAATAAACAGATATTCTTCACGGTTGATTATAGACGATGCTGAATCCGACTTTATAATCGCAGATGTAACATCTAGTGGTATATACGTCAATCGTAAAGACGCTTTCCTGTCCGATGGAACTAAATTAGGTACAATTGTTGCTTACACAGATGAATACAATCTTCAGCAGACACATTTGAGGTCGTCTATGCTGGCTTATGCTTCTATTAATCTATGTTCAATGATAAATAGATTTCCTGACACCGCAGTTAGAGTTGCCACTCATTCATTTTATATAAACGTAAAACAGCGAAGCAGTGGCCGAATTCACTAATTATGACGAAAGTTGGGGATCATGGAGAATTAAAAAGGAAATACTGTGTGATTATTCCAAATCAGCAGATGTTACGATTGAAGATAAATATTTGAAAAAAATCAGATATCGAAACTATCTAATTCACCGTCGATATCAGATCCAAAATGTAGATATAAAACAGTTTACTTAAACGGCTATGATGGGTCAGGGAAGACGACTCGTGCGATTTAATTATTTCGTGGGAAAAATCCTACGGATTCTCACGCTAGCGTTCTCAAATCAAACATGATTGTGCTAACACCGACCCATAGACTTGCAAGAGAGATGAAACAACGAGGAATTAATGCTTGCACTTATCACAGTTTCTTTAGATGGAAAGGTAATGAATGGACTCCAGATCGAATGGGCGAGAAATATATTCCTGGTGTCATAATTTGGGATGAAATATGCACGGTATCGTTGGATGTATTACAAAGACTTCTTGATTGGCTATTGCTAGCGAATACAAGCGTGATAATGTGTGGCGATCATGGCCAAAGAATTTTGTAGACTATTATAAAGAAACTAATACTGATCATAGAGCACTTGCTGAACAATTACGCGAGTTAAAAAAAAATAATCAGATTGCAACCGGACAGAATCCAATGTGAAATAGCACGTGAAATAATTTCAGAAACACCATTAAATGATTTTTTGGAAGCGTGGAGACCAAACGATGTGATAGTGGCAAGTAGAAAAATAGTCAGAGACACACTTCAGATGAACTTATTTGAATTGCATAAAGAAAAATTTTCAACACTTCCAGTGCCGTTGTGTTATAAAACCAAGGATACAAGGAAACAAAATATTAAAGTTGATATTCCAGGACAAAGTGAAATGCAAATGCTAGTATTAAATGATATTCTGTTGGTTCATATCAACGTCGTCGAAGATGCATTACGCGCTGATAAATCCCCATGGACGCTAGGTTACGTAACGACGATACATTCTTTGCAGGGATTAACTATATCAGATACAATTGTTTGGATCATAGATAATCACATCGAGTGGTCGATTTTAGTGTATCTTGCAGTGTCCAGAGTACGAAGAATAAATCAGCTTCGAAGAGTTGTTTTAGATTATAACGACACTACAATAAGTGATATTGTCAGCGTTGACATAATCAGAAAAAAACAATCTGGTTATAAACAATAGGATAAAAAAAATAATAGAGAATTTGATATTGATGCCGAATTAATAATTACACTGAAACAATAACAGAAATATCACTGCGCGAGTTGCGATTGTATAATGAGTTGGTGTTGGTTGGATAAGGATTCTCGACAATTTACCGTAAACAGAAAGAATAGCAGCCATGGTCATACCAGAGATAATGTGATGCTGACTTGCACTGAGTGCAACTGACGAAGAGGTGCTAGTTAAGACCACGTGGCGGTAATTGAGTATCCTCGGGTATCACTTGTAATTGTTCACAAGTAAATCCTCGCTGAGGAGCAGTTGAATCCAATCTATAGACTGGCGGTCTACCTGTAGATCGGGTTATGCTAGATATTTTATGTACGGTGACACTCCTAATAGGATCAGTAGCTCTTTTTTTGCCGCCTTCTAGCTCTCCTGGTTCATATAAATACCTACCAGTGACATTGCCGAGTATTGGTTATTTTGAAAAATCATTTTGTGGTTTTACAGGTATATACTTTTTTAATAGTGTTGTTAGGTTTCATATTAATTGTTCGAGTAATCTCATTATTTAGCGCGGTAATTACGCCTGGTAATATCATAACACATTCACGGCATCGTTTATCCTGAATAAATTCATTCACGTATTGATATCCAAATAACCGCTCAGCAAGTGTCCGATTAAATCGTTCAACACTTGCTTGATCGCGATGTAGTGCAGTATGTCCTCGTCTGTTGGTGACATTATGATGCTTCATTGTTGATAACACTGCACTCTGAAATTCCTTGCCAGGATCAACTTGTAATACATTTGGCCAACGCAGAGGACCCTTGCGATAAATCCTTTCGAAAGCAAAAGAATGTTCAGTTGATGAATTTGTCTTTAGCGGTTCTGCTTGTTTGTATCTACTCGCAACATCAACTACAGTTAGCGCGTATTTGTAAAGACCATCATGCGGCAGAAATAATATATCAGCCTGATGAACCTCATTAGGAGCGCTGACATCAAAATGTGAGTAATTAATTTGTTTAGTTGGTGGTAGATAAATTTGCCATATCGCCTGTTTGAATAACCAATCCGCTGCTGTGGTATTTTTCACCTTAGATGCGTTAGCGAGTTTCCTGATTGCTGCTTTACCCCTCCAGTAGCCTACTGGAGAATAATAAATAGATTCCATGTTGTTATTAATTACCAGCACCCAACATTAATTTACCCTTCATTGCCGATTTTATCACAAATGAAGCCAATTTTTCTTTGAAGGATTTATTAGTGATAGAATTAATTTCATATCTGCGATATGTCTGTGCTGCAGATTACTGCTTTTATAAGCAACATCATGAGTATGAGACACCTTATCAATAGCGTTTATTGGGTTTTCACCGGATCGGGGTTGGTTTTGATCATCGAGTCTGATATTGAATCTGGTTCCGGGTCCACAATAAATATATCCTGGAAGGTGTTTTTCTCCTGGGTATTTTGCCCATGGTGTTCCTGGTAATTTTACTAACTTGGCTGCAATATCACCTCCTCGGTTTTTTTTTAAATCATCAGAAATATTAGCATTTCCTGCAGATTTCATAGAAACAAATCTAATTTTTTGTACTACATTAATATTGTACACACTTGCCAGAAAGTGCTAATCTGTTATTTTTAGTTGTAATCGTCGTCAAGTCATCTGTGCCAGTACGCTTCTTACATTTCACACAATATAGATCCATAATATATTTATAATAACATGAATGTAATTGATTATTCAGCTACCCGACGACTGTAACCTATTAAACACCATGCGATGTTGCCGAATTCTATTCGTATGATTATAATTGGACCATCTGGAAGTGGCAAGACACAACTGCTACTTAATTTGATAACGAGATGGATGAAATGGGATAAGTTGTATTTAATAGCCCCGAGTGTAGATGATCAGCGGTGCTACGAACTGTTAAAGGATTACAACGAAAAGGCAGCAGAAATCACCGGTTAGGGTATTATTGAATTTATAACCGATATAGAGGAAGCACCGAGAATTGATCATATTGATGGAAGTATTAACAATTTAGTCGTATATGATGATGTGATGTTAGATAATCAAAAAAAATCCTGCTATGATATGTTCCAGAGGCAGATATAAAAACACTGACATGATATATGTTACTCAACGATGCACTCAAATACCAAAATTGATCAGAGATAACTGCAATATTCTTGCTATATTCAACGGGGTTAACACACATACGCTACGAAATATTTGGCAAACGTGGTGCGGCGGTGATATGGATTATAATCTCTTTAGAAATTTCTTTAGTCATGCTCAGTCAATTCCACATGGATTTGTAACGATAAATTTGCACGACCAGAAATCAAGATATCGTACTGGACTTGATCAAATATTCGGTTGAAAAAAATTGTTAACCCCATTGCAGCAGCAGGGGGACAACGACTTTGGCGTCCAAATCGTATTACGAGAGATCCTATCCTATAAAAGCAGTTGTTTATAGAATCTATCCGATAAATTATAAACCGAGTATTAAAAAATTAAAACCAATAAAATATTCGTCGCTGATATGTGTAGCAGAACGAATAATAGAACACTTCACAAATGCATTGCGTGGAAACAAACTGACGGATCTAAGACATAAAAAATGAATGGGAATTAACAGTAAGGAAGAACTGAGCAACAATTCAAGATTTAACCAAAGTAGAAACATCATTACGATTCCCAATAACCGTAATGACGATAACAGGCGAGATATTACAAGAATCTGATATTAATCAAATGGAGCTCCAATCAAAATTATTGACCATAGCGAACACGCGTGGACACCTGCAATAACAATATTTCCGCGAGATAGAACCATAAAATATAACATGGGAAATCTATTTGATTTTATTTATCAGTTAAGTAAAACAGATCCTGTGTCAGTGTGGTTACTTCACCGTTTTGAAGACGAAGAGGGTAAATTCGATCAATTTGTAAGACCCAATGGCGAATTATACCGTACCGAAGCCCTCCACAACGAGATGAAAAAAACTGGCTAGTGGCTTTTCAACGGATTACGACGAACAATTATTAATAAACAGTTTTACAATTCCGTCAGTTGCAGCTAATTTTACGAGAACGAGAAATCTATGGAAACCAACACGAGCAGAATTTCTCTCAGATATCGAATCAAGCTCCTTGGAATATAACCATGTTGGATTATGGAATACAAAATACGACCTCGAAAGTATTATTTCGGTTGATATGGTTCGGTTTCTTGGGTACAGGGAGTGCTCTGAGTACTTCCAAAGAATTGAACATCGCACACATTAGATGACCCGTGATGCAATTAATGCACCACTATTCCCCTATTTTGATTTAACCGGATTCGCTCGTGTGGTATCATTTGAATTGGCTAAAGGACTTCATCCGTGTTGGTATGTTTGGTTTGGTAGACACATCTCTGAAAAACACAATTTTATGCCAATAGTGATATTACGGTATATGATTGATTCTAAAATGCTGATATCGCTGATTGTCAGTGAAGCAATTATATCATATCGAGCGCAGACTGAATTCTGGTTACCACAACCCGATAGTCTAGATAGTATAATCAGCGAAAACAAAAAACAATTCCCTGACCTCGACGAAGAATATATCTTGAAATGGTCCAAAGAAATCTTTGAAGTTAGAAATAAAGAAGCAAAACATGTCGGTAGAAGAATAATTGGCAAATTCACACAGGGTGGCATATACGACCACA
Organism: Unio pictorum; assembly: GCA_030141615.1. Classification (NCBI taxonomy): domain Eukaryota; kingdom Metazoa; phylum Mollusca; class Bivalvia; order Unionida; family Unionidae; genus Unio; species Unio pictorum. The sequence continues at coordinate 12,590,607 of JARLTB010000220.1, read as the reverse complement.
AACGATATTCTTCGCTGTTGATTATAGATGATGCTGAATACGATTTTATAATCGCAGATGTAACATCTAGGGGTATATACGTCGATCGTAAAGACGCTTTCTTGTCCGATGGAACCAAATTAGGTACAATTGTTACTTACACAGATCTAGAAAATCCTCAGTAGGTTCATCTAAGGTCGTATATGCTGGCTTATGCTTCTATTAATTTGCTTTCAATGATAAATAGATTTCCTGACACCGCAGTTAGAGTAGCTACTGATTCATTTTATATAGACGTAAAACATAGTGAAGCAGTGGCTGAATTCACTAATTCAGACGAGAGTTGGGGATCATGGAGAATTAAAATAGAAATACTCCAAATCAGCAGATGTTACGATTGAAAACAAATACTTGAAAAATAATCAGATATCAGAACTATCTAATGCGCCGCCGTGTTCCGATCCAATATGTAGATATAAAACCAGTTACTTAAACAGCTGTGGTGAGTCAGGGAAGACGACTCGTGTGATCGAATTATTTCGAGGGAAATCAAATATGATTGTGCTAACACCAACAAAAATGCTTGCAAGAGAGATAGAGCAACGAGGAATTAATGCTTGCACTTATCACAGTTTCTTTCGATGGAAAGGTGACGAATGGACTCTTGATCGAATGGGCGAGAAATAAATTCCTGAAATCATCATTTGGGATGAGATATGTGCAGTGTCGTTAGATGTATTACAAAGGTTTCTTGATTGGTTCATGCTAGCGAACACAAAAGTGATAATGTGTGGCGATCATTGTCAGCCAACACCATTTGTCGGTTTGTCTCCACATACTTGGCTGAAGAATTTTGTAGACTATTATGAATAAATTAATACCGATCATAGAGCACTTGATAATGAATTACGCGAGTTCAAGAAACTAATCAGATTACAACCGGATAGAATCCAGTGTGAAATAGCACGTGAAATAATTTCGGAAACCCCATTAAATGATTTTTGGGAGGCGTGGAGAGCAAATGATTTGATAATAGCAAGTAGAAAGATAGTCAGCTATACACTTCAGATGAAGTTATTTAACACACACAAAGAAAAGTTCGCAACACTTCTAGAGCCGCTGTGTTATAGACCCAAGGATACACGAAGACAAAATATCGAAGTTGATATTCCTGGCCTGACAGAGTCAGCGAAGCAGATTCTAGTGTTAAATGATCTTGTGTTGGTTGATATCAGTGTTGTTGAAGATGCATTGCGTGCTGATAAATCCCCATGGAAGCTAAGATACGCAACGACAATACATTCTTCGCAGGGGTTGACTATATCCGATACAATTGTTTGGATCATAGATAATCGCATCGAGTGGTCAAATTTATTTTATCCTGCGGTGTCCAGAGTACGAAGAATAAATCAACTTCGAAGAGTTGTTTTAGATTATAATGACTCTACAATAAGTGATAATGTCAGCGATGATATAATCACTATAATAAAAACTCTCTGGTTATAAACAACAGGATAAACAAAACCAGAAAAGTTGATATTGATGCCGAATTTATAATCACACTGAAACAACAACAGAAAAATCGCTGTGAGACTTGTAATTGTATAATGCGTTGGTGTTGGTTGGATAAAGATCCTCGCCAATTTACCGTAGACAGAAAAAATAACAGTATTGGTCATACCAGAGATAATGTGATGCTGACTTGTCTTGAGTGCAACAGACGCAGAGGTACTAGTTAAGACCAAGCGGCGGTAATTGAGTATCCTCGGGTATCAATTGTAGTTGTTCACAAGTAAATCCTCGCTGAGGAGCAGTTGAATCCAACCTATAGACTGGCGGTCTAGCCGTGGATCGTGTTATGCTAGATATTTTATGTACAGTAACACTCCAAATAGGATCAATAGCTCTTTTTGCCGCCTTCTAGCTGTCCTGGTTCATATAAATATCTAACAGTGACATTGCCGAGTATTGGTTATTTTGAAAAATCATTTTGTGGCTTTACAGGTATATACTTTTTCTTAATCGCGTTGTTAGGTTTCATGTTTATTGTTTGAGTAATCTCATTATTCAGCGCGGTAATTACGCCTGGTAATCTCTTGACTCATTCACGAGATCGTTTATCCTGAATAAATTCCTTCGCGTATTGATATCCAAATAACCGCTCAGCATGTGTCCGATTAAATCGTTCAACAATTGCCTGATCGTGATGTAGTGCAGTATGTCCTCGTCTGATGGTGACATTATGATGCTTCATTGTTGATAACACTGCACCCTGAAATTCCTTGCCAGGATCAACTTTTAATAGATTTGGCCAAAGCAGAGGACCTCGTCGATAAATACTTTCAAACGCAGAAGCCACTTCAGTTAATGATTTTGTTTTTAATGGTTCTGCTTGTTTGTATCGACTCGCAACATCAACTACGGTTAGCGCATACTGATAAACACCATCATGCGGCAGAAATAACATATCGGCCTGATGAACCTCATTAGGGACGCTGACATCAAAATACGAGAAGTTAATTTGCTTAGGCGGTGGTTGATAAATTTGCCATATCGCCTGTTTGGATAACCAATCCGCTGCAGTGGTATTTTTCACCCTAGTGAGTTTACTGATTGCTGATTTACCCCACCAGTATCCTCTTGGAGAATAATAAATAGATTCCATGATGTTATTAATTACCAGCACCCAACATCAGTTTACTTTTCATCACCGATTTTATCAACCATGAAGCCAATTTTTCTTTGAAGGATTTATCAGTGATAGAATTCAACGCATGAATCAATTTCACATCTGCGATATGTCTGTGTTGCAGATTACTGCTTTTAAAAGCAATATCATGAGCATGACGCGCTTTATCAATAGCGTTTATTGGGTATTCACCGGGTCGGGGTTGGTTTTGATCATCGAGTCTGATTCCGGGTCCAAAATAACTATACCCTGGAAGGTGTTTTTCTCCTGGATATTTTGCCCATGGAACTCCTGGAAGTTTTACTAACTTGGCTGCAATATCACCTCCTCATTTTTTTTAAAACATCTCCAGATTTCATTGAAACAAATCTAACCTTTTTCTACCACATTGTACACACTTATCAGCAAGTGCTGATCGTTATTCTTAGTTGTAATCGTCGTCAAGTCGTTTGTGTTCGTACGCTTCTTACATTTCATACAATATAGATCCATAATTTATTGATAATAACATGAATGTAATTGATTTTTCGGACCATCTGGAAGCGGCAGGACGCAGTTGTTACTTAATTTGATAACGAGATGGATGAAATGGGATAACCTATATTTGATTGACCTTAGTGCAGACGATCAGCGATGCTATCAAGTGTTAAAGGATTTTAACGAGAAAGCAAACTCGGAAATCAATGAAGATATTATTGAGTTTATCACGGATATTGACAATCTTGTTGTATACGATGATGTAATGTTGGAACGACAAAAAAAAACTGCCAAAATATTTTTCTCGAGGACGACATCAAAACACAGACGTGATATATGTCACTCAAAAATACGCACAGATTCCAAGTGTCATCAGAGAAAATTGCAATTTAGTATGTGTGTTTAACGGAACTGAAAAATACACACTACACTATAGTTATCAATATTGGTGTGACGGTGACATGGACTTTAATCAATTTCGAAATTTCTTTAGTGGTGCTCAGGCTATCCCGCAAGGATTTATAACTATAAATTTATCGTATCGGACTTGATCAAATATTTTTACATCCATAGCAGCAGAGAGGACTCGACAACGTCTCCAAAAGGAACTTTTTTTTCGATTTTGGAGGAAGCCTTGGTTTGCCAAATAGACGCTTTTTTTCTCGATTTTGGAGGAAGCCTTGGTTTGCCAAATAGACGCTTCTATAAAGTTGTCCGATTCGCCTTCTCCGCTGCTGGAATCAACAATTTATGACACACTTAATACTAAAATGGTTTATCTTCCCATGTGTCTATTTAAATTTATTTGGTGACTAAACATTTTATCACACACTCACACATAAATGGTTTTCTCCGGTATGTAATATTATATGTGCTGTTCTAAATTTCCAGATCGACTAAACGTTTTAAAATTATTTTTCTCCAGCATGTATCCTCGTGTGCCTTTCTAAACTTCCAGATTATCTAAAACCTTTATCACAAACTTCACACTTGAATGTTTTTTTTTTCCTCAAGTATGCAGCATTCCCTGCTTCGGTAGTCATATTTTTTACTAGTATATGTTGATATTATCTCATTCAGTCATCTACTGTTACAAAATATTTCATTTCGCTACGATCTTCAAATTTAAATTATTTTGCTTAAGCCTGTACTCTCACATAGAAAACAAAATTAGTCACACTAGAGGGGTGCATAGAAACACCGAAACGCACCAAAACGCCGGAACGGAATAGAAACACCAGAACGCACCGAAACGCCGGAACGCAATAGAAACACCGGAACGCACATCAGTTATGTTATATACCATATGGAATCGCATCACAATTATTATTTCCAGTTCAGTACCCATTAATGCAGTTCAAGTATATTTTTAGAACATTTTTTCCTCTATCATTTTGGTGGTGATAATAGAATTATATTGATGCGTTTTTGGTAGGGATTTTTAAGGTAATTGTTTATTCTTGAGAACATGAGTTCAGAGAGTGGTTGTCTGTGTGTATTTGGGCGACATTGCACATTGAGTAATAAGGCCTTGGTGATGATCTGGAAGTGAAATATGTGTTCTGTTTACATGCTATTCTATTTACAGTGCAGCCGCTCAAAAAAAAAAAATGCCGGTAAACCCTTGACAAGAACTTCAAAGTAAAGTCATCTTTGGATGTATTTTAGATTAACATATGATTTGTATTGATTATAACACATTTGAAAGGTCAGTACTGACAAATATATGTAGAGAACATATGGTAAAATTAATTGTGATGTATGTCCATATACATGTAGTATGGTTCCCTGCTTAGTATGTACCTTGCGCTACGCTCCGCTATACTAAGTAAGGCGAATGCCGAAGCCATATTATCAAGTGATCAAAACAAATGGCCTCACATTGAGAGATCTTGTTAATCTAACCGAACCACATTTATTCCTTTAATATTCTATTTCTTAATGGCACATTATGAACGTAACTAATGCTTTTGATTTGAAGTATAGCAGTCGTTATATCATGCTCAATTTTAACCACCAATTCGTCATATAATTATTTTTACAAATATTTTTACGAGTAGGCGATGATGAAGGAAAAGGGTACACACAGAGGTATTTTGATAATATTGCACATTTTACACAGCATCATCTCAGAAATTCCTGCTCCAATCGATTCTTTGATAAACGTTATGTCTAAATTGATATGATGTGATGCACGAGAGCCTAAATATAGCCAAAGAGTGAGACAAGAATGATAAAAATTCCTGTGCGAGGGGCTGAGTGTACCGGTTGCTTTGCAAATATTGCACACTACACACCATGTCATATAATGCATTTTAGTTGCAATAAACTCCTTGATTAATGTAACATTGATTTTGATATTGATATTGATATCTCGTCGTATATAACACATCTGACGTAGCCAAATGTTAAGATCGAAACAGCAATCCTATTCCACGAGGGGGTGAATGTGATATTTGATTCTGTATTGTATATTACAACTTCATCACGTAATTTGTAAGATTCCATTTTCAATCAGTCCCAAACTACACGTACATGCCAAAATTTGAAATCGATTCTTCATATTGTTTTTTTTTTTTTTTGGGGGGGGGGGGAAATCACGTGTATAAATTAGAACGTTAATAGTATTGTATGTTTAATTAATGAATTTAATTTAATTAATTTATAATTAATTAAAAACACAGCAGCACAATACAATTTGTATCATGTTGAGGCAAGTTACGTGCCATTCCTAATAACACTATGAATATAATTTATGTAAAATAATATATCCGTATCAATGTAAATTTTTTCACGTAGTGACATAGCAAGGTCTTCTATCATTACTCCACCCAAACTTAAGTCTAATGACCACACACACACACACACACACAATAAAAACTGTTTGATCGCAATTTTAGTTCAAACTCCCAGTTTTGAAACTTGGCTGGGCGGCTGCGAAGCCACTTTGCTGAAGGATTCAATTGCAAACGGAATTTTATATGTGACAGTCAGAAATAGGGTACAAATGATCAGCCTAACCCTCTCATAAAAGATGATGATGTGTGTGTGTGTGTGTGTGTGTGTGTGTGTGTGTGAGAGAGAGAGAGAGAGAGAGAGAGAGAGAGATAGAGAGAGAGAGAGAGAGATTTGGATTTGTAACGTAGCTGTATTTTAAAAAATCAGTCATATCGTATGACGTAAGTGTGGCAGTTTATTGTGATGTCTAGCACTAGGGTATCATGCCGCAGATATGCACAATATGGACCAAATATCGTCACATTCGCACCGTCGTGAAATAAGGTTGTTATTTCAATCCTAATATTTGGACAAGTCTGAGGTGTTATGTAGAGCGATATATCAATATCGATGTAAAATTGATCAAGAAATTTATTGCATCCAGAATATTTTAGCTGACATAGTGTGAACTGTGCAATATTTGCAAAACAAGCCTTGTCCTCAATCCCTCCCCCTGAAAGAGGGGTGATATTTTCGTTAATCTTTGGCTATATTTAGGCTCTCATACATCACCTCATATCAATTTCGATGTAAAATTTATCAAGGAATCGGTTGGAAAATTAATGTTCGAAGATGTAAAATGTGCAGTATTAACAAAATATCGTTGTGCGCACGCTTGAATCCTTCATCTTCGCCTGCTGTTATATGATCTAACTGGTAGTTACCTTGAACACAAGATAACGACTGCTATAGTTCAAATCAACAGTATTAGTAAAGTTCACATTGTGTCACTAAAAAAGATAATATTAAAGGAATAAATGTGCCGCTGTTCGATTAACTAGATCTCTCCGTTCGAGAACATTTGTTTCGATCACGTGACAATATGACAAAGTACAGCGCAGCGAGCGTACTAAGCAGGGTCTAGGCCTCACTAATTTTCCTGTTAAACACAATATCGTTAAATATTCGGATTTTTTTTTTTTGAGTTTAGTTTGTGCTGTTGTTGAAATTTAAAGTAGATATTATGTAAAGTTTAAGGTGTTCTTGGAGAATCTTTGGTTGTTTAGTGATACCCTCTGGACTGGCGCTCGAGCCACACACAATTTATCATGCAGGATATTATGAGAGTCAACCTCGATATCGAGAACAATATTTCAGTCATCACAAATAATAATAGTAGTTATGAATATTTATATCTCTTTAAATTCCTTAAAAATCTCTGCATTATGATCATTTTAACCGTAATCTTTTAAAACTGGAACTGTGTAGACCCATACTATTAATTGATGAAATTTTATATTAGGGTATCCATTATTTAAGTCTTAATTCAAGAAAACTTTCACAGCTTATATACCCATGCATTAAACATTAACTGGAATTAAGACATGCATTATGCATTAACTGGTATTACGACATGCATTACACATTAACTGGTATTACGACATGCATTACACATTAACTGGTATTACGACATGCATTACACATTAACTGGTATTACGACATGCATTACACATTAACTGGTATTACGACATGCATTACACATTAACTGGTATTACGACATGCATTACACATTAACTGGTATTACGACATGCATTACACATTAACTGGTATTACGACATGCATTACACATTAACTGGTATTACGACATGCATTACACATTAACTGATATTACGACATGCATTACACATTAACTGGTATTATAAGACATGCATTACACATTAACTGGAATTAATACACGCATTACACATTAACTAGTATTACGACATGCATTACACATTAACTGGTATTATAAGACATGTATTACACATTAACTGGATTGGAGATGTATATGTGTACAGCCTAGTACACCTCTGTATTTATCCACTCAATCAGTTTCTCAGGGAAGCTGGTGTTGACCCTTTTCCCATTCATCCTTCTGAATACTATGTATCGGTTTCTTGTTACATGTTATCACAAGCTGAATTCTCATAATCTCGATTGGTACGAGAATTCCATTTGATTAACCATCATCAATATCGATTTGAACCTTTCGGAGCACACCTAACTAAATTAATAACTTTAAACAATCCACCCTGAACAACTGATACAGTCACTCTGACATATTAGTGTAGGTTTTTTGTTTTTTTATAGGGTGAATCACCCTCGAAAGAAGGGCTTTTCACCGGCCAAAGGATGGTGGCGACTCATATAGTACACTCTGTACTTACTTACTGATATAATGCTAAGTTTTTTGAAAAATTCAGTAACTTATATATTCTTGACACAATTACATAGGTGGCTTACACATTATTGGTGAATAGGAACATCCATTAGTACAACTGGATAAATTGTCACAAGTCTAAGGGAATGCAACCTCATGGACAGCACACACATACGTACATGCACATATGTCCCTATTAGCTAATATAAGGTAGTCTTAATCCAGGACTATCAGGTTCCCGCAACACAATGTTGCAAATTAATGTAACATAATAAATAACATCAAAAACAATGCATAACACAACATAATATAGCACATACACTCTGGTACATGTCCTATGAGGCTGTATATTAGCAAAGCACTTAGGGTGTGCCTCGTGTTTCTTCGTATTGGGTCCGGGTGTGCGTTCGCCTTCTCTTCGTGTTGGACGATGGTTGCGGTACCTTGGAGCTTCCTGACCTGGACCTTTCCGCCTTTGCCTCTTCCGGACATGTACATTACTAGTGAAGTGGGAAAACTTCTCCTTTGCTACCATTACTGCTGCTTTGATTGGTATCTAGTGTAGGGGTGGGTGTGTGTAGTGCCATTCCTACCCACCCTATAGGCTGCCATTTCCCTTGATAGTTACTTGTTAGTAATTCAGGGGAACGCCTGTTAATGACTAAAATATGGTGCAATTAAGCACTCGAACCCCAAGGGGAGGGAGTGCATACTTCCCCTCCCTGAAGGAACTAAATGGACACCGATATGGTGTCTATAAAAGCTGCACATATGTCTCTAGTAGACGGTTGCAGCTATAAAACATCCAGGTCAGTCATTAACTGGAATTAAGACACGCATTACATATTAACTGGAATTAAGACACGCATTACACATTAACTGGAATTAAGACATGCATTACACATTAACTGGTATTACGACAAGCATTACACATTAACTGGTATTATGACAAGCATTACACATTAACTGGTATTAAGACATGCATTACACATTATCTGGCATTAAGACATGCATTACACATTAACTGGAATTAAGACATGCATTACACATTAACTGGAATTAAGACATGCATTACACATTAACTGATACAGTAAAATATTTCCTTAATTAATCCTAAATTATGTGTAGATTGCTGCACATGATCTACCAACTTAGCTGTACAACCAGCAAATGTTATGCCCAGTTGTTATGTGAATGCTAGATTGGGACTGTCATCCTAATGCAGGCTGCTTATTGACTGATATAATCAGAAATTCCTAACATGTTACATGACCTTTGCTTGGTTTATTGCATATATTTCCAGCAGTAAAATCTTTCTAATATTTACTCTTTCTAAACATCAATAGATAGTATTTGCACAAATAAATCATAGTTAAAGATTTTTATCATTTACATAAGCAAAATTTAATATATGTTTGTGTAACATGTGCTTACCTTTTAATTCCAATTGTTTATTATTCTTGCTATTAAAGAAAAATACTACCAATTAAAATCAAAGTGCCATGGTAGTTTATTTATTCTGTTGATTATTTAAAAGCTGCATATGAAAAAAATAACATTTACATCACCTGAAAATAATACTATGATTCTATGGCATTTTGTTTATTCCCCCACCCACCAAATACATATGATTCTCATTCTTGGTACATAAAGAAAATACTACTAAATGAAAACCAAAGTACCTTGGTAGTTCATTAATTGAGTTTGATTGTTTAAAAGTTACATGTGTTGAAAAACTTTTAGCTAATAGTTTTGTTACTTGTGAATTAGTTGATATCTAGCATCAGTTTTGAAATGAATGGTACCATCTAAAAATATTTTTATTTTTTTTTATTTCTGTTTCAGATAAATGTGCAAGCAAACAGATCTTCAGCAAACATCTGTATGTGCGTGCTTCAGAGCCTGTGAATATTGATAGTGTTGCTAGGCACAGACTCTCAAATGGACATCCCAACTTCCCGAATATTTGATGTGGTCCAGCATCAGGTAAGAATGATCAAATTTGCAGCAAAAGACAAATTTATGGATAACCTGTTCTTTATTTTCATTACTTTATGAGAAATATTGAAAGTATTGGTATCTATATTTTTTCCATCCATTGCTCTATATCGTGTCTGCCCTGTGCTCATGCAAAGTGTAAGAATGTTAGTTCATTGTCTTTGTGTGTGTGGTTTAAAGCATTTGCTACATAGCCATGGTGTAGATTCAAATATTAAGACATATGTGTGTGTGTATGTGTGTGTGTGTGATGACATAATATGGTGCAAGTAAAGTACAAAGTTGGTAGTAGTAGATTGTTAGTGTCAGTTCTGTATTGTAGATCTACCGGCTAATGAAGCAGGACAGCTATACCCGATTCCTCAAGTCCGAACCGTATAAGACCTGTCTGCTTAAGGAAACCACTGGATATCCCAAGAGAAAAAAATACAAATAGGAAAGAAACTGATGAGAAATAAAAAGAGTCAAAGAAGGTATACACCAATTTATTTTCTTAGAAGGTCAGTGCTAGATCCTTCATGGAGCCAGTTTTTACTGTACATTTTAAAAAAAAAAAATAAACTGTGCTAATGTGACCCACTTTCCATGATTTATCAAGCTTACAAATGCTTAAACACTGCCAATAAAAGAGGATGGGTATTGCTTCTCCTATAAACAACCTGTATCTACCCTAATATTTATTTTACTGAGTTCAGATTCAGTGTTTAAATGACAGACATTTTGATGAACAGCGGTGACTTGCCACATGACGAGTTTGGGACTAGGTTATATTTTTCTGCTCATCTTGCATCAGATACATTTGGTCAAAATGTTGTTATTCTTCTATGTCATCGTTCACATTTAACCAATTGAAAAGAGCTGTTTGACTCATTTTTGTTGATCAGAGCAGTTTTGATCTGTTATAATTATTCTTTCTCTTTCTTTCAGATAAATCAAGTGGAAACTGAGGATAAAGGAAAGAGGAGAAGGTCACTACTGCCCTGGAGACAGAGTAAGTAATGTTCATAAAATACTAATTATGATAGGTTCATTGAATTGTGCTCCACAGTATATATGTAAATACAAATAAAACAAAGGCTTGAAATGATAATGTCGTTTAAACATTTTAACATAAATTGTTCATTAGAAAATGCCAGTACAAATCATATTTGGACAGAAATAACAAATATTCAGGTTGCTGATTTGCTAAAGAGTCACAGTGATTTATTAGACTATTGTTGATCATTCTGGTGGCCAAGTGGTTAGAGCGACTGCCATGGATCTTGGAGGTACTGGGTTCAATCCCAAGCCAAGACATATGAAAGACTTTTAAAACGGTGCTAACAGCTGCCTCACTTAAAGCTTAGCTTTAAGAGTTTAGTGTTAGGATATGATAGAAATTTTTTAAAGCTTTGTTAAAAATCCAAATCACACAGATTAATGTTGTGATTAAATTTTGGACTTTTGGTATGTAAACTAAAATTGTGTAGTAGAACATAGTCCAGTTTATTGCTTATAATAAACATTTGTATTACCCATGGCTTTGATATTGATATTAATGTACATTTTATTACAATTATTGCTTTGTAAATTCATAAATACAAGATTAGTCACACCTGAGTAGAATACAGCAATAAGAACAGCATGAAGTCATCATCAGATTTTGAGGCTAAAAACTCCAAAGAGAAGAACAAAGAGAGAGAGGTAAATAACAACACCAAGATTTTCTCCTCCACCACCTTTGCTTTGCCCACTAATATAACAATGAAGTCTACTACAAGTTTAGGCAATATGCCACAACACATCATGGAAGAAAGTTCAGGCCTCAAAAATACATTAATCTGTTGCTATATGTCAGTCACAATTGCGGAGAACAGTTGACTGCAAAACAACAATTACTGGCAAAAGTGTTGTTTTATTATATAATTGAAACTTTATAGATGATCTGAAGCAATTTTCATCATCAAGTTGATGATCACGGTCACAGAATTGTGTACGACGGGTATCAATATGTATATGTGGTCAATAATGTACTCGGGTTTCGCTGCCACATACAGCGTCACCAAGGGTGGTTTAATAATCATCGTCTCCAGTTATTTCAAAATAGTGAGCAAAACTCAGATCATGCTGCATGTGCAAATTGCCTGCAGTTTAAAAGTCTAAGTACCTAGCTGCGCATATCGGTCACAGCTAGGGTATATTATAGAGCATATGAGATGAGCTTCAAACCGTATTCATTATTCTGTGTCTCGCTCATTCCAGACGTGGCAAGATATAATCTTTGATCTGAAGTTGGAAACATTTTTGGGGGGTGGGGTGGGCGCATGGGGGCATTTGTTTTTGATTTTTTTGTACGTGTACATAGATGAAACGTGTACACTATATATCATTTTATAACCCAGGTAATAAAGAACGGGCTATTACCCACGTATGCTGGTACCCATTGACACACTTATACCTGAAAATCATTTTTTGTACCAGCAGACTTGACTGACAAAGTTTTATTCAGTGATTTTATTTGAACAACAGTGATGTGTGAGTCTCAATACTCCACCGTAATTTGTGTATGTACATATTAATTCCTTTCATGGGTAACAACGCAAAGAAAATGAAAACATGAGTATGAGTAAGTGGGACACCTGTGAAAGTTTAATTAGCTAAAGAATTAATCAATGGTTATAATTATTTTACAAAGAATCCACAATGATTTTTTTTTACCACCTGCGACATTTTTTTAAAGTTGAAAGGGCATTAATGTTTATTTATTCCCCATTTTCTTTACTTTTGTCTCATTAGTCCAATCTCTCAGAATGGAAGTGGTCTACACTTGCCACCAGTGATAAGCACTTCCATATTATATTATGACAATGTATTGTTCTTAATTAACATACTTGCAGATTTTGAAATATATGCACTTGGTTATTAAAAAATCTTTGCATGTACAAGTAGGCTCAATGAAAATATAGGGTTGACATATGTTGTCAACATTAATTTATTCTTCTAATGATACAGCATATAGACTTCTTTTGTAAAAAGAAGTTTTATGTTTTGTACTGTATATACATCAGCTTAAGAGCCCCCTTTCCCTAATGTTACCATTCAGCTTTTAGCTCATCTCATCAGAAGGCCATATGACTTTACTAGTACAGTCCTTTATCTGCTGTCCATTTACGGTTCTCTTTATATATATATATATATATATATATATTTATATATATATATATATATATATATATATATATAACAAAATCCTGGCATGAACAACTTTTAAATGTATGCAAATTATGCTGATCTACCATCAAATATGGTTCTCATACTACCATATAAACATTTTTTAATTGTTCAATGATTCTACTAAAGCTGCTCAAGATAATCTTACCAATTATTTTCATAAAATGTTGATTTGCCCATCCGAAATGGATACCGTTGCTAAAATAGAAAATCTTGACATTAGATTTTGCACATACATGAGGCATGCAAATTTTGAATAGAAGCATCCTGTTCATGCCATTTTGTCTTTAAAGCAAGGGAAATAACTGTTGATGATAATCCCATATTTGGTGTCATGTAAATTTACTTGCAGAACAAACGTAAAGGTTTTAAAAACATTAATTTAATTATAAGATGCATTAATGTGTATGAAACACGTTGTATAAATAAGAAACATTATGTACCTGAGTGATTGAACAATATGTAATTTAATATGAAAGGGAAAAAGAAACCAATATAAAACAAATAGAAGTGATGCTGTAAATACCGTCTTATAAACTTTGGATATGGTCTCTTTAGAAAATAAACAGAGTCTTGTCAATAAATCTGATGTATTGTGCCCTTTGACTTTACTCTTATGGTCCAACAGAAACTATCCATAGCAAATTGAAATGGGATTGACATTTATTTTTAAGTGCCAATCCTAATTGTCGTTTTTATGTTATATTATTGTTTTTTGACCTGTCATATATATTCAGTATCAGTATGTTTGTTGTTGTTGTATCTTTAGCTTTTAATAAATATTAAACTTTGTTAATGAAACCATTCCAGATTTGAATTTAAAGGAAAGTAGAGTCCATTGCCTTAATCACTGAGCCACCATGGCTACCCTGGTTGGAAATCTTATGTTTTTTAAGAAATGACCCCAAGGGGTTGTATTTGTAGGCTTAGAAATCCAATCTGAGTTCACAAATCAGCTCACCTGATTTAAAATACACCTGATTTAAAATACACTTTAATCATGGAGCTATGAATAGTTTATAAGTTATAAAATCCTTGTTAGGCTCACAAAGGGTAGACAAAGACTAGGGACCCAATGTTGGATGCATAAATGACAGTATTTTCATACCAAAATGTGCATGTTACATTTAATGCAACAAATAAATATTTTTCTGATTGACAACATACAGAAATATTATATTCAGTGTGTAAATTCAAGCCCTGGCAACCAAGGCAACACATACGATATTAAACTGATTCATAAGCCATTGTATATGTACATTAATGAATAAAAACTGATATGAACTCCCATGATGCATCTGTTTTCAGATCACAAAAGAATGCAAGCATATTATACAGTGCTACTTCTAATGTGAAGCAAAATAATCAGCCATTTATTAAATATCACACACCCACACACATCCATCATTACAGCACCTACCATAATAACATGGCTTCTGTTTGAGGAACGGTTTCTCGCTAGAAAGTTCGAACATACAACCATACACAATTTTATGTTTACCATATTCATATTTAGATGTAACTTCCTGACAATGTTGTGTGTGTGTGTGTGTGTGTGTGTGTGTGTGTGTGTGTGTGTGTGTGTGTGTGTGTGTGTGTGTATGTGTGTGTGTGTGTGTGTGTGTTTTGTGTATGTAGCATAATAGCTAAAATAATGTATTGCAACTAACATAGACCCCATGCGTTTTTCAACATCGAAACAGCCTATATTAATCACGAAGTTGACATTTACCCTTGCCTCTATAATCACTTTTGTCTTCATAACTGTTTGATCCGATTAACTTTTGACATCTAAATACTTTCAACACATTAATACCATTCGCATGTTATACCTAATGGCCCATTTAACGTAAGATTTCCCGTTAACCTCATTATCACTTTTTACACTATTATCATTATGACCCTATAAACACTTTTGACACCCACGTGCCAACCCCATGTTGATAAAATGGACCAGTTTAACAGATAAAAGGTTATTTTCGCATTTGTACTAAATTCAACCATACAGGATGTTGCACATGATGGACATTCGGAGTCGATTCTATATTAAGCTTGCCACTGGGTTTTTGTAACTCATTTAAAATTTGCTTCAATGAGTTGTTGTTTGCTCTCCCCAAAAAACTAATAACACTTGTATTGTTTAACTATGATTGCAGTGTATGCAGCTATTCTAAATTTCAAGAAGACACTTGGTCAATTGGTTGAATATAAGTAATCGTCAAGGGGTACCGAGTGATTTACTTTCTTGGCTTTCTTGATCTTGGGTCAATGGAGAAAGTGAATGCTGTTGGATTTGGGTCCATCATGTCCTCTTGAAAAGGGCTAGAATCTACATCTCCCAAGATTTCACTCAAGGAATGAGGCTACACGGAAAATCTTTTTGTCGTGTCGTCTGATTTCTCCCTGGAAAAGTGTGATCATTTCATGCAGCAGGAGAATTAAATGGGGGGGGGGGGGGGTGAGTGTTGTGTACGTGATTTGGTGTTTTAATTTGTTTTTGAAATATTTTCATATAACTACAATATCTGCAGTGTGACAGTTAATTGTGATGTTTAACACTGGGGCATCATGCCATAGAAATGTAACATGATGCCCCACTCTGTCACCTTATCATGACACCAGGCCATCCAGTCCTAATACTAACTTCTTAACACTGAACGTCAACCGAGACAGCTGTTAGTACCATTTTTATAAGTCTTTGGTATGACTCGGCCAAGGATCAAACCCACCATCTCCCGCATTCCCGACGGACGCTCTAACCACTAGACCACCAAAACGGTACCGAATTAAGTGTTATTTAACTGTCTCTGTCTCTGTCTCTCTCTCTCTCTCTCTCTCTCTGAATTATAGAATATCAACAACGTCACCAGAAGGGAACCAATCGAACAGGCGAAATCAGATCCAGAAACTGAAAGTAAAAATGTATATATATATATATATATATATATATATATATATATATATATATATATATATATATATATATATATATTGTTACGTGCTTAGGCTCGAATAAGCAGTAACAAAGAAAGAGTGAAAACTAACAAGCTTGTAAAACTTTAACAATGAATTTATTAAGTACAATTATTTTCATAAAATAAATAAACTTACGGTTTTAGGAAATCAAATCCAACATGAATCCAATATTGAATTCACAAAAATAATCCACTAATGGAATTGCAAGAGTCCTGATAAATAAATATTCTAATAGTTCCAGGTTCGAATCTTGACGATGTAATCCAAAATGGCTGACGATGTCACATGATGCAGTTCTTATTTTATAATTATCCAAATGAATATCATTAACACATGTCCTTTTCCAAATAATTCCTCTTGCTACGACGAAATGACACAATTTCCAGTACAAGGTAATTAAAAGTATAACTCAAACAGAAAACACAACTATTAACTTTAAAAGCCCAGATTCTACTGAATCTCTCTCCCAGTACAATGATTTAAATACCCGTTTTCTAATGTAAACAAGGGATCACGTGATTTTCTGGAAAGTCAAAGAAAGAAGTTACCTTCACCAAGTCACGTAATAAAAGAATGAACCAAAAGAAAATAAGCCACGAATTGCTAAAAATAAAAAGATATTTTTGGATCTAGCCAATCATTTCCAAGGCTTGTTTACACTCTCTAAAGAAGGGTCAGAAATGAGGTCAACACGCCAAGGTCAACCTGTGTTTACAGCTAGAGTCTAGGTCAGCCTGAACTTTCCAGAATAATTTCCCAATTAATGAATATTAAACCCTAAATGACAAATTTGGATTTAACAAAATAAATAATTTAAATCCAATAGCCGTAACACCTTCCCCCATAAAAGAAAAAGAAAGGTTTATATGATAAAACTTTCTTTTTATCACAAACCAATTTACATCTGAAATTAAAAGAAATAGTATAAACTACACAGTATAATAAATTGTTATGCACGGGAAAGAGCGCCTGCAAATTATATTATCTAGAAATAGCCTCAACCTTTTAATTTGTCCATGTCCCACAAAATGTCCACACTAGCACAGCAGAACTCACTTTAGATAAATTAATTGTCAAACATACATTAGTGAGTCTGTCAAAGAATTTTCGAAGTGTTGCTAGATGTTCTCTCCAGGTGTCCTTGTAGATGATGACATCACAATTTTCTAGACCAGTGATGATCATTTTTATGAGACGTTGAAGTGGACTTTCTTTATATTGGTAGAGTCCATTTGGAGTCACAAATCTAAGATTTCCTTTGCTCTTTCCGTTAGTGGAATCTGCCAAAATCCTTCCAGAAGGTCAAATTTGGTGACATACTTGTCATTCCCAATTTTATCAATACAATCGTCAATTCTTGGTTAATGGGAATGAATCTGTTTTTGTCACACTGTTTACCTTCCTATACTCAGTGAACATACGGAACGTTTTATCTGGTTTTGGAACAAATATTCATGGTGAACTCCAATCACTTTTACTGGGCTTGATAAAATCATTCTCCAGCAAATATTGAATTTGAGTGGATTCATCCTGTATGGATGTTGTTTAACAGGTTTGGAATCTCCAACTTCAACGTCATGAAAAATTTTGTTTGTCCTTTGTAAGAATATCTGGACATAAGTGCTCATATAATAATAATAACTTTTAGTTCATTTCTTTCTTGCACATGCAAATCTGAAAGTTTCTGGTCTAGATTTTTAATAATTTCTGAATTCTAACAATTTGTCGCTCCAATGTCACTAGAATCCGATGATATTTCTTTATTAAGTGGGACAGGTACAACTAAATTAATTACATATTTAACATAGCTATCTCTTTCAATATACTGGTACTCCTATAATTTCTTTAGATCCCAGGAGCACTAATACTATAATTTAACTAATTCATTTTCTTCTTAACTTTGTAAGGGCCGTAATATCTAATTTGAAGAAAAGTAAGAAGAATGAACAAGAGTAACACAACTCCATTATCAGACTCAAAAGTTCTCTCCCTTGTAGTTCTTTCAACTCATAGTTTCATTTTTAACTTGAATTGCTGAATTGGGCATTCATTCATAACTTGCTGGAAAATTCCAGACATAAAGTTTGAACCTTGATCAAACTGAATAGATTTGGGAAGGCCATACTTTATCAAAGCTTTTACTGTAGTTTTAAATTTTATATTCCTCAACGGAATATCCCCTGGAAACCTTGTTGACGCACACATTATGGTCAACAGGTACTGGTTACTTGACTTGGTCTTAGGTAAGGGATCTACACAATCTACCATAATTCTACTAAATTTTTCTTCAAACGAAGGAATAGGTTGCAGATGAGCCTTAGGTATCTTCTGATTGGGTTTTCCTACCATTTGACAAGTATGACAAGATCTACAGTATTTGACAACATCACTTTTGATTTTTGGCCAATAGAAGTGAGTCAAGATCCTGTGATACGTTTTATTAATAACTAAATGACCAGCCAAAGGAGTTTCATGGGCCAGATTAAGTATTTCCTGTCTGTAAGGTTTTGGAACTACTATTTGATAGTTCACTGACCACTCATCACCAGCAGGTACCTCGAAAGGTCTCCATTTTCTCATAAGAATTCCATTTTTAATGAAATAACAGACATGAACTTTAGTGGCTTCAGTCTCATTTATGACCTTTTGAAACAAACAGGAGATCTCAGGATCTTTTTCCTGTTCGACGACAAGTGACTGTCGTTTATCACCCTGATTAAGAGAACGAGTTGTTAAAAGAGGATCACTATGATCAATACCTTCTGATTGATCCAAACGAGAAGTAAAAGTGACCTCATCAAAAGCCTGACCTATACACGCGTCAGCTGAAGGAATGCTGGCTTCCTCAACATCATTCTCAAGATTATCACCCTGATTAGAATAAAGAGAATGAGTTGTTAAAAGAGGATCACTATGATCAATACCTTCTGATTGATCCAAACGAGAAGTAAAAGTGACCTCATCAAAAGCCTGACCTACACAAGTGTCAGATAAGGGAATAATGCCCTCAACAACATAAAACTGACCGATGCATATGTCAGCAAAGGGAATACTGCCCTCAACAACACAAACCTGACCCATGCACGTGTCAGCCGAAGGAATACTGCCTTTTTCAACTTTATTCTCAAGAGCTTTCTTTGCCATAGCTCTGGTAACTGTACAAGCTTGAAATATATCAGGGCATTCTTTTTCAATTGGATCAACTTTCTGATCCAAATTAGGCTTGTCAGTTACAAGTGGATTAACTACAACCTTGTTCCCAGCTTTTCAGTAAAGAGATTTTAAAAAAGACCATCAGTAGAAACAGTTTGAAGGCATTGTAAAAGAAAGACAATGTGAAAGTTGAAGAAAAAAATATACATATAAAATGTATCGCAAGCGGAAGAAAACTATTTTTATGTATCAAATCATGTATTACCCAGTTTCAGATTCGCCTCATGAATTATAATTGTGTATATCGTTCAAATACATACACAATTTAAATTATATGATAATTTTACCGTGAAAGGTATTGTTTTCTATATTCCTGTTCTCGTATAATCAGCAGAATTTAGTAGTAATAATAGTCTCCTATGTTATGAACAACGTTCCCTCTAAGCGAATGGTAGATGTGCACGTGAGAGTAAATATATACCCTGGTAGTTGTCACAGGCCTGACGATTCCCTTGCACTAATACAGTTCAATTATGGAAGCGTCTTTGAATTCCTGGAGGATCGTCTCTTGATGAAATATTTGTAAAAATAGTTGATGGAGCCTTTCTATCAGGGTTGTGTGCCCTTCCTTGTAGACTTGAGATAAGATGGAGTCTGAACCAGGTGCGTTGCAAATGGAAAGCAGGCGTATCACTTTCTGTGTTTCGGGCAAAGCTGGAGGGTCATCCAGTGCTTCGTAGATGGGTAATTGGGGAAGACCACTGATGGTTCCATCGTTACTGGGTGAAGGGCGATTCAAGACGCTGTCAAAGTGTTCAGACAATCGTTGAAGAATCCTCTCTTTGTCAATAATTAGAGTGGTCTCGTCTGCGTTGATAAATCAGGATGATCCTGAGTCTGTAGGTCCATCCACTTCTTTCAGGGCATTGTAGAAGTTCTTCATGTCGTGGTGGTCTGCGTAACACTGGATCTCATCAGCGTTTTAGCTCAGCCATGTGTCTTGCATCTGACGTAGTTTGTGCTGTACAGTTCAGCGTATATTGTTGTACAGATCTTTTCAAGAGGTTGACCTGAGGTTGTTGATATAGGTTTGAAAGATGCGGTGTTTCTTATCTGGCAATCGCATGATCTCGTCGCAGTTCACATCAAACCAGTCTTGATGCTTTATACTTATGGGTCCTATGATTTCCAAAGCTGTGCTTTACTGCAAAGCCGACACCAGCCTCACTGTTTTCTTCATTTCATCGGCCGCTCCAAAAGCGTATCCAGAGCCCCTTTCAAACCGTTTGCCGTCTCCTGCAAGCTGGGTCTCACTCAAGGCACCAGTGTCTCAGTTGTATCTGGTGAGATATTTTCATATTAAGGCGGTTCTCCTCTGGGGTCTTTCTGTATCATCTATATGCAGTAAAATGAGCACATTCCATGTGCCAAGTGTGAGAGGAACGATTCCTCATTTTCTTCCTTGTATTTTAATCGCTAGAGTAGGATCCCCGCTAGCCGCGGTATTCTGGTTAGGGAAGTTTAGCGGAGGCAATGTTTAGATTACTTTTTATATCCCCTTCCTCAAACCAGAGAGGTGAGCAGTGCATTCCTGAAGAGGGCTGCTTATTCTCTTAGGGGTCTGCCTGACTCTACTGCTGCTCCGTGTCAGTGGTAATCGACCCTAATTACCTGAGCAGCCTGTGTGCAAGTTTTCAGCTACGCCTCTCAGTGTACCCACGCTAGCCCCTTCGTCGCTTGCCTGTCGCCACATGACTTTAATGGGTTATTACATGAGATGAATGGATGACAAGAATGACTTGCGTGGTGACTTTTTTTTAAGTAAAGAAGAGTTGCGCAGATTGTCGACCTCACTCTCTGACCCAAAACCAAGTCCATCAGCATGACAGCGTCCAAACGGACGGAGACGAAGTTGAGTGCAGTGGAAGAAACACACACACACACACACACATATATATATATATATATATATATATATATATATATATATATATATATATATATATATATATATATATTTTCATCCACCAACCCTGTACAATATACGCGTATGTATGCTTAAATTTAGTTTGTAAGAGTTACAATCTACTTAACAGATTAACTGATTGTGAACAAGTATATCTTTTCATCCCTATTAAACTTTGCCTTAGAAATTTCAAATACATATTTGCATGATTTGAAACGTAATTCACAGTACCTGTAATTCGGGCTTGTCCCTGTCCGTGCAGGCAGTCCTTGTAATATTGTGTACATAATAGGCGTGCGAACAGTCTTTGTAAATTTCAGCCGGCATTCGTAAAAATAGACGCTTCCATTTATCAAAGATTTTACATCATGTCCATGCAGATCTCAATAGAAATATTTTTCACTGACAACTCTATGCATGTATCTACAGGTAAATACATTTGGCAGGCACAACAAGGCACATTAGATATGGACTTTGTACAGATGTACCTGTAATATTAATGTGGGCGCGCACCTGGAATGTTGCAATCCCAAGAGTTATTATGTGCTGTCTAAAATTGAACATGAGTAATAAACCGCACCTTGCTGGTGGAATTCCAAAGACCTCAAACAAAGGGCACTACGTATTCCTGAGGTAAATACACTTTAGTAAAAATTACGCATTCACTGTAAAATAATCTATCTCTCTCTCTCTCTCTCTCTCTCTCTCTCTCTCTCTCTCTCTCTCTCTCTCTCTTTTAATGAACAGTGTAATAGAATGGCATTGTTTCTACTCCACTGCCTTGGCTACCACAACGTTAGCTGCTAATCATGGAAGAATTCTGACTGATGTGTATCATTCAGTACGATGGCTTGGAAAGCAAATATCCAAGCACTAGTTCCTAGGACATATGTGTTGTAACAGTTACTCTACTACGCTGCTTACACTCTTACTACAAAATTGAAGGTACCTGATGAAAGTTTGATAATTACATGTGTCAAAACCATGAAAATATTGTTTTCTAATGCATACCTATTAAATAACTATATATTCAGAGGCGAGAATTAAAACTCGAGAAATTGCAGTTGCACACATATCCCTTGATATCTTAGTGATATTCAGTTACACTGTTACATGATTCAGTGATATACTCGTCATTTTTATGTCAAGAATGTTTCCTTTTCAACGAGCTATATCACACATCTCTTAAAATTCAGATATAAAATAAGTTAAGGAGCAAGGATTTTCATACTTTTGACAAGTCAACAGTGTTACTTGACGTATCTTCGCTAGCCATGGTCCCTATAAGGTAAACCTAGCTACACTTTGACGAATTGATCGGATAATTCAGTGCTTTCTTCTAGCGACATTTATTGGATTTCATAGTTCCCTCACTTAGTCTATTATACCAACTAACCAACAGCGTGTAACAGAGGTGCTTTGTACATCGGTCAGAAATAGTGGAGGCAATTGACTTCAAAAGGATACTTTGTAAGTTTAACATGGAAAGTATGACAAGAAAGAATCGATTACAGGTATATTTCAGGGAAATGATGTATTTGTACAAACACTAACCGGCAATGGAAGATTGCTTATTTATTAGTCCAATCCAGTTTTGCGTTCCCCTTCTCTCAACCATGTGGGAGCAGGGCTCAAATTTGAACAAGCTGATCTTGATTGGATGCGGTGGCTAATGAAATTCACAGACCCGAAGTACTGAAATATCTGATCGATCGGACAAGGTATAGATGGGGTTAGCATATCGGAACCTTTGCTAGCTAAGATGCGCTTGACACAGTTCATTAGTTTAGCAATTAGTAATAGTACTTACGGGCAGTGGTAGATGCAGGTTGGCTTTGGTTAGCCAAAGGCTAGGTGAGTAAACCCTTAATGTAAATCCGGCGTCGAGCCCCTAAGGCAGTTGGAAGATGTACTACATCCCCTTCTGGCAATCCATTGGTCTGGAGAGGGATGGCTCCGCCAGACAACTTTTGCCTAAGACACACTAATCATGCTGGACAAAGTTATCATACCGGATCGGTCGTCACTCGCGTCAACAAGAAACGCGCCTGCCGTTGTCCACCAGGACGGAGGTGACAAGTGTGCTACTGGTACTTTGCAAAAAATCAGATTGAGAGACAAGGTTGCCATCGCAACCTGGAACATTAGAACTTATGGTAAGTAAAAACGACATCCTCATTATCGAAGGAGAATGGAATGCCAAAGTTGGCAAAGATGCTCGAAAAGACTGGGATGATCATTGTGGACCTTCTTGCAATGAGCTTACCAATGAAATAGGGAGACGGCGGCTCGAGTTGCAAGCTACAGCAACTTGGTACTAGCCAACAATCTGGGCCAACATAAAGCTTCACGACGCTGGTCATGGCACGCACCAAATGGAATCCATCATAACCAGATCGACTACATACTGGTTCAAAACCGGTACCGATCTGGCATCAACAGAGCAAAAACAAGAACGTTCACAGGTGCTGATGTTGGGAGTGATAACGACCTCGCCATTATAAACTTCCGAGTGAGGTTGAAGAAAATTAACAAGCCAAAGAAAATCAGCCTCAAATTCAACCTTGAACAACTGAAGGACCCTAACATCTGCAAGTCATTAGAAGCCACAATTGGAGGAAAATTTGCTCGACTTCTTGTGATGGATGTTGATGTCAAAGTGATGACAAACACTTTCAACACAGACATGACAACAGTTGCCAAGGACATCATTGGCGTCCATTGTCCAAAGAAAAAACCCTGGGTTACAGAAGAGATTCTGAATCTTTATGATGCCCTAAGAGACCTCAAAAACACCAGACACACAACAGGGGCAGTGGCGTACCGAGAAATAAATAAGAAAATCAGAAGAATAAATCTTGAAGAAAGCAAAAGGAGATTGGATTGCACAAAAATGCACATAAATAGAGAGCAGTCTGATAAAGAACAACAGCAAAAGGGCATTACAAATTGTGAAAGAACTCAACAGACAGAAGCAACCAAGAGTCAGTACCATTCACGACTAAAATGGAAAATGCCTTACAGAAGCAAGTGACATTGCAGAAAGATGGAATGACTCTTGTAAAGAACTCTACAACCATCCGTCCACAGGAGACCCAGATTTGTTTAAAGTTCCAAACTCCACAAATGATGATGATTTCCCCATTCTCAAAGAAGAGGTGCAGTCAGCAATAAGAGCACCGAAGAATGGGAACATCCCAGCTGAACTTATCAAAAATTGGGGTGGGGGTGGGGAATCAGTGATAGAGCTACTAACAAAAATCTGCCAATAGATCTGGCAGACAGGCGAATGGCCAACACATTGGATCCAGTCACTAATAATAACACTCCCCAAAAAGGCAATCTCCAGCTGTGCCAAAATTACACAACTATCAGTTTAATAAGCCATGTTTGTTAGGTGATGCTTAGGATTATCTTAAACAAACTGAATCAACAAGCAGAAAAAATAATCACTAAAGAACAGGCAGGGTTCCGGAGTAGAAGAAGCACAATTAAACAAATATTCAATCTTAGGGTTCTGTGCGAAAAGTACTCACAACATCAACAAGACATCTATCATGTGTTCATAGATTTCAAAAAGGCTTTTGACAGAGTGTGGCATGAGGCATTGTGGGCCACAATGAATAAGTACAACATGGGTCAAAAGTTGACCAACACCATCAAGCAGCTGTACGCCACGGCTACCAGTGCAGTAATTGATCAAGGTTCTGTGGGGGACTGGTTAAAGACAACAGTTGGAGTACGGCAAGGCTGTCTCCTGTCACCCACGCTTTTCAACATTTACGTATAGCGCATCATGAGCGAAGCCCTCGAAAACCACTGTGGGACAGTCAGCATTTGAGGGCGTAACATCACCAACCTCCACTTTGCAGACGACATTGATGGGCTGGCAGGCAGTGAAGATGAGCTTGCCATCTTAGTGAAGAACCTGGATGAAACATCTTCCAGATTTGACATGGAGATAAGTGCCGAGAAGACAAATCTCAACCAAGATTAAAGTCAGAGGACATGAACTGGAAACAGTGGGCCAATTCAAATATCTTGGCTTCATACTCACGGAAGAAGGACCAAGAGCAGAAATTTTGTCACAAGCAGCACAAAAAATGTCAGTGATATCAAAGTTAAGATCCATCTGGAGAGACAAGAATATCTGTCTGAAAACTAAAATCAGACTATAGAGAGCACTAGTCATCTCGATCTGTCTGTATTCATGTGAGGCCTGGACCCTGACAGCACATTTGCAACGAAGAATCCAGGCACTTGAAATGAGATGCTACAGAACCATCCTCACAAATGAAGAAGTGCGTAACACCATCAGGCACAATGTAGGCCATTGTGAAAACCTCCTCACCACTGTCAAAAAGATAAAGCTGAAATGGTATGGCCATGTCACTAGAGTCAACAGTCTATCCACAACAGTAATGCATGTAAGTGTTCAAGGTGGTAGAAGGAGAGGTAGAAAGAGAAAAAAGTGGAGTGACAACATGACAGAAAGGACCAGGAAAAGGTTTGCAGAGACACAGACATTGGCACATGATCGAGACAAGTGGAGGGAACTGGTGAGATGTTCAGTAGCACAGTGCCTCAACGATCACTCTAAGTCAACAGACTGATGATGACGATGAATATTATATGGATTATAGTCGTTTATCGCACTAAGGCATTTACAACCTCTTTACTTAGTATGACACTGAATACAATTAAAGTGCATTTAACCGCTATTTAATGCCAACAATGCAAGCGCCAGAAAGAAATGACGTAACGAATGGTCTCGTCCGTTTAGCTGTTCGTCCTCTTCTGAATAACGGTTTTCACCTTATTCGATTATTTTAAATATATACACAGCTTCCTAATTTCCGGTCCCGAATCTAAAGCTAGGTATGTGAGAGCCACATATCCATTTAAAAAATTGTCTGATTTGTGATTTTTCCTGCTGTGCTGATTTTAATTTTCATGTACTCTGAGTATTTGTAAATTATTTTACTAAAAATTTAACCAGTGATCTTTGCTTACAGTGCACTTTGAATTATATAACCTCAGTTTGGGTTATGCGAATCCGTTCGTTTTTAAGCCAATTGGCATCTTTTCAGAGCTATAGAGTTGTCACTAATATATGGCTTTCCACGGTCCGAAAGAAATCCCCAGGTATGAATCTTACCCATTGTTGAGCCACACTATAATGTGCCAAATTTCGCCCCGTTATCTGACATAGGGCTGTTTCTATTTGAGGTATGCGTGAGTCGCATAAAATCATGCCGTTTTGTGTTGGAAAATTTAACTATGTGTGTGTGTGTGTGTGTGTGTGTGTGTGTGTGTGTGTGTGCTTGCGTGTGTGTGTCCTCACGCATGAAATGCCAGTTTGTATTGATCTAGCAATCTTCATTGGGATTGATTGACGTATGTGGCACAATGCCAACGTTAAATTCGTCACACTTATTTCCATTCAGTATAGGCAATTGTAGAGAGTCATATATCGAAAAAAGAGATCCAATGAGGTAAGTAAAAGATTCCAACATGTAGCCCTTACAAGGGCTATTTCTTTTTCAGGAGACAGATCTCCCACTCCTAATGTCAGACTCCATGCACTGTCCCTCCGTCCTCTTGTTGTTTTACTTTGTTTCGGAAAGTCGAAGCAGATAACATAGCTGTACACGTTACTGGCTACGTCGAGAAGGCTTGGTATGAGATGTTATATGTTTTCTTTTAATAAGAACGGATCTCTTCTCGAAAGTTTTACTGACCATAGAAAGTCTAAATTCTTTTCTGAGATGCATTTTACCGTGTTCATAAAGATCTTAGTCTTTTTCTGTCTTTTTTGGTTTAGGGAAACCTTTATGTTCTGTTAAGTGAAAGTAATTCCACTATAGGGGTCATAACAAAGTGAAAGTAATTCCAATATAGGGATCATATCAAAGTGAAAGTAATTCCACTATAGGGGTCACAAGAAAGTGAAAGTAATTTGACTATAGGGTTCATATAAAAGTGACAGTAATTCCAATATAAGGGTCATATCAAAGTGAAAGTAATTCTACAATAAGGTCATAACAAAGTGAATTTAATTCCACAATAGGTGTCATAACAAAGTGAAAGTAATTCCACTATAAGGGTCATAACAAAGAGTGAACACTCTGATATAGTATACACATCATCACGAAACATTTAAAAATAGGGATGGATGAATGAATTCTTAAACCAACCTGTCGAGCCATCGACTGCGTGTTGGAATTACGTTCATTATCTGCGCTTTGGTCAAGTTACATCGAAAGTCAGTTCGTGCTATTTTCATTGTAAATAAGTCACTGCCTATAGAATGAGTTGAGATAGTTGACGCATTTAACGGAACTATTAAAGAAGAATACTATCATTGTGTTTACCTTTAGTTCAAAATAAACAAACATATTTGTTCATACTGAATTCGACAATAAATCGTGAAATACGTCCATTCATTTTGCATGTCTTTATATTTTTTATTTTAGTTTTTAAAGCACTCAAGACCCTAAAGTATCATCTAATTAGATTTGCATGATTGTGTTCGCGGCATTTTCAATGCAGCTTTGAAGGGATGGGGTGGATGGGAAGGGGGTGAATATAAATATCAAAGTAGAAGAAACGAATTTTGATTTGAATGTTTGGATTTTTGTAATACGAACGAATATTCAAAGTCATTCCAAATAGATTCTAGAAATATTCGAATAGGATAATGTGGGTTTTTTTTCATTCATCTTTAGTAAAGTCTCTGGGTAATACTCTGTTGAATACAATCAATAAAATGTTTATTAATATGGACAGGTGGTCACTATATTGTAATTGCTGTATGGGGAATGAAACAGGGTATGAAATGCACACAATGTCTGTAATAATAAAGCACATCATCGATCTTCGTTAGCCAAAATGTTACGAAATGTTAACCCCATCTACACTTTGGCGGACCGAGCAGATATTGTAGTGCTTTGTCCTTGTGACATATATTAGATTTCATGAGTTTTCTCCCTTAGAATGTAATACCAACCAACCAATAGCGTGTAACAGCTGTGCATTGTACATAGCCCAAATATGGTGGAGGCAACTGACTGCAAAAAAATACTTTGTAGTTTAACAAAGTATTAATATGTACCAGAGAGAGGCAATTACACGTGTATTTGAGTGAAAGGTGTTTGCACAAACGCTGACTGGCAGTGGAAAATTGTTTATTTATGAGTCCATTCACGTTGTCTGCTCTCCTTCTCACGATCATGTACGAACAGTGTTCGAATTTAACTAACGTAATATTAATTGGATGCGGTAGCTTGCGGCCTGATACCATGAAATTTACAGACCAGAAGCACTTATATATCTGCTCGATCCGCCAAGGTGTAGATAGGATTAACGTATCAGAACCATGGTTAGCGAAGATGCACATCGTCTTGCAAGCAGAAAACTTAAAATGCCTAATTTTAAAGTACTAAATATTTGCAATCCTTTATGAATGTAAACATTTACATATCCAGTTCTTTTCTGAAAAAGTAAAGCAGACACATAAAACACGTTCTCACATTAATACTTGAATTTAAAGCAGAATGAACTATTTCATTTTTTCCCCCTAGTTTGCAATTAATACGCTTATCGGGATTGGCGACTTTCGACTCTTTCAGGCTTCGGTTCCTGTAGAAATAACGAGTGTGTTTGCCAAAAGGGGCCCGCTGATCTATATATTTGCTGATTATTTTAAAATGTATTACCGAAGAAAAACTTTTATTAACAAAATTACGTTTTCTTAATTACAATTTTCGCGGTGTTACTTGCTCAGCTTTTATGGGTATGCTAGGAGTTTAGTATATACATTTTAACGGCAGGTGTGGTATTTACTGGAAACATTGCCCTTCCATTGTCATTTATTTAGTTTCTCTTTATCAAGTATATGAATTAATTGCCTATTACGTATGCATTACTAATGTTCTTTTACAATTTAATAATAATATGAACTAGTGGTATGATCTCATATATATATATATATATATATATATATATATATATATATATATATATATATATATATATATATATATATATATATATATATATGTATATATATATATATATATATATATATATATACATAGATATATATGTATATATATACATATATGTAGATATATCTATATATATATAGATATATATATACATATATATACATACATACATATATATACATATATATACATATATATATGTAGATATATATATACATATATATATGCATATATATATATACATATATATATGTAGATATATGTATGTATGTATGTATATGTATATACATATATATATATATATATGTATATATATATATATATATATATATATATATATATATATATATATATATATATATATATATATATATATATATATATATATATATATATATATATATATATATGTATATGTATATACACGATTACAACATTCACGGATGACGTCAATGTTTCAATATAATGACCCTTATTGTCTACCATGTTTTTGGCAATAAGCGGTATGTAAATAATATCAGTTAAGTGACTATGCTTGCATGATTTTAAACCATCTAATATTAGGTCGATGACTTTATTCAGCCGTATTTCGGCTTTTAACATCAAATGTGAGAGACTTACATTTGGATAGAGATACTAGGAATGTAGACCCATACTGATTTTACCAAATTTTCTTTTCTTTACTTTTCTTTTTCTCTTTTTTTGGGGGGTGTGGGGGTGGGGGTGGTGGTGGCATGTAGTCGTCACCTATTAAGTGTTATGGATATAAGCCAAAACTTGTTAAGTGGTGAAATCGGGGGTGGGCAAATGATCCCTCTTATTCTATGTGCGAATGTCCATGGATCTGTGATATACTTTCTTCAAATCAAATAATTTCTTAATTATTTCCATAAAAGGAAATACCATCGAAAAAATGCGTTGTTAACAGTAAAGATCAAACACTTCTATTTAACAAGACTACAGTTGTAAACGTTCGGCAGATGTACATCTATTCAAAACGAATATAATCGATACTAAGAGATTACGAAACCCGCGAGAATGAGACAAATGACTATGCTTTCAGTCTAAGCCAACAGCTTTCAAAAAAGAAGAAAATTCTGGGTACACTTTTGGAATTTCAATGCTGATTTCATTAGTGGTGGTACGAATATAATGTTCCCGACTTTTCTCAATTCCCTCCCTAGTCCGGGTCATTTTCGAAATTTTGGTCCTACTTAATTTAATTTAATATTCTTGGATTAAAGGCATGTTGTTATTTTTTCAGTCGCCACCAAATTCTGTGACATTTTCGTAATTTTAGCACTGCTTTAGTCTGAGTAGATTTGATTTAAGGTCTCACTGGACACTTTCTTGGGCAAATTTCATCCGACGATGACATATTGCAGAAAAATGATACTAATATTATAATAAAGATATAAAATAAAAAATGACTAATGATTTTTGTTGAAGAGATGCTGTAAGATTCTGACTAAAATATCAAGGTTAATTCCTTATGCAACTAGTGGCTTTTATACTGAACCAACACTGCCACCAACCCCTCTTTTTTACATTCAATTTGACAAGTTCGGCCATCTCTATCTTGATATCGGATCGACTAATGTTTCCTAACTTTCAACTGGCCCACCTCCCGGCCTCTATCCGGTCCTGCATAGTTATATTAATATACCTATAAAGTTTACATACTACACATCGGCTCCTCACACACACACACACACACACACACACACACACACACAGTCCCTTGTCACTTGAAATTCCAGCATCACTTTATTCTTGCTTACTGTTTTGGGATAGTATGCACAGTTTGAGAAAATAGACACTTTTATAGGCCCACTTTTGCTTTGGTGCCCTTTCCGGAAAGTCGGAGTCTTATTCAAAGTTTGGAACACCCCTACCCCCATCTGCAACACCTGTTCTGATCCGAACTTCTATATCGTGCAATAGGATCGACGAATGTTTCGTAACTTTTCCTTCGGCTGGAGCAGATCCCAAACTAGAAACTATTAAAGTGGAGTTCAAATTTGAAACATAATTTAAGGAAGGATTGCGTCATTTAAAATTTTAATATGATAGGTTATCTCCCCTTATCCTTCTGTATATAGCTAGTACTATATGTATCAGGGTAGTATCTCAGTAGACCTAAAGGCTGGCGAAATAAGTATACTTTCTATCCTACATTGGCATGCGTGTCACACACAGTCATTGAGAGCGATATTAGATGTCAATATGACAAGGACAGACTGGATCTCGATTGCATTTAAGAGAAATAATTCTGCTATAGTGCAAGTCATATAGGTCATGTTTGCGTTTGACTACGATTATTTCAGTAATGAGTGTCGTTTGTTAAGAATTAGATTCTATAAGAACAATTTATATTTAATTTAAACTTAGTACATGCACATACATGAGCTATATGACTTGTACTATGGAACTAAGCACATGAACGAGTTATCCAGCAACTAACTATGCATTTGCAATTATCTGTATCATATTTATTTAAAGAATCGTTGTAAAAAGAAATAAACAATAAATATGAATTAACATAATCTCACATACTGCCAAGAGACTCAGCGGTGTTCAGTTGATATGGTTATGCCAATAGAAAGACTCAGATTTATCAGATTCGGTTAGACTATTTATTTCGTCTGGTCGACATGGATCACTACGTATGAATGCAATGATCAATACATATGAATCCCATGAAGAGCGTTCGGATTCAAAGCATTTTTTATTGGTACTCGACAAAACGTAAGTGGTAGCCTATTTCCTTTTTGAATAGGTAACTACATGTAAAAATTGATTTTGGAGTGGTATATCCCTTTTGTGAAGTTATAAGCTAACTGTAACAGTATTGCGTCATGTATAGGTATAATAAATATTTATACAAAACTATTCTTAGTACTTATCATGTATAGGTATAATAAATAGTTATACAAACCTATTCTTAGTACTTATCTGAACGTAAACCCCCTGGATTTCCATTGGATAAATTTATTTATACGTTTATATTTTTAAACCTTACTGTTGGAATTCCATAGCACTCATTCAACGGAGGAAAACTAACTACATCTGTTTTGAGGTAAGGATAATGAATCATAATTAAACATTCTTTTTACAATTAGATCTCTCTCTCTCTCTCTCTCTCTCTCTCTCTCTCTCTCTCTCTGGTACGTTCATAAAACAAAACACAGCACAGAAAAGGTGTACAATCGAAGTGACTTCGAAAACAAAGCTACAAAACCAATTGTTAGATTGAATTGTCATTACCCCTGCTGCGCTCTTGTAAAGTTAAGTCGAAAGTCATATGTAAATCCAAAAAAATACCACAAAATCTAAATTTTAAAGCTTGTTAGTTTTTTTTTAATATGAATGAATATTCCAAAATCATTCCTAATACATTTAGGAATATTCGAATTTTTAAGAAACAAAATTGCTTTAATTTCAGCTTTAGTGTTGTCTATGATCATTTATTATCTACAATGCAGGCAAATTAAAACAAAGGTTTATATGGGCAGGTGGTCACTATTTTCAGGTACATATCGTACCTGGCTTGACGGGTATATATATATATATATATATATATATATATATATATATATATATATATATATATATATATATATATATATCATCCAGACATTTTATCTACTAGCTGTGTCAAACGATATTGCTATCTGGAGACTTAAGTTTAAAAAAATAACCCCTTTCATCTTTCAATTACATCACTTATAAGAATGAGTATTACCTGTCCAGACTCTTAGAATCTGTATTATGTAAGTATAGTCAGATTCGTTTTCTTAATATAAAACTTACGTCCCATAGAAGAAAAAACAAAATTAATTTAATTCATTGTTTTTACTACAAATTAATAGTTAACCTAATTAATTGTATTTTGGAGTCACTTATGTACTGTAAGATCCTTTTTCCAACTATGGAGACTAAGTTTGTTATTTCAAAAGTAACGTTAATTGGAACTCCACCGAACAATAATACTAATAATGAGGACTTTGAATAGCGCCTAATCTTTAGAAGCTCTAAGCGCCTTAACACATATATAATGATATGACTACAGCAAAACCAAAACCAAAAGCCATGAAATTGGAAAACAAAAAAAATGGTGAAAATATTTAAGGTACGAAACATTATCATTTGGTTTTTAAGTTTGTTCTTGCAGTCGAAAAAGGTTAGTTTTAAGAGCACTCTTGAAAGGGATCACTGTGACTTTGTGTCTAATTTCAGTGGACAATTCGTTCCACATTGCTTGGCCCTGGCGTGCAATAGAACGTTGTCCATATGATTTCGTTTTCATAGTGGGAACAATGAGTATACGATTGTCAGAAGAGGAGCGTACGTATCTTGCTGGTGTGTACACATGGGCGAGGCCTAATAGGTATGCTGGACTGGAGTCCATCGGTGAAACGTAGCACAGAGAACAAATCAAATTTTGTGTTTGATTCTGGATCGAAAGGGTAGCCAGTATTGGGTACAGAGCAGCGGGGAGGTGTACTCTGATTGTGGCACCCTAAGGATGATCCGAGCACCTGTGTTTTGAACTTTTTGAAGTTTCTGGAGTAGATACTGAGACGAACCAGCCAGAATTGAGTTACAAAAGTCCAGTCTGGAACGTACAAATGAACCACAAGTGTTTTTGTGACATCAACTGAAAGATATTTGCGAACTGAGCTGATGCATCTCAGCTCAAGATATGCAGCCTTGCATATGATTATGACATGTTTGCTGCAATATGAGAGTATTGTCTAGACTAACACCTAGGTTTTGTACTGACTGTTTGAAGTTAATATAGGTGTTACTGATATTTATTGTTTTGAGGTAAATGATGTGAATGATTACGTCTTTGTGTTGTGATCCGATTAGCCTCAGTTGTATCATCATTTGTCTGCAGCTTGTTACATGTCATCCACGATTTCACATCAGAAATGCGCCTGTCTACTCCTGTAATGGTAGCATCAACTTCAGTTGGGTGGCTATATTTGTATAGTTGGGCGTCATCAGCATACAACTGGTGCGACACTGGATGATTATCTATGACACTTGAGAGTGGCTGAGTGTATAGAATGCAGAGACCCAGGCTCAAGAACAGAACAGGGGAACACAACAACATACATCAAATGGGCTGGAATGTATTCCATTTTCGGATACAATTTGTGTCCTGTTGACTAAGTAGGATTTGAACCACAGTAAGGCTGTATTGCGAATGCCAAATGTATGCTGGAGACGCTGAAGTAATATACCATGGTCTATTGTGTCAAATGCTGCAGACAAATCAAGGAAGGCCAGAACTATACTCTTTCCGCTATCGAAAGCAGAGAGAATGTCATTAACTACTTTCAGAAGAGTAGTTCAGTACTGTGGCAAGGGCGATATGCAGACTATATATTGCCAAAAAGACGGATAGAATTCAGATGAGATACAAGTTAACTTAAAACAAATTTTTCTTGGACGTTTTTTTTTTTAATTATTATATGAACAGGAGATTATAAACTGGGCGGTAGTTCTTTAAATCGTTATGGTCGAGCGTTGGTTTCTTCAGCAGAGGCTTTACAGTGGCAGTTTTGAAAAACGATGGTAATTCCCCGGATGAGAGAGAGATATTAATAACATCGGTTAGTGAAGTCAATATTAGATCAAAGCACTCAAGCAGCAGTTATGATGGAATCGGATCAAGTTCACATGACTTTGGTGTACTCTTCATCATGATTGTCCATACTAAATCCATAGAGACAGTTTCAAATGCTGCTAACGGCTGTGACTTAAATTCTGATTATAAGTTAGTTAAATATCCATACGGAATTTTAAGGACTGGTAAACAGGGTTGGGTTGTCATGCAATAGTTTATATATATATATATATATATATATATATATATATATATATATATATATATATATATATTATCGTTAAGTAACCATACCATGTCAATAATGTAATAAATTTACATGAGTAATAAACCGCACCTTGCTGGTGGAATTCCAAAGACCTCAAACAAAGGGCACTACGTATTCCTGAGGTAAATACACTTAAGTAAAAATAACGCATTCATTGTAAAATAATTCTCTCTCTCTCTCTCTCTCTCTCTCTCTCTCTCTCTCTCTCTCTCTCTCTCTCCATTTCATTCAAGAGTAATTTAAAGGCCGCATTCAAACTTTCAATTTCATAACTTTATTTGTGTTCAAAACAGCAGTTTTAACAAGGAATGTTTATATGTATGTATATAGGATAGCTTGACGTCTGGTCAGAATTACTCCCCTTTTCTATTTATATGCTATCAGAATTACTCCCCTTTTCTATTTATATGCTACTTTATTGAAAGACGGGTGTCTTCAGAGTTCTAGTTTGAAAGTGTAATGACAATTCTGCCTACAATATCAAAATATTATTACTGTAATGCATTTTGAAAATAAAATTCTACATGCCCTCAGGCTGTAGTTAGTTCCCCCAAGGTTGACCAAAATCAGCAAGCTACAATAAATTGTCACATTTCAAAGATGACTTATTTAAAAGGGCAAAATGTATAATGAAAAAGAGGGTAAACAAAGTTAGCAAATTGTAGAGATTGTTGATACTTGCACACCCTACAGTGACAACAGCGACATGTAAGAACTATTTAAAATCGTCCTAATGTGCAAGAGGTCAACTCTGATATATATGATTGTGAGTCAGCATTATGCCGCCTGCCATTATAAAAACAAATGTGAGTCTATTCTATTCTATTCAATAGAATGAAGGAAATTGGCAAAATATATTTGTATGTAATTTGTTTTTTATTTTTCAAATTACAGCCTGATGTATTTTGTTTTACAGAAGAAAAGAATATGCTACAAAAGATAGGTTTGGTTTTGATGATGGTAAATACCATCAAAGGACATCCTGGTAAGTTAAATAAATCAAGCAGTTAGTTTTGTTAGATCTATTATTTATGGGTATAAAAACGTATTAGAAACTACTCCAGACATTAATATATTTTTCACTTACGAATGTATGTAAGCTATAGCATTTAGATTGTATTAATTTTTTAATATTTCGGAATGTGAAATTGGAAGTTTTAAATATAGGGGGAGGTAATATCAAAGATTGCATCATATATTGAAACCGTTGAATGCCTATGATGATTTTAGAATTAAGCATTTGTGTGTGAATGACCAATGTATGTTTCATTCATCATTACAATGCATGTATTGGGACAAACATATGGGAAGTAAATATTTCATTCATATGGCAGTGCATGTAAAGGGAGAAAATATAAGTAAATATTTCATTCATATGGCAGTGCATGTAAAGGGACAAAATATAAGTAAATGTTCCATTCATTATCGTAGTAAATGTATTGGGACCAACATATGGGGAGTTCATGTTCCATTCCTCATTGCAATGCATGAATTAAGACTAAAATATCGGAAATAAATGTTCTATTTATCATGGAAATGAATGCAAAGGGACCAACCTATGGGAAGTAAATGTTCTATTTATCATGGAAATGAATGCAAAGGGACCAACCTATGGGAAGTAAATGTTCTATTTATCATGGAAATGAATGCAAAGGGACCAACCTATGGGAAGTAAATGTTCTATTTATCATGGAAATGAATGCAAAGGGACCAACCTATGGGAAGTAAATGGTTCATCATGGTAGTGCAATTAAAGGGACCAAATATGAGAAGTAAATGTTCCATTCTTCATTGCAATGTATATATATAGGGACCAAATATGGGAAGTAAATTCTCCATTCATCATTGCAATGCATGTACATGTATTAGGATCAAAATGTTGTAAGTAAATGTTCTATGCATCATTGCAATGCATGTAATGGGACAAAATATGTGAAGTAAATGCTCCATGCATCATTGCAATGCATATATAGAGATCAAAATATGTGATGTAAATGCTCCATGCATTGCAATGTATATATAATAGAGATCAAAATATGTGAAGTAAATGCTCCATGCATCATTGCAATGTATATATAGAGATCAAAATATGTGAAGTAAATGGTCCATGCATCATTGCAATGCATGTATAGAGATCAAAATATGTGAAGTAAATGCTCCATGCATCATTGCAATGCATATATAGAGATCAAAATATGTGATGTAAATGCTCCATTCATCATTGCAATGTATATATAATAGAGATCAAAATATGTGAAGTAAATGCTCCATTCATCATTGCAATGCATTTATATAGATCAAAATTTGCAGATAATTTGTGGAAATTTCCTAAAAGATCAAGCTCAGTCAATAGTCAGGATTGTTAGTTATTTCATTATTTCATTTGTATCATGTATAAGGTTCTAATGTCTTTTGCAAGTTTCTATTTAATACTTGTATTTATACGGTCATTATACATATTTCTTAATTAATACGGTCATTATACATATTTCTTAATTAATACGGTCATTATACATATTTCTTAATTAATCTTTTTATCTTTGCTACAGACTGTGGAATGTACACTACATCAAATCTGACCACTTGCTTTCTATGTCCACCAGGATATTTTAAAATTAGAGACTGTGGTGAGAGTGGCAAGGCAGCATCTTGTATGCCATGTCCTGTCGGAACATTCCAGACATCATGCAGCCAAGCTACCACATGTCAACAATGTGATTCACACTGCAAATGGTTTAACTCATACATACTTAAGAATTGTACCACAACTGCTAACCTTGTTTGTGAATGCAAACCTGGATATTTATTAATTGATCAAGGTGGAGGGAATGGACTATGTAAGAAACATGAACAGTGTCCCCCAGGCCATGGGATGAGCAGACCAGGTAGAGAATCAATATGAAATAATTTGTATGAATAAATATCAGATTTTATTGTAAGAGCATGTTTCAAAAACATTTTTCTTTTCAAGCATCATTTTTCTCTCACCGGATCAGTCAATGAGTATTATTTTAAATATTTTATAATGCAAGTTTCAAGATTGGATATGAGTTTATATAGATTTTCTGGTAGTACACATGCAAATTTAATTATTCATAAGCTTGATATATTTTATCTGTATTACTAATTGAAAAATTTCAATTCATAATAGAACTGTTTATGAAAATAACAGTTTCCTGCTCTTTTCTTTTGTCTTTGATCAGTTCATTTCATCTACAAATCAAATAGGGCTACTGCAAAACCTTTGAGAAATTTGTATTTAGTACTTCTTTTTATAAAAGGGCTACTGCAAAACCTTTGAGAAATTTGTATTTAGAACTTTTTTATAAAAGGGCTACTGCAAAACCTTTGAGAAAATTGTATTTAGAACTTATTTTTATAAAAGGGCTACTACAAAACCTTTGAGAAATTTGTATTTAGAACTTATTTTTTAAAAAGTTTTGCATTTCATTATGTCTACTGTTACAGGAAAGATAATTCAGCCTTTGGAAAAGCTACTAAATGAATTTTAAAGGGACTGTCCTAGAATTCTTTCTAACTGATACAAATGTTCCTACCTCTCCACTAAAGAATGTTATTATCTCTATTATCTCTATTAAAAGACGAAAAATGTAAATTAATTCTTCTAGAATAACTGAGTATGTATTCTCATAATTTGACAATAATAATAACGTTTCTTGGTACCATTGGAATACTTGGTACCATTGGAATACTTGGTACCATTGGAATACTTCCATTTGGCTATTTAAAAAGTACATTAGAGGGTATGTCTCAAGTATACTGTTACTGTTGGTCTGGTAGATCTGAGGTACCTGTTTTGGAGCTAAACTTAAATAAGCATACCTTCAAAATTAAAAGGAGCCAATATGGGTTGAATAGAAGACATGCACTGTACATCATGTATACATCCACCAAGGTATGATTCAAGTGTATCAAAAGTCAGTCAGTTTCTCTCTCTCTCTCTCTCTCTCTCTCTCTCTCTCTCTCTCTCTCTCTCTCTCTCACACACAAACACACACACACACACACACACACACACACACACACACAAACACACACACATACTCAGAATATAGTTCTTCATTGTGACTATGGTCATGATTGGTAAAAGACAATGTTTTCTGAATGTTGATTCTCATTTCTCAACATTGCAAGATACAAGAAAGAACTATACTGTTTAAGGGTCATCAGGGTCATATAAAGTGAGCACAGGCCCTGTGGTAAGAAACAACAGGGCTTCTTCAAGTTCTTGTTTTAAAAATAATTATCATATAAAATTAAAACGTTTTTTTTTATGCCCGGGCCCAAGAGATATATTTCAGTTGACCCACCCCCCTTCTCGTTGGCCTGAAGTATATGAAGTATACTGCATGTATGAGATGGTTAACATTTATTATTACGAATTTATTGTTTTGTGTTCACATGTCAGTTGGCATTGTAAAAGTGTTAAGAAATTATCAAAAAAGTTCATATTTTCCATTTACTTATCTAAATACTGTTTTACGAAGAACATTTCACTCAGTTTACAATTAGAATAAATAATATGTAATATCATACAAAACTATGAAAGGTAAGTAAATATGTATCATCCACACACCCATTTCTAAATGATCAGATATCATCTTGTTTCTAAATGATCAAGAATCTTCATATTTCTAAATGATCTTGTATCTTATTTCTAAATATCTTGTATCTTCTTATTTCTAAATGATCTTGTATCTTCTTATTTCTAAATGATCTTGTATCTTCATATTTCTAAATGATCTTGTATCTTATTTCTAAATGATCAAGAATCTTCATATTTCTAAATGATCTTGTATCTTCTTATTTCTAAATGATCTTGTATCTTCATATTTCTAAATGATCTTGTATCTTATTTCTAAATGATCAAGAATCTTCATATTTTAAAATGATCTTGTATCTTCTTATTTCTAAATGATCTTGTATCTTCTTATTTCTAAATATCTTGTATCTTCATATTTCTAAATGATCTTGTATCTTCATATTTCTAAATGATCAAGAATCTTCATATTTCTAAATGATCTTGTATCTTCTTAATTCTAAATAGTATCAGTAGATCTCACAATTATTATTTTTCTTCAGTTTACAATATATTCATTAAATATTTTTTATTTTCCCATTTGTATTTTAGGCCTTATAATAGGGTGAGATTTAAAATCGTGTTTTCCCTAGTATTTTTTTTTAATGTTGTGTATGGTTTTCTTGCTTTAGGCTAGTTTGTATTTTAAACGCAACACTGTAGCCTGAGTGACAAATGCTTGCATGATAGTTCTGTTCCTCATAGATTTTCAGTAGACATATATAATACAAACAATACCAAACTGTTCTAACTGAATACAACTATTAAAATTGTTGGTGCAAGCTATTGGTGGTCCGAAGACATTTCTTGTAAAAGCAATGATCCATTTATTTCCCCTCTGTATGTCTATTTAGCTCTTTAATACAAAAATATTCTTGTACATTATTTACAGAAAATAAAATCATAATTAGAAAAACTTTAAAGTCTCATCCCTGCAAATCTCTCTAAGATATGTGAAGTTAAATCACAATGTTTAATAATTGTAAATATTATAAAGTCACAGTGTTTAATAATTGTAACTATTGTTAAGTCACAGTGTTTTATCACAGTGTTAAATAATTGTAACTATTGTTTGTATTTTAAAACATAGAACATTTTGATACCTTATGTAAAATGTAAAAAAGAGAAGCAAAATTTATAATACCTTCTTTCACATAAGGGTTTCATAACACATTTAAGAATGCAAAATATAATGAAATTCCACGTTGGGATTCATGAGGATATATGACAATAAACATCAAATGAATAATAATAATAATAATAATAATAATAATAATAATAATAATAATAATAATAATAATATAAAAAAACAACAACAATAATAATAATAATAATAATAATAATAATAATAATAATAATAATAATAATAATAATAATAATATTTCTGTATTCATTGTGGGTAGCTCAGTTTGAATACAAATGTATCTAGTCTTCCCTGAAAGGCACTCAGCTACATCTAAGTAATATGGACAACGTTCTTTTGCATACCAGGGCCCAGTAACATGGAACGAATTGCCCATTGAAATTAGACACAAAGACACAGTGATCCTTTTCAAGAGTGCTTTTAAAACTCACCTTTTTCAACTGTAAGAACAAACTTAAAGACCTAATAATGTTTCATACCTTAAAAATATTTTCAGCATTTTTTGTTTTCTAATTTCATGGTGTGTTTTGTAGTCATATCATTATAGATGTTGAAAAGCACTTAGAGCTTCTGAAGATTGGGCGCTATACAAAGTCCTCATTATTAATATGCATGTATCTTACTAATAAAAATGTCTAGAAAATGTGAAGTCACAACATTTAACAAGCAACAATCAAGTGATATGACTTTGACACAATTACTTATATATTAAAACCAATAGCAGCTTAGAGTGCAAACTGACAAAATAGTTGGACTAGAAATAGAACAAAACAGTTGGATTAGAAACATGAATTTAGTAAAAATAATGATGACATAAAGAAAACAATTAAAAATCAAGCTTTAAGTAATTGCAAATGTTTTTCTTTAATATTTTTAACAAAAACTGCAGATGTAATTGATAGAGACAAAGAATTCAACATCTTTTTTATGACAGCATACAAATAGTTCAATCTTGGAATTTGGAAATTTCAAGGGGCAATTTAAGGTCGATTATAAACCATATGATCCATGATTTGCATAAAATAATTCTCAAATATTCAGGCATATAACAAATTAATACATTCATAAAAAAGTACTGCCTTTGGAAAGTTTCATCCACTATTTACTTGTAGCAATTTCAATTTGTGCAAAAGAATAATAATTTGTGTACCAAAGGAAGCAGTTAGAATCAGGAAACTACTTGCTTTTCAGTTTGTTTATTTTTTCCCCATATTGTCAAAAAAAATGGTCAGTAACTGACACACTTTAAACATTGTGATAAATTATTATAGTTTATATGGGTTGGTATTTCTTAACTTTACTTGGTAAAATTAGGTTTGTGGTTTAGAGATCTTTACATATAGTCAATATTTGTCTATCTTTAAATCACTTTCAGCTGTCACTAAGAAAGGTTTCTCTTCCAATTTTTCAATGATTTCACCATTTATTTTGCCAGATTTACAAGTTTCTCTGAAATGTAATGCTATTTTGGATGGGGATATCAATAGATATTTTGCTATTGTTTCATTTATAACCATTTTATTTTGCTTTGACCTTATGTCAGTCTTTCTTATATCATAATCAGGTAGAGATTCATTATCTGCAAATAAGTTTTTGTTTGTGTTCTTTGTAAATAGAGGAAGGCCGTTTGTGAAAATAATAAATAGCACTGGGCTTAAAATGCACCCTTGTAGAACACAATTGATTTCCATTAAATTCTAATGAACATTTTCCATTTGCAGTTTTTTATAAATCCTGTTACATGGATAAGATGAGAATAATTTCAATGCTTTAGTATAAAACTTATATCCATTTAGCTTGGGAAAGAACGATCATGATTAACTAAATGAGCTTGAAGACTAGAAATATTATACATATTACAGTAGGTTCCCCTTTCCTTCAGCCAGTAGTCTGAGAGTTTTGATAAAGCTATTTGTGACATGAACTTCCCTTGTGAAAACCTGATTTTTCTTTGTGAAAGACCGATAATGTTTTAAAATAAACTTAAACTTGCTTAATAATAAAAAAATAGCTCTGTATTTTCCTGTGTCCAACTCAGAGTATGTATTGTGTTACTTTTGCTTGTTTCATTTTATCTGGGAAGTCAGTTGACTGGACACTTTGATAATGGGGTAGAGCTGTACCGATGTCACTTTTTGCCGATTATGCCGATACCGCGTATAGCCGATTATCAAAATTGCCGATACCGATTATGAGACCGATTATTTGATTATCATATTATGTACTCAGGTATAAGTCGACAAATTTAGAAAACAATAAAGGCCTGGAATGGGAAGGGGGTGCAAACAGGAAAGTTTCGCGGCACAATAAATATGTTCTAATCACTATGTAAATTGAGGCAATGCTTTTGAGTTTATTGCTGACTTTCTATGAGAAAAGGTCGTCGGCTTGCTTTGACAACAACAAATACTCGTTATTGCTGCGGCAACATCAGATAATTGTAAAACATTGATATAAAATTGTTTTATTTGTTTAGTATATGTCGGTGCTTCAAAGGTACAGTAAAACCTGTTATGACTTATGAGAGACCGCCCCTTCTGCCTGATGGTGGCTTGGTGAAACACTAACAAAAGAAATAAAAAATAATTTTAAAAAATCCGGAAATGATTCTCACTTACTAGTATTAAAGACAATGAGTTCGTTCACCCTCCAGGCATTACGGATTAACTGAAAGACAGACGACGTACTCAAACCTACACTGAAGCCCTTTCAAACAATTTCTCACTGGGAGATAAGGACTATCGGTGTTTTGTGAGTTTTCATAAAGATAAAGAAAAAACACAAACCTCAAAATTGACTGTGTATATATCCATCATTACTCCCTTTGATGTTAATCTTACTGGCTATTCACATGACTTTGGCACTACAATGGCGGTTAGCGACATGTACTTTAGTCTGGTTTACTGCAGTTTACAAATGTTACCGGACGCTGGAGTTGAAAATTTCGCACAACTGGCAGCATGATAAATTCTTTTTAAATACTTTATTAGAGCAATCTCTTTGTTAAAAAAGATTAATTGATGGTTCGATGTGTTTATCTCGATATATGGTTATTCGACTATACAGTAGTGTTAGTTAATGAGCAACTTGTTTGCATACTGCATATATCCCGAGCTCTAGTGTTACAAAGGATTAAGTTACGGTCAGTCAAAACGCGACTGTATATACAACTTTTATCAGGAAAAATTGGTTATTTAAAAAAATTATTTGCATCGGCACCGATTATTTTTGCCGATACCCGATTATACCGATTGTGCTAATAATCGGCCCGATTACGCGTACGGGCGATTAATCGGTACAGCTCTATAATGGGGTAAGCTATAGATTGAGATATCACATGTGCTGTACATATAAAGGCTAGCAGGCCTATTTTAGAAAGCCCAGGGGTAGATATTTATAAAAATATATTTCACATCATAAGGGTACAGTATACTTTATATCATATTGTTATGTATATTTGATATAAGTCATTTATATTTATTTTTATTGTTTGTTTGTTAGATTCAAATTTGGCATTTTAAGTTCATTCATTGGGGGGGTGACCTGTACTTTACAAAAAAAACACCAAGTGTTGACCTCATTTCTGACCTCGCTTCAGAGTTGTAAACAAGCTTTTAAAATGATTGGTTGGTTCCAAGGACATTATGGAGCTTTGTATAAACATCTTTCTATTTTAGTTGGGTCATACGGTGGGTACACGACTTTTTGAACGTAAATTTGTTCTAAGAGGTTCTAGA
This sequence comes from Unio pictorum, assembly GCA_030141615.1. Classification (NCBI taxonomy): domain Eukaryota; kingdom Metazoa; phylum Mollusca; class Bivalvia; order Unionida; family Unionidae; genus Unio; species Unio pictorum. Next base: position 12,545,626 of record JARLTB010000220.1, on the reverse strand, counting down.
AGATCATGTGACCCCTTTCTTGTTTACGTAAAAACAGTTATATAAATTATGTTTTGAGAGCGAACTAATGAGTAGAAATTGGGCTGTTAGAATATTAAGTTGTGTCATTTTTAGTTACCTTGTATTGGAAATTATTTTCAATTCGTTTAGATTCAAGAGGATTTATTTTGTTATTTATCTGGAAAAGAATTGTGCTCATAGAATTTTATTAACAAGAACTGACTTCATCAAGTGACATCATCTTCCATATTGGATACTTCGCTGGGATTCAAACTTAGAATTATTTGGACATTTTATTACCAGGACTTTTGCAATTTCTCTAGTGGATAATATTTTGAATATTTTTTGGATTAAATTTGGAACTGATTCTTAAAATCGTAAGTTTATTTTTCTTTTCTGGAAACTATTTGTGCTCAATAAATTGTTTATTAAATTTTACAAGCTTGTTATTTTCACTCTTTCTATGTTACTGTTTATTCGAGCCAAAGCACATAACAATACTCACTTACATTTATTACTAAATTTCAAAAAGAGGATTAATTTTGAACTTTAGCATTTACATAATTAAGAAGTTTTTTGCAATCATGATCCTAATGTTCCCTCTGGTTAAATTATTTCTTCTTCTTCTTTTTCTTCTTCTTCTTCTTCTTCTTCTTCTTCTTCTTCTTCTTCTTCTTGTTTTTGCTGTAGGGTTTAATGCCAATTTTCAGCACAATATAGGCTATACATGGTGGCCAGTATTAATGGTGGAAGAAGAACATGGGAAAACTCCGGAGAGAACCATCGACCCACAAGAAGCTACTGGGAAGCTTACTCACATACCCACATTGGCTGAATCCAAGACTGGAACCCACACAGACAAGGTGAGATGGCAGTGATCTGTAACGGAGAGCGCTTTAGACCACTTGGCCACTCAGAGCCCCACAATTATTTCTTGTGTTTGTAAAGTAACAATTGAAGATGTATTCTATTCTGTTTCATGTATATTTGGGGGAGGGACCAAATTCTTTTAGATATTGCAGGACTTGCCTTCCCTATAGTTTTATTATCATGATAGTTTTTCTTTTGCTTGATGTTTAAAGCTGGTTACTTTTTTTGGCAATTATTTTGTTTTATTTTGTAAACCATATTTGTTTGCTGAAGCAGGTATTGTATATATGATAGGATCATACTTGATTTCATTTATAGCACAACAATTTAAATTCATTTTGCAATGACAAATAGAATCAGTGCTTTTATCATCATAAGTGTTTATATATGTACATTTCTTGACAGACTTTCAATCTGTGCTAAAAGTGAATGTATTTTATATTTTTGGATTAGTTCTACTAGTTAGTGACAGAAAGAGCATATGTGATGGCCTGTAATCTGTTTGTCTGTCATCTGTTGTCTGCCGATTCCATTCATTGTTTCTTCACCTAAAATATTTAATAGATTGCCTTGAAATTTCAAATTCACATTCATCCTCCAGTAATACTGGCCTCTGTACATAGCCTATGTTGTGCTGAAAAATGGCAACAACCCCATCAAACCAACCAACATATTTAAAAATAAACAATTTAACAGTAAGCATCATGCTAAGCCAGATTCACTGAAAAAATGCTGCACATTGACAATGAGAAAAATTCAACTAGGTGAGCAAATTATGGCCTGATTGGGTCCCTTGTTTTAATTTGGTTTTGAATGTTTTAAATGTGTATACTTTGCATGATAAATCTTGTTTCCATTTGATATTAAATGAATACACTTTATATTATAAATCTTGTTTAAACTTGGTATTGAATGCATATACTAAGACGCTGATTATACATCATGGCACCATAGCTTTATTTGATTTAATGGGATAAATCTTTTGTGTGCAACCAATACATACATACATACATACATACATACATACATACATACATACATACATACATACAGACAGACAAACAGACATACAGATAGATAGATAGATAGATAGATAGATAGATAGATAGATAGATAGATAGATAGATAGATAGATAGATAGATAGATAGATAGATAGATATATGTGTGTGTGTATGTGTGTGTGTGTGTGTGTGTGTGTGTGTGTGTGTGTGTGTGTAGTATGCACAGTTAATAATAATGCAAACAGCATATCCATCATTCCATATATGCATCCATATATATAGTCATAAGTCATTAAAATATGCATTTAATTTATTTAGAGTTATGTCCCTTTTAGAGATATTAGTACATATTATATTATGTATCTTTTACATAATTGTTGAGAAGCTTATAAAGCAATATTTATTGTCTATGCATCAGTTGTGTTCCATTGACTGAGACTATTATCGAGGTGGGATATGTCATTATGCAAATTTTGACAACATAATACTTATTTAGTTTGATATTGCACACATTTAGCTGTTTCTGAATATCATTTGTACACCTTAACTTCAACTGTCTCATCTGTTTTACAGCATTTACAGTACAAATATTTTGGTCTCTAACTTAGGTAATGCAACGGTTGATGTGCAGTGTGAGCCATGTGTCAATGGAAATACTTATTCAAACATCTACAGCAGTACACAGCAGTGTCAGAAATGCAGTACTTGCATAACCAATGTGATATCACCATGTACACCTTATCAAGACACAAACTGTTCTTCAGGTAAGCTTAAAGGCATTTAGATTTTCGACTGTTTTGTAGGATACTATGAAAATGCATGATATTATGAAAAGTATAGTAGAAATAATGAGTAATTACAGGTCATTCAATTTCAAAAAATGTACAACTGTAAGTTTAACCAATGAAAATATAACGATTTTCTGTACGGATTACTAATTAAATATGCATAAGCAGAATTTACCGATATTCTCCAAAGTCGCAGTTTCACGTAACGCGCATCAACAAATATGGAAGTCGAGGTAAGCATCTGTTGATGTAATTATTGCCTTATTCTTCGTATTTCTTCGTCTGTCCTTCTCCTTAGTTCTTTATAGTCACCCACAATATATGTATTGCTTTCTATCATGCAAAAAGAACATGCTAGTGTAATGAACATTTCTGACTTTGAATGATAAGGTACGCCCACTTAGAGTTACTCACAAGCTATTGCAAAAATAGCAGATTATGTAGCATCAACAGCAGAATATGTAGCATAATAGCAGATTATGTAGCATAATAGCAGATTATGTAGCATCAACAGCAGATTATGTAGCATCAACAGCAGATTATGTAGCATAATAGCAGATTATGTAGCATCAATAGCAGATTATGTAGCATCAACAGCAGATTATGTAGCATCAACAGCAGATTATGTAGCATAATAGCAGATTATGTAGCATCAATAGCAGATTATGTAGCATCAACAGCAGATTATGTAGCATCAACAGCAGATTATGTAGCATAATAGCAGATTATGTAACATCAATAGCAGATTATGTAGCATCAATAGCAGATTATGTAGCATCAATAGCAGATTATGTAGCATCAACAGCAGAATATGTAGCATAATAGCAGATTATGTAGTATCAACAGCAGATTATGTAGCATCAACAGCAGATTATGTAGCATAATAGCAGATTATGTAGCATCAATAGCAGATTATGTAGCATCAACAGCAGATTATGTAGCATCAACAGCAGATTATGTAGCATAATAGCAGATTATGTAGCATCAATAGCAGATTATGTAGCATCAACAGCAGATTATGTAGCATCAACAGCAGATTATGTAGCATAATAGCAGATTATGTAACATCAATAGCAGATTATGTAGCATCAATAGCAGATTATGTAGCATCAATAGCAGATTATGTAGCATCAACAGCAGATTATGTAGCATAATAGCAGATTCATTGGGGAAATAATTCAACAATATTTCTGAAACATTCCTACCTGATTGCAAGATTTTTGGACATCATGCATGAAAGAAAAGTTTAAATTACTTTACAAAATAATATATTCAAGAAATTAGTATTTTCAACAGCAAAAATCAGGTCAAAGATATATTGCTGGCGATCAGTATGGAAGAATGAACATCTTGACAAACTAGAATATAACAAAACATCTGTTCTTGCAAAGCTATTCATACTTATTCATTTTCAGCTTTTCTAGTATGGCTAAAGTACTTTTCAATTGTTTCTTAATAAAGTTTTCATTTTGTATCTTTTGTTACCATTATATCATGTATAATTGTCATATAACAATAATAAAAAAAGTATTTCTACATCTACAATTAATAATTCATTATGTTTAGGAAAACAAATATTAAATTGAAATAAATAAATAAACGCTGAATGCCATGTTGCCTGAGTGATTGAAGGAAATGTTTTACATTTTTTATGCCACTGTACCATTTGTCTCCGCAGTCGGACAGAAGGAAACATCACAGTATCATTGAGAAAATATTATACTTTAATTATAACAGATCCATATAAAATGATCATTCACCATAATCTCTTAATGGTACATTGAAATAAACAGCAACATGTATGGTGATGTGATATATTTGCATCTGCATTGACCTTTGCTAATTAGTGTGACTCATTTTATTTTATTATCTTGATGTTATAACATTTGGGGTGTTTTAAAATCAGTAATTTGTAAACAATTAGTTCTACTTCAAGTTAAATGGACAAAACTATATATACTGATGGCAAGATATAGCTGATTTATAGTCCTAATCATAAAAAAAAAACTGTTGTTGTTGTAGGGTGTAACGCCTTTGTACAGCACATGATAGGCTATTTATGGCGACCAGTATTAATGATGGAGGAAAAACCTGGGAAAACCCCAGGAAAGAACCACAGATCCAAGAGAAGCTACTGGCAAGCTTTCTCATAAACCTACATAGGCTGAATCTGAGACTCAAACCCATGCAGGCAGAGGTGAGATGGCAGTGATCCGTAACGGAGAGTGCTTTAGACCACTCTGCCACTCAGGTTCTCAAAACTGTATTGAAAATAACTATACTTTTAAATATTTGATATCAAAGTCCAACTTTGTGATTATATATATGAATAGGATTAAGGACAATCAAGAATTTATGGTGTTGTTTGTCAATTTGACACCAGTTACAAGTCAATGCTCAAGCTTGAAAACTGGAATAAACTCAGTACTAATGAAGCATTATGCACGATTCCAATATTCCAAATTTAATTTTTGAGAGAAAAACAAAGCAAAGTAATAGAAGTGGAAAGTAACAGGTATACACAAAGTTTATCATTTGCTTGCAATGGTGCCAATAAGATACACACTTTGAACATAAACATACAATTAGCATAAAATTATATTCAACATTTTCACAAACAGTAAATACTATTATTATTTAAAACAGTTGTGTGTATTTGTGTAAGAGTGGGAGTGTTTCAGCAGCAGAGAGGGTGAATCCTACAACGTTTTTAGACAAATTTTGATTGAAATCCTAAAACGAGCCGTCCTATAATCTCATTTTAACCAAAAAGAGGGCGAATCCTACAACGTTTTCAGACAAAAAAAATTGATTGAATCCTTAAAACGATCCGTAGGATTTCGTTGAAATCTACGAAATCTCATTTTAACTAAAAAAATGAAAACGAAGATTTTTACGATTTTTTAATCAATTTTGCTCGCAACTTGTTGTCATCCACCCTCTCTGCTGCTATGGGTTAATAATTATTTTACGATTTCAACCGAATATTTGATCCAGTCCGATACGATATCGTGTCCGAGGATCATGCAAATTTATTGTTGCGAATCCGTGCGGAGTCGACTGAGCATGACTAAAGAAATTTCTAAATTGATTGAAGTCCATATCAGAACACCATGTCTGCCAAATATTTCGTAGCGTATGTGTATCAACGCCGTTGAATACAGAAATAATATTGCAATTATCTCTGATGACTTTTGGAACCTGAGTGTAGCGTTGAGTGACATATATCACGTCAGTGTTTTTGTGACGCCCCCGGGAAAAGATCCTAGCAGGATTTTTTTGTTTATCCAACATTATATCGTCGTATACGACTAAATTGTTAATATCTCCATCAATATCATCAATACTCGGTGCTTCATCAATATCGGTTATAAAATCAATGGCGTTCTCACCGCTAATTTCTGAAGCGTTTTCATTAAAATCTTTTAGCACTTCATAACATCGTTGATCATCTACGCTAGGGGCAATTAAATACAACTTATCCCACTTCATCCATCTCATTATTAAATTGAGTAACAATTGCGTTTTACCGGATCCAGATGGCCCGATTATAATCATCCGGATAGAGTTTGGTAGCGCTGCATGATGCTTAACCGGTTCTCTTCTTTTAGTCGCTGAAAAATCAATTATATCCATATTTCTATACATAAATTATGGATCTATATTGTGTGAAGTGTAGGACGCGTACTGGCACAGATGATGTGACGACGGTTACAACTAAAAATAACCGATCAGCGCTTTCTGGTAAATGCATGCAATGTGGTACAAAGAAATTTAGATTTGTGTCTATGAAATCTGATTTAAAAAAAAACGAGGAGGTGATATCGCAGCCAAATTGGCAAAGCTCCCTGGAACCCCATGGGCAAAGTACCCCGGAGAAAAGCACCTCCCAGGATATAGCTACTGTGGACCGGGAACCAGACTTGATATCAGACTCAATAATCAAAATCAACCCAACCCCGGTGAAGAACCAATAAACGCCATTGATAAGGCCTGTCACCTTCATGATGTTGCTTATAAAAGCAGCAATTTGCAACACAGGCATCTAGCAGATGTGAAATTAATTCATGCGTTAAATGCTATTCCTGATAAATCCTTCAAAGAAAAATTGGCTTCATTTTTGATAAAATCGGCTATGAAAAGTAAATTGATGTTAGGTGCCGGTAATTAATAATATGGAATCAATTTATTATTCCCCAAGAGGATACTGGAGGGGTAAATCAGCAGTCCATAAACTCGCTAGTGCTGCAAAAGTGAAAAAAACCACTGCGGCTAATTGGTTATCCAAACAGGCACTATGGCAAATTTATCTACCACCGCCTAAACAAATTCAATTCTCGCATTTTGATGTGACCGCTCCTAATGAAGTTCATCAGGCTGATATATTATTTTTACCTCATGATCGTGGTTACAAATACGCGCTAACCGTAGTTGATATTGCAAGTCGATACAAAGAAGCAGAACCGTTAAAAACAAAATCAGCCACTGAAGTTGCTTCTGCATTTGAGAGGATTTATCGACGAGGTCCTCTGCACTGGCCAAATCTATTGCAGGTTGATCCTGGTAAGGAATTTCAGGGTGCAGTATTATCTACAATGAAACATCATAATGTCACCATACGACGAGGGCATACTGCGCTACATCGCGATCAGGCCATTGTAGAACGATTTAATCGGACGATTGCTGAGCGGTTATTTGGATATCAATACGCAAAAGAATTCATTCAAGAAAAGCGATCCCGTGAATGGGTTAAAAGATTACCATCTGTGATTACTGCACTGAATAACGAGATTACTAGAACAATCAACATGAAACCTATCAACGCGATTAAAAAGAAGTCAATACCCGTACAACCACAAAAAGATTTCAAAGAACCAATTCTTGGTAGTAATGTCATTGTGAGGTACTTATACGAACCAGGAGAGCTTGAAGGGGGTAGAAAAAGGGCTACTGATCCTATTTGGAGCGTCACTACGCATAAGATATCTAGTATAACACGATCAACTGGTAGACCTCCAGTCTATAAACTGGATTCAACTGCCCCTCAGCGGGGTTTTACTCGACAACAACTACAGGTAATTCCCGAGGATACTCAATTGCCACCGCATGGTCTTAACTAGCACCGTTGCGTCTATTGCACTCAAGACAAGTCAACATCACATTATTTCTGACATGACCGAGACTGTTATTTTTTCTGTCTACGGTGAATTGGCGAGGATCCTTATCCGAATACTGCCAACGCATTATACAATTGCAATTCGCGCAGTGATTATTCTGTTGTTGTTTCAGCGTAATTATTAATTTAGCATCAATATCAAATTCTCGTTGTTTTTTTTTGTCCTGTTGTTTGTAACCGGAGAGTTTTTTATTAATGATGCTAACATCAATATCATTTATTGTGGTGTCATTATCATCGAAAACAATTCTTCGAAGTTGATTTATTCTTCGTACTCTGGATACTGCGAGATAGACTAAATTCGACCATTCGATGTGATTATCCACCATCCAAACAATTGTATCCGATATAGTCAATCCCTGTGAAGAGTGTATTGTTGCTGCGTATCCTAGAGTCCACGGGGATTTATTAGCACGCAATGCATCTTCAACGACATTGATATCAACCAGCACAATATCATTTAACACGAGAATCTGCTTTTCACTCTGTCCTGGAATATCAACTTCAATATTCTGTTTTCGTGTATCCGATGGCCTATAACACAACGGCACTGGAAGAGTTGCAAATTTTTGTTTATGCAATTCAAATAACTTCATCTGAAGTGTATCCCTGACTATTTTTCTACTTGCAATTATCAAATCATTTGGTTTCCATGTTTCCCAGAAATCGTTTATTTGAGTTTCTGAAATCACTTCACGCGCTATTTCGCACTGGATTCTATCCGGTTGTAATCTAATTAGCGCTTTGAACTCGCGTAATCGTTCATCAAGTGATCTATAATCAGTGGTGATTTCTTCATAGTAGTCTACAAAACCCCTTAGCCATTCATGTGGAGATGCACCGACAAATGGTGGTGGTTGGCCGTGATCACCGCACATGACGACTTTTGTGTTTTTGTTTAACAACCACTCGAGAAATATTTGTAATACATCTAATGACACTGTGCATATTTCATCCCAAATTATGATTTCAGGAATGAATTTATCACCCATACGCTCAGGAGTCCATTTGTCACCCTTCCATCGAAAGAAACTATGGTAAGTACAGGCATTTACCCCTCGCTGTATCATCTCTCTGGCGAGTCTGTGAGTCGGTGTTAGCACAATCATGTTAGTAGAAATACAAGTATTTCCACCACGACGAAATAATTCAATTGCACGAGTTGTCTTTCCTGACCCACCACAACCGTTTAAATAAACTGTTTTATATCTACAGATTGGATCAGATACCGGTGGTGCATTAGAAAATTCTGATTGATTTTCAATACGGTTACAACAAAGATATTTATCATCCATGGCAACGTCTGCGGATTCACAATACTCATGTAGCATCTCCTTTTTAAATCGCCAACGCCCCCAATTTTCTTCGGGATCTGTGAATTTAGCTACAGCTGATTTGTATTTATTGTGTATATACATCGAATCAGTGGCCACTCTAACCGCGGTATTAGGAAATCTATTTATCATAGAAAATAGATTAATAGAAGCATAGGCTAGCATTGAACTTCTCAAATGTGTGTACTGGGAATTATATCCATCACAGTAGGTAACAACCGTACCCATTTTCTCACCATTGGATAGAAAAGCATCCTTACGGGATACAAGTTTTCCCTGTTTCATTAAATCCGCTACAATAAAATCGTATTCAGCGACATCTATGATCAACCGCGAAGAATATTTTGCGTTGTCGTACCGTCCACCTTGAGTGAATTTACCGATTATTCTTCGTCCAAAATCTTTTGCTTGTTCTTTTTTAATTTCAAATAACTTCTTAGACCAATTTATGATTTGTTCTTCATTGAAATCAGGGAATTGTTTTCGCTGTTCGCTGATTATACGATCTAGATCGGGTTGTGGTAGCCAAACTTCTTTCTGAGCTCGATAGCATATAATCGCTTCACCGATGATCAACGATATTAGCATACCACAATCAATCATATATCTCAATAGCACTATTGGCATCCAGGCCTTTTCAGATAGGTGTCTACCGAGCCAAACATAACTACACGGATGTAATCCTGACGCTAATTCAAATGATATCACACGAGCGAATCCGGTTAAATCAAAATCAGGCAATGGTCCATTAATCGCAACACGAGTCATTTCATGCGTGGGGTGTCCAAATCGTTTGAAGTACTCAGCGCATTCCCCATATCCGAGAAAACTTCCGGGGTAACACGCGGCTATATCAATTGAAATCATACCATCAAGTGAGTATTTCGTATTCCACAGTCCTCCATGACCAAATTCGACGCAACTCAATTTAACATCCTCGAGAAAATCACTTCGTGTTGGACGCCATGAGTTTTTTTCTCTTGCGAAGTGAGCTACCACTGATGGAATAGTAAAACTATCCGTGAGTAGTTTTTCATGGGAATTCTCCGGTGAAAAATCACTAGCGATTTTTCTCATTCTATTATCTAATTCTTCAACGCGATATAATTCACCATTTGGTTTTACAAATTGATCGAATCCTATTTCGGGATCTTCATCACTTCTAAGTAACCACACTGACACAGGATCATCCTTACACAACGCATTAATAGCATCAAATAATCTCTCTTCATAGAAAACATCCCCGACTAATTCCCCGGAAAATTCCGGTGGGATATATTTCACGGTTCGTTCTCGTGGAAATACTGTTACCGCAGGTGTCCACGCGTGTTTGTTATGATCAATAATCTGTATTGGTGCTCCATTTTTGTTATATTTCGGTTCGTATAAAACCTCTCCGGTTATCGTCATAACTGTTATTGGAAATCTTAATGATGTTTCTAATTTAGCTATATCAGAAATCTTTGCACCATGCTGTTTCACTGTCAGTTCCCATTCGGTTATTTTCCTACGTCGCAGATCAGTTAGTTTATTTCCTCGGGATGCATTTGTGAAGTGCTCCATTACCCGTGTTGCTACACAATTAAGCCCTGACGAATATTTCATAGGAGCTAGTTTTGCGATATCGGGTTTATCATTTAACGGATATAGCCCATAAACCATTGCTGTTACGGGATAAGATCTTTCGTAGTATGGTTTGTCAATGCCGGTTAGAATTCCTGGTTTGGAATCTCTACTCACAATGACAGCTTTTTTATTCTTGAGGATTGGTTCAAATTTATCCCTAATAGTCCATTTGCCATCGACTTCAATAATGAATTTGATTCGGAAAAAATACCGTTTTTCCCCAACACGTGAAATTATCACTGCTGCTTTTTCATCATTCATGGTAGCGTCAACAACACCATCAATTCGAAATGTTGACCAACAATAGGATGCTCCATCACGCTTAAATTCATTGAAACAATCTCTGATTTTACTAATCATGGCTTTATCAAGAATTGTATTCTTGGGTGTATTAGAAACTATATCGAGATTGAATTGAGCATCTTTCCAGGATAATTTCTTGGACGCTTTTGAAATCCGAAGGATTTTGGGTTTATCGAGATTAAATTTGTTACGTTTTTTGGGTCTATCGAGATTAAATTTAGGATTGATTTTTAATAATCTCTTAAACTCTTTCATGTTTCCGTCTCTTGGACGTTTGATACGTTTTTTGGGTCTATCGAGATTAAATCTAGGACTGATTTTCAATAATCTCTTAAACTCTTTCATGTTTCCGTCTCTTGGACGTTTGATACGTTTTTTGGGTCTATCGAGATTAAATCTAGGACTGATTTTCAATAATCTCTTAAACTCTTTCATGTTTCCGTCTCTTGGACGTTTGATACGTTTTTTGGGTCTATCGAGATTAAATCTAGGATTGATTTTTAATAATCTCTTAAACTCCTTATCAGCATTGAATTCAGCATTTTTCGAAGTCAATCTCTTGAACTCTTTCATGCTATACTAAAAACAAGTGTCTAAATGAAAGATTTATGTATAATGAATCCCCCTGCAATGGATCAGTCATTGAATTAGACAAATAGTATAGTATAAGAATGACCCAAGAATTCAGACAGCACCCTGTGAGTACAAATTATGAAGCATCCAGTGATGGTGTTGTAAGAAACCGTAGACTGAAGAACCCAGTTGGGTGGGATAATGGTATGGGGTATTTGTTCTTTACTGTTGGAAAGAAGAAATATTACAATCATCGTTTCGTGTACGAGTGTTTCCATGGATTGATCAAAGATGGTTTTGTTATTGATCATATTGATTCTAATCCGAAGAACAATTCTTTATCAAATCTGCAGGCTGTTACACATAGTGAAAATACCAAACGAGGGGGGACTGGGAAATACTCGAAAAAAGCGAGACCTGTGAAATCTTTGAATACAATAACTAACGAAGAAAAAGTATTTAAATCAATATATGAAGCCGGCAAGTATTTCAATATTTGTAGACCCTCTGTACGATATGTTGCAGAGGGGGTTTGTCGATCGGCTATTTCAAAGGGGACGGGACAAAAAATTCGATTTAGTTATGTCTAATACGTCATATTTTTCATTTAGAAATATATCATTATTATAGAATAATGAATTCTGAAAACATGAATAGCATCATATCCGAGATTTCAAAATTGAAAGGTTGGGATATTGAACTATCAGATGGGTTAAATCCTGATCAAATCATGTCTGATTTTCAGGATATAGAATACGGAGTTAACAACAATAAATATATGCTACCAAAGAAGTATGCGCTCATCAAAAGAATTCAGAATTCTATTAAGGACTCTCTCGCATTTTCCAGTGACGTAAGTGTGTTCGCTCCGTTGTATACCATCGTAGAACGAATACGAAAAGAATTGGGGTACGAATACGAATTGAAAAAGGAGGTTAATTCTAAAGTTAGAAACCTACGGGCGTTAATTCAAGAAAATGAACAATTTTGATTGACCATTTATCATTATTTGATTGCCCGACCATTTATCATTATTTGATTGCCCGACCATTATCATTTTTTTTAGCCGACCCTCAATGGATGTCAAAAATCGATGGATGATCAATGGAAAAGTGAGGGAACTATCAGTATTAATTATTTTTATATACAATTTTGATAGTTCCCTCATCAATGATAGAGCTGTTAAAACACTTCCATGACCGTATTAAAAATCATCCGACATGTCAAAAAAGTGAGGGAACTATCAGTATTATTTATTTTATATACAATTTTGATACTTCCCTCATCAATGATAGAAGCCGTTATAGGATGAAATAACACTTCCATGACCATCCGATGGTGTTAGGTCGGGATTAAAAAAATTGTTTTACAATTGAAAAATTGTTTCTGATTTCAAATAATGGTCAATGAAGCATTAACAACCCGATTGGCTCGTGAACGATTAGATGCAATTAAGAGATTTGTACCAATTCGTGACTCTGTACGGAATAAACTACAACAACGACAGAGTTTTCAGACTGATTTTGCTGCGGGATCTGAAGAGTTGTTTAAACCAGTAACCACAGCAACGAAAGGGATAGAGCGTGCTATACTGGGAGATGATCCTGACGGTAAAAGAAAAGAAGAGGGTCTTATTCCTGTGTTAGAAAAAATAGCAAAAAGAACTAAACAAACAAAAAAATCCTTGCAATCACTTCCTCAGGATATATCAACCGCTTCGAAACGAACATTTAAAGGATTTCAGGAAGAACTAGTTAGCGGACTACCTAAATCAATTATATTTACCGAGAGCGCTAAACAACAAATTCTCAACGAGGATATAGATAATTTAGGTGAATTCGCTGCTAACAGCTATGATTCACAAGAGAAGTTTTTCACGGACAATTATTCGGATTATAGAATGTCACATAATGAATGGGCTGATATAGTGTATGAAATAAATACTGGGAGTTTAGATAGAAGGATGAAGGACTACAGAGACTTCAAAAGAAAATTTCAACTCCAAATAAGACAGCCATACGATGAGAAAAAAATTCTGGGGAGTGGTCTAGTTGGAAACGCTAGCGTTTCATGTCCTGGTAGTGTTCTCAGTGATATATCACGATTAGAGGTTCTTGTAGGAGGGTTCCGAGCCGGAAATAACTCACCGGAAATAATTAATGAAGCAGCTGATATCTGTAGACGATTATTTCAGGGTGGTATCATGGATATCAGCACATATCGAGATTTCATTGGCGAGTTAGCAAATGGGTATCACAGTGATTAATTGATAAATTGTTTTACAATTGAAAAATTGTTTCTGATTTCAAATAATGATCATACACTACAATCATGATAAACCAACCCCCGTCTACGTAGTTAATTCACGGTTTCCGGTTTATAGAGCATACTACGGAGATGGTTTAGGTAATACCATTTTAGGGTTATTTGCGAGAATGGCTCCAAAAGTGATGCCGTTGGCTAAACAATTAGGAATGAAAGCAATTGATGTTATTCGTGATAAGGGTATTGGTGCTGTTGGAGATCTTGCTGGAAAAGCGTTTTCAACTGCGAAGAATAAATTAACATCATTAGTGAAATCACGGATGAAATCCAAAGGATTTTCAAAACCGTTACCGTCTACAGCGGAAATGCCTGCAAGTGTTAGTAGAATTATAAATAACGCAGTAGATGAAAAATTAGCATCGATGGTTTTAACCCCCGACCAAAGCAATATTGCAAATATGATAGCAGGAAGTGGCTTTAAAAAACTACGACGATGAAATGGGAAATCGCGATTTAGACTCTGATAAATAGAATAAAATGTTCAAACAGTCACGTGATCCAGCATTTGATATAGACGCCCCAGTTGGCAAGGATGATTCTGTACGCGATTATCAATATTACGCCTATCATGCCATAGACTCAAATAGTCGAGCAAGAATTGATCTTCAAGTCCATGATACCAGTAAATACTTTCTACCCTGTGAAGCGTTTATTGAAGTAGAAGGAGAACTTGTAACAGCTGCTGATACTCCTGCTGTACCAGCACCGTATCCAGCTGGTACTCAAGTCGGTTTTGTCAATAATGGTATCATGGCGCTATTTGAGAGTGCTAGATATCTCATTGATGGAAAAGAAATCGAGTCGATAGATCGCGATGTTGATGTGGCTACAACAATAATCGGGTTAGCGAGATATTCTGATGATTATACAAGATCAGCAGGACCCTCTATGATGTTTGCAAAAGATGGTAAGAATACCGCTGGAGGAAATCCATTTGTTGTAAGACGACCAAAAAAACGTGATAATAGTGATGCTGATGCCGAGGATATGATTATAAACAACGATGCTAATTTCAATCTAGGAGCTGCAACACGAAACTCAATGTTGGGAGTAGGGCGTAAATCATTTTCATGCGCGATTCCACTGCATCATATATTTGGATTCTGTAGAAACGTCAGAAAAGTTATCTATGGAGCGAAGCATACAGTATCGCTTGTACGAAAGAGTGATGATAATGACGCAATCTGGAGGATTCCAGCAGACAATGCAAATCCAAATACTGATGCCGGTAAAGTCAATTTAACAAAAATATCATTGTGGATGCCAGTGTTGACTCCAGCAATCACCGCAGAAGAACGATTGCTATCATTTATGGACCAAGGAGGAAAGTCGTTGTTGAGTTGGCTAATCGTGAGTACAGATGTTAAACAATCAAATATCAACGGGTTATTCACGTGGAATCTAGCATCAAAACAAGGTGTTTCTGCGCCACGTCATATATTTATTGCGTTACAGGATAACTCACGAGTTGGCAATCAACTCTTCAGCCATATGATATTTGATCAATTAGGTGTGAAAGACGTCTCACTGAGAATAAACGGCCAACAGGAACCATCCGAGGATATACAACTTAATTACACAGAAAATCATATCGCACGAGTTTATCATCGTCTGTTGTCATTTATGGCACGCGACCAAAATGTGGATACTGGTTTGCAAATATCACAATACGACTTTAAAAATCTGTATCCGATCTATTACTTCTCACTGGAACATCTCGATTTGATGAGACAATCTGTCGTTGATATACATTTTAGAGCTAATGTGACTCGTGGTGCTATTGCTGATTATAGAGCGGTTGCTGTCATTCTCAGTGATAAATCAATGCTACTTGAAGGTGTTGGTGGAAGAATGAGAGTGGTAGATGCACCAGTAGAAAATCTTTGATTGAAAATCCGAAGAATTTTTCCATTAGAATCAATCTATTATGTATAATGTCATATAGTGTTATTAGTGTTGCGTTAACTCCCGGTCAATTAAAAAAATTGCAATCAGAATCGGCTAAGCGATGTGGAACCACAATCACGTTGAAACCCAACCAAATGACTTGTGGTGCAAATAAACTATCGCTGACAACTCGTCAGGTGAAACATTTCAATGATGCACTTGCAGCCAAAAAAGGTGTTCAGATTACTCTCTCTGCGGCTGCTATCAAAAATATGATTAAAACAGGCGGTATATTTCCGTTGTTAGCTGCGATTCCAGCATTGATTGCAGCAGCAGCCCCAGCGGTGGCTAAAGCAGCGGCGTTAGGAGCCGTTGGTACCGCGGCAGGAATGGCACTACAGAAAGCAACTGGGAAAGGATATAAAAAAAAGGGACGATCCGTTCACGGATTGGGTCTAAGACTACCAGGAACCCCGTATTCGTGGTACAGCGGAAAGGGTCTAAGACTACCAGGAACGATTTATTAATTCAGAAATCTTCGATTTCCGAACCTATGGTTCCCAAATCATCGATGGTTCCTATGTCCAATTTTGATTTAATGGATGCTGCTAAAAAACTCGCGATTAAAAACTTCAGAGGTGTCTTTATGAAAGATCAATTACCACATCAACCAAACAGCGTTGAAACCGGAATCATTAATTTAGATAACAGCACCGGACCCGGAACTCACTGGGTTGCATACGCTATTGATCCACGTGGGATTGTCTATTTTGATTCATATGGATTAGCCCCACCAAAAGAGTTTTTGCGTTATATAAAAACCCTTCCAATGAAGACTTGGTATTCTACGCTACCAACACAACAAATGAATGACCCACCAATATGTGGCAGCGAAGTATTAAATGTCCTTGATGCTATTTCTAACTCCTTGAGTAACCCAAGCGGAAAACCACCACATGTTGTCGTGAATGAATACACTAGTAATCGCTGGAAATCGAAACGATTTTAGAGAGAGAAAGAGTTTTACAATAACATGATTGATATTTGGGGGAGATCTTTGAAACCCAAACCCGATGGCACTGCACCACCTGATTCTGTCAAGGATGTAAAAAAACTAATCAAAGATGAAATAGCTGAGACGTTGAACTTAACAAGTGTTGACCCGAACGAAATAGTTGTATTTCAAGACAAGCAGGGTAAATTGAAAAGCAGTGATGTGTCGTTGGATGATATTTTAGTTAAACAACGAAACGCAATCGAAAATACTATCGCGCTTTTTTCCGATCAGGGTAAACTCAAACCGGGTGTAATCGTTTCGACGATTACAGATCGATTAAAAACTCTCAACGATGAGTTAAACAATTCTCTGTTTGTACTAAAAACACTTGAATCTAAAATTGAAGAAAACGGAAAACAGTTTATATCATTTCGTAGAAATATCATTGATAAATTTATTGGAACCCAGTTGGATAAAATAGAAATAAAACTCCCTGATATTAAAAAATCCATCGATGAGACGAAAAACTTCATCGAAGCCGTCAAAGGTGATTTTTCGAGGATGATAACAATCATTGAAAAAACAAAAATTCCTCATGAGAAAACCAACAACGTAGTATATACAATCCAACACGGATCATTTGAGTGGACACCTACAAACAACAAATTAAATATCACTGCAACCGTTAAGGGTATTTATCGATTAACACTAGTAACACCATTAACTCAATTTAATATATCATCGTCGAGTTCATCCGGGGTTAATAATACGATTTCAACGATCATCGACAAGGATACAACTGAAAAGTTCACTATAACAGCTACTGATAAAAATTTGATTGGGGTTTCAGTAACCTGGTATGTGGAATTCGTAGCGGATTTAAGTAAATAACTAAATTGAAAGGATTTCACAATTGAAAACGCTAGCTTTTTTAAAATAACAATGATTTCATCAACGCAATGTCGCTATGATCAGGTCAGAGAATTTCAGAATAGACTCAAAACCCTCGCCGAGGAGTATCAAATAAAAATAAAAAAATACCGACGAAAAATCACTGCAATTGATATTATTATATACTCGGTGTCAAGCGTTCTCACTGGCGCCGGAATAATACTTGCATCGGTTACAATGATTGCCCCGGTCGTAGTTCCAATTTGCATTTCTGCGGTGGCTACAATCGGGGGTATATCAACCGGGATAGCAAAAAAGATATCATCATGCAGCCAGAGTAAACTGCAGAATTACTTACTTCAATTTCATATTGCATCAACCGCATATTCGCAGTTATCCCTGATGATATCGTCGTCACTCGATAATACGATTATATCAGATAGTGAATTCTCAGAGATGGTCAGTATTTTTGATTCCGCGATATCGAAATTAGAGCGACAACATGAGTATAATAACAATGACAACACCGATGGAATCAGAAAACACGAACCCAAAAAACAAAATGATCTCAATAATATCAACCATACCAGATTGTGAGTTCTCAGTGATGGTCAGTATTTATGATTCCTCGATACCAAAATTAGAAATAAATCATGAGTATAATAACAATGACGACACCGATGGAATTACTTCAACGAGTAGTGGAGAACACGAACCCAGTACAAACAAGCATGATATCAATAACATCAACGAATCCTGAATTCAGTGTGAATTTCCCTAGCCCAGTCCCCGTGAAGGAGATAGCGCTAGCAAAATTACGAGTGTATCACAGTTGGCCTAATATCAGATCAAAATCATTTGGTGGTCAACAACCCAATAATTCTTTAGTGTTTGCAAATGAGAATAAACCCGACGGAACCCCAGACTGGAAAGTTGTTTCGATACCAACAGGGTCATACCAAATCGAACAAATCAATAATGAATTCGCGCGTAGAATAAAATCGATTACTGGAAAAGAATCAAAAATCGCTATAACAGTTCATGAGCCGACGCTATCATCCGCAATTGAGATAAGTACAGAAGGATACGTCGTAGATATCTATCAAAGCTCAATAAGAACCGTACTAGGATGGCCTGAATTACCACCAGGGGGAAAAACCGTTGATTTACCAGAACCACAAAAAACTGATTATATCACCGACAGAATAAAACCTGATAATCCAATAAAAAGTTATATTCATGCTCTGTTCATTACAGATTTTTTTGATATCTTTGAGAGAGTAGATAGTAAAGGGGAATTTTTTATTGCTAACGTTGTTAAACTCAATGATAATTTCAAAGAAATGAATAATGATTTTTCACTGTTGTTAATATCTCTTAAATCCGGCTCTCTCACCCGAGATGAATTTATCAGCGTCGTAGAAACATGCAATACAATTATCGACGATATGGAAACATTTAATTCACAAATTATTCAAGAGGTATTAGATGACAGTAATCCTGAAACAAGAACAAGATTTGCAACAGACTATAAAATCCGCGTTGAAGATATCCCCACATTCAAATTACCAGGATATAACGTACCAGAACTAAAAAAACTTCTCAGTGACACCATCGATGTTGGTTTTAAAATAATTCATGATGCATGGAAAAAAACAACATCAGGGGAAATAAAAATCCTCAAACATAATAATGATCCAGATGGTGGCGGCAGGCATATCGCTCCGTTCAACGTAAATATTTCATCGGTGATTGCGCTCAATTTAGTATGTGATGTTATCGAAGGAAGCTATCAAATTAATCTCGAACGATCAAATCAAGCTCAGCAAGGATATATTCTTTATTCGTTTGCACCAACAGCTCCTCCAGGATTCCTAATTATTGAAAACCCAATTAATCCTGTCTACATGCGATGCCATAATAATTCATTAACCAGAATTAATTTCAAACTCACCGACCAGTCAAATAATCTGATTGATTTACAAGAAGAGGTGTTAGTGATTAGTTTGTTTGTGAGATCATAAATGATTTTCGTCCTAAGAACTTTCATCATAAAGACTCGATCAAATCATTTATTATTTTTTGTTAACCCATAGCAGCAGAGAGGGTGGATGACAACAAGTTGCGAGCAAAATTGATTAAAAAATCGTAAAAATCTTCGTTTTCATTTTTTTAGTTAAAATGAGATTTCGTAGATTTCAACGAAATCCTACGGATCGTTTTAAGGATTCAATCAATTTTTTTTGTCTGAAAACGTTGTAGGATTCGCCCTCTTTTTGGTTAAATTGAGATTATAGGACGGCTCGTTTTAGGATTTCAATCAAAATTTGTCTAAAAACGTTGTAGGATTCACCCTCTCTGCTGCTGTTTCAGATATTTAATGTAGCTTTCACAATTTTTCAGTCATATCGCTACGATGTCAGTAGTGTGACAGTTTAAAGTGATGTCTAGCACTAGGGCATCATGCCGCAGACATTTAGCATGATGTCCCACTCAGTCACATTATCCTGACACCAGGCCAACCAGTCCTAACACTGACCTCTTAAAGCTAAGCGCCTAGCAAGGCAGCTGCTTGTACCATTTTTATAAGTCTTTGGTATGACTCAATTGTTTTTGGAACCAACAACCTCCTGCATCCAAGGCGGATATTATTTATATAATGAAATGTGATTATAAATAGTGTATCACTTCCAATGCAGACTTTTTTATGTTGGTGTTTGGTTTGAGAATATTTATTTTAAAACTCTCTCTTGAATCCTTTTATGATAATGACAGTCAACATTTCATGTGCTCCAAGCACCAGGCAAATCATTTTCTGATATATTTTCAGTGAAATTCTATGTAAACTTTCAAATTCCTCTGCAATGCAACACAAGTAATGATTTGTGGTCTCATATTGGTAAGTAAATATGGTGGATAGCAACACATAACTACACAGTGAACTTTCTGATTGATCAGTGTGCCAAATTTGACTGACAAGTTAGAACTGTCCATTGTAGTGAATGTGACATGATGCTACAGCAATCATGTTGTATATAACGTGAGCTTGGCTCAGTTTTTAGGGATAAAGTTAAATAACAGTCATAACGCAATTGAGTTTTGTAAGAAAACTGTGAACATTGAAATTGACCTTAGTCTTATTGATACCAATTTTGTTGCAATAGGTTTTGAAAATTTCTACCAAATCAATGTCCATGATACAGACATATACTATCTCCTGTCTGTAATGTACTTTTAACTAATCCAACAAAAGAAGCAGGTTGTAAATCAACAAGTATGCTACAGTACGAGTCACACAGGTCATCTAACCATTCAACAACGATTATTTCTGTAATGGGTGATATAGTTTAGAATTCAATTCTACATACCTTTAAGTGGCAAGTATTCACTTCATTAGAATTTGTACACATCCATATTCATTATGTAGATGCCCTGATAGGTGCATATGGCAAAATCAATGTCATAGTACATTAACATTTTTGGATGAAATGAACCTAAAAGTGTGTTCAAGTACAATCTGGAATGAATGTCACATGCTGTGATGTCATATTGATAAATAAATTTGTACTACCTTTGACTGTGATCATTCTGCTTGATACACTGTTATTTTGATCCATGGCAACCATTGTAAAACTCCATAGCAATATATAATTTTACTCTGGAAGTTTCTTGGTGGCAATTAAGGTGCAGAGCATTCAATAACCCACATTGACTAGACTTTGGTTAAAGAAAATTAGTGTTAAAATTTAAAAGAACAATTTATATTTAATTTAAAATTATTATTTGCTCATACATGACCCATATGTTTTGTACTATAGCAATGCAAGAAGTCCTTAATTTGCTATTATTCATTATGTCAAAACATTTTTAGGAGAACATTAGCATAAAGTCCTAAATCTGCTTTTATTTCATTATGCCAGAAATATGTTACTAGTACATTACCATAAAGTCCTAAATCTGCTATTATTTCATTATGCCTAAAATGTCTTGGTTACACATTAGTGCAAAGTCCCATATCTGCTATTATTTCATAATTGAAGACATGTATATAGCAGATTATTAGATCATATTTTGTATTCATTTAAGGCTCTGATTATACATAGGCACCATAAGTTTTTTTGATTTAATGGCTTCATTTTTTTTTTATTCTGCAAAGTTACAATTTCATAAGGGTTAAAACTGTTTAATTGGCAAATGAGTCCTACAGTATCTACACAAGAAATCCTTCCTCATTGGGGTTTTTAGTTCATATTTTGTTGTTGAGAAATCTACAATATTCTGCATCTTTGTATATACCATAATCCTCAACTAAAAAACGTTATTCTTTCTGGTACTCAACAAGTAGTCCCAAGTAGCCCCGAGTGGCCTAAAGTGCTTTCCGTTATGGATCACTGCCATCTCACCTCTGTCTGTGTGGGTTCGAGTCTAACATTTGGCTCATGTAGTTATGTGAGAAAGCTTGCCAGTAGCTTCTCGTGGGTCAGTGTTTTTTTCTTTCCAAGGGTTCTCCCGGGTTCTTCCTCCACCAGTAATACTGGCCGCCATATATAGCCTATCGTGTGCTGAAAAATGGCGTTTAACCATACAACAACAACAACAACAAGTAGTCCCATGGTTGTTGATGGATTGCCATGAAATGTATTAAATATGGTCATCAATTAGAGAAGCACATATCTCTATATTATGAGTAATTATGTTGTGTATCAGAAAATATGACACATATCATTAACACAACAAGTTCTGCAGTTTTTAATGAATTGCTATGAAAATTTCTAAATATTACTGATATCAGTTGGAAATCCACATATCAACAACAAAAAATTGCTTCCACAAAATTTTGCTGGAGTTATTGCCCTTTTAATTTTGTAGCAGTGTATGATTAAGTCTTGTTAATGTGACTAGAGACACAGGATTTGAAGGACTGTCTTGGGACTAGGGAAATATTATGGTTATGAACCAAAGATGTGCATATGAACAAATCACTTTGCACCCATAATTTAGTGTACAATCTAATTAGCGAATTCAGTTATGTGCTTCTTGCAGTTGTTTATGGCTGTGAAACAAAGCATTTATTAGGATAATGTAAAGTAAAACTTGTTGACAAATCTTAGCACTCCAATTAATTAATTTATAAGAGTTATTATCCAGTTTAACTTACTGCTAGATGTGATATTACGATAAAATTTTGTGAATGCATGCAACTGCTCTTGCAGGATCTAGTGGACTTACTGTCAGACTGATTCAGTATTAAAGTTATCATCAGAAAAAATGTGCATGTTGACCAGTCATTTTACTTGTATTATTTTCAGAAGAGTTGTAAGCTCATCTTCATCATAGGGATAGTAGTGGGAGGAGTTTCCTATTGAGGCATCTTCATCGTAGGGGTATGGGTGGGAGGAGTTTCCTATAGATGCATCATCATCATGGTTAGGGGTGGGAGGAGTTTCCTATAGATGCATCATCATCATGGTTAGGGGTGGGAAGAGTTTCCTATAGATGCATCATCATCATGGTTAGGAGTGGGAGGAGTTTCCTATAGATGCATCATCATCATGGTTAGGGGTGGGAGGAGTTTCCTATAGATGCATCATCATCATGGTTAGGGGTGGGAGGAGTTTCCTATAGATGCATCATCATCATGGTTAGGGGTGGGAGGAGTTTTCTATAGATGCATCATCATCATGGTTAGGAGTGGGAGGAGTTTCCTATAGATGCATCATCATCATGGTTAGGGGTGGGAGGAGTTTCCTATAGATGCATCATCATCATGGTTAGGGGTGGGAGGAGTTTCCGATAGATGCATCATCATCATGGTTAGGGGTGGAAGGAGTTTAATTATCTTCATCATAGGATAAGGGTGCCAGGGATGGAGTTGGCATAAAAAAAGTTGTCTCCCAAAAAATCACCAACTTTAATATTTTGTCGCCAATATTTTAAAAAGTTGGCTGTTTTAATAAGACAATACTTCATGTTTATCTTGATATCCCTGTGAGCAAGGAAATATTATTGACTGAAGCTGATGCTGAAAAAAGCATGGGGGGGGGGGTTAAAAAAAAATTAAATTTTGCAAAGAAGTGAAATTTGCAAGGGACATCGTGTCATCAGTGAGTATGATTTACAGTGAGATTGTTTATTGACAACTCAAAACTGAAGAAGAATCCATGATGCATAAAATACTGTACATACATATGAAAATCCATAAACTTAAGTATGGAAGCAGCAGACCAAATTTTAGAGATGTCTATTTGCTAAACTAAAGCCTCCAACAAAACCAAAACCAAAATGAAAACAAAAACAACCAAAGCTTCTTACTAACCGAGAGTTTCTCCTATGAGTTAGTTAATTCTGTTTCTTTTTTTTCTTTAGTCGTTAGATTATAATCTTTTTAGAAATTTCTTTAGTCATGCTAAGCCAACTCCACATGGATTTATAATGATAAATTTACACGATCCTAGATCAAGATATTGAATTGGTCTTGATAAAAAATTTGATTGAGAGAATGATTTAATTCATAGCAATAGAGGTGTTGTGACCGCCATCAAGTAAACAATCATAGTAGGTTTTGGAGGAAGTGTTTGCTTGACAAATGGACACCTTATATTTTGGTCTGTTTGCCTCCTCTGCTGTTGATGGATCACATGTTTGAAAAGTTGTGCATGTATATTCCATCCCATCCCATTGGAAAACAAAACTAATTGTATTAAAATAAATGTTAATCTACATTTGATCTATATTCCTTTGTCAACAAACAAATGTCACTACATAATTCACAGAGATATTCACAGGTGCCAATAGCACATTATATTATAGTTGTTGATATGTACATGGCCTAGGATTTGGTCAGATGGAGACACCCTTAAGTTGCCATGGCTACCAAGGGGATGAGGTTGTATACAGGGAAATGAAAACAAATTAAAAAGTTTAACAAACATCTTTCCGACCAAACATATATGGCTTCAGAAGATTGAAAATTTAGAAATTTAATTGGCATTTTATGCTGCCCTTGGTAGTGATCGTAAGTGTACACATTTTTCCTGCAAAGCACAAACTTTAATGGCAAAATAAGTATTCAAATCAAAATGCATCAATCGATTAGATTCCATATTACATTTATTTAAGTTTTATGCTAACTTACTTTGATGGAAAGTGCTTTATTATTATTGAAGATTGTAGTCGGCTTGCTTTGACGAAGGGCACAGGTCTTATTGAAGTCAACACTAGATGCAAACTTTTGAGGACCAAACATTTAATGTCAGTTTGTTACTGTGGCAGTAATATCAAAGAATTGTAGAACATTTATTGAGACTGATTATTTGTTTTGGTGGTGGAGGTATTTGCATACTTTTTATACAGAACAATTGGTGCTTCAGAGGTAAATCAATTTCTTTGAAGTTGAAGCAAACTACATTTCTGGGGTACATTTTTTTACCAAAACATATGATGATTTTGTCAGTTGTAGCCATTCTTGTTCCTGTCTTCAGAGGTTACGGTAAACAGTTCTAGCTAATCCACTAACATGATTATTTCAGTGTATCAATGCATACAGTACCAAGGCCAAATCTCTACATGGGCAGATCATGATGTAAAAATGCTCTGTTAAGATGCATTTGTCAGTATGAACAAAGGATTTGCTTATGTAATAATACATTCCAGTGTATTGATATACAAATTAGTAGCATCCTTTCATAGTGCCTTTCAATTTATCCACCCCTAATCCAAGATAATATAAACAAATTTAAACAAATTTTGTTGTTCTCCAAATTTACCAGATTGGTTATTTTGTCACCAATAAGTAAAAAAAATTTCAATTTGCAAAGTCAAGCACAACCCATGGGGTAGGAAGTAGTTCCTATACATGTATCTTCATTATGGGTAGGGGATGGATGTGATTCTTATAGATTTATCTTCATTATGCTGTAAGGGTGGGAGATGGTTTCCTATAGACACATCTAGATCATGGGTATGGGGTGGAATGTAGTTTATTTTATATTGACTTGTCTTCATTATAGTGTAAGGGTAACAGAGATAGTTTCCTATAGACATATCTACATGAAGGGATTGGGGTGGGAGGTAGTTTATTTTTTATAGACTTGTCTTTATCTAGGGTAGGGGTGGCAGGTACAGCAGGTGAGGGTATATTTATTTGAGCAAATTGCTGATTATTCCTCTACTTATTTATTGATTTCTTTCAGTCACCATGACCAAAACAGATGGATGGAGTCCGATATCTCAATCAGTCATTATAGGTGTATGTGTGGTGGTAGTAGCTGCTGCTATAATTGGTGTAGGACTGTTCATATACTTTTACAAACGAAGAAGGTACTTTTTTTTCTTTGCTAAAATTGTCAGTGATATGGGCTTAAGTCATAAAGTGTCATGTTCAGTTCATTAAGGTAATTTAAATTGGCATGTCCAAATAAGTTTATTCATTTTCAAGATAGTCATACAAATTTGCTATCCAAGCAGATATGTTTAACACAAGTTTATTTCAACATTCTCATCACACTTACTCATCACACTTACTCATCATGTAAAATCTAATCTTTTACCATTAATTAAGGTCAACTTCTCTGTTGATTAATTCTAAATATTTTGTTACAGTCCTTCATGAATTGAATTTTTTAGACACTGCTAAACTTGATTGTCTCCAGCTTAACATAGTTTTGAATTAAAACATTTTATGTTTTTTATATTTGTTAATTTAATTAAATGATAGGTCATATGACATAAAATAAGTAAAATCCAATAACATTAAGACATGAAATGAAAATGAGTGCAAGCTTGCAGTTCCTGATGTAAAACACTCCTTTTCACCTGCACATAAGACCATGTTCAGGCCTGACAAGGGGAGTGGCAACTGGGGATAAATACCCTGGGCCCAGGCCAAACAACGTTTTAATTTTATAAAAGAAATCTTTTGTTTGAACAAAAACTAGTAGAGGCCTGGATATTTGTTTAATTACTCCTAATAAAATTGCAAAGACCAAGATCTGTTAGCTCATTATATAGTGACAGATCTGGGTCTTTGAAGCTTGTAATTGGACCCAACTTAAAGGCAGGTATATATCATAACTGTTTGGTATATTAAAGATGGCTACATATTGTAACTGTTTGGTATGTTAAACATGGCTATATATCATAACTGTTTGGTATGTTAAAGATGGCTCTATATCGTAACTGTTTGGTATGTTAAACATGGCTACATATCGTAACTGTTTGGTATGTTAAACACGGCTATATATCGTAACTGTTTGGTATGTTAAAGATGGCTTATATTGTAACTGTTTGGTATGTTAAACATGGCTATATATCGTAACTGTTTGGTATGTTAAACATGGCTATATATCGTAACTGTTTGATATGTTAAACATGGCTATATATCGTAACTGTTTGGTATGTTAAACATGGCTATATATCGTAACTGTTTGGTATGTTAAACATGGCTATATATCGTAACTGTTTGGTATGTTAAACATGGCTATATATCGTAACTGTTTGGTATGTTAAACATGGCTCTATATCGTAACTGTTTGTTATGTTAAACATGGCTACATATCGTAACTGTTTGGTATGTTAAAGATGCTATATATCCTAACTGTTTGGTATGTAAGAAGCTTAATTTTTAATTTTAAAAACCAGAGTATGACAGAAAGTTTCCTTATCTGAAGCCTATGGTGATATAGAACTTAATCAGATTGGTCCATGACTCAGTTTGAATCTTCTGCCTCTGCTGTTTTTGATAGCACAACATTTATAATCAATTTAAGTATTGCAACCTCATCTGTCCCCAAAATATCGAAAACTGCAAAAGCAATTCCTATTCACAAATCTGGTTCTAAGGATGATGCTGATAACTACCATCCCAATCTCAATACAGTCCTACCCGTTTACCTCGACATCCTCGGGCCTGAGGAAATATTGTTGACATAGGTGGATGTCGAGATAAGTGTTGAGGGGGGGGGGGGGGCTGAAAAAAGATAAAATTTAAAATTTGTCAGCAAAGGGTGACCCGTCATCAATGAATAGCATTTACACTTTGAGAAAAAAAAATTGGAAATTTTTACTACATGAAGACAGAATCAGTGTGAAATACACTTGTATATTGACAAATTACATTTTGGTTACCTTTGTGTAATAAAATCCAAATAAAAATATTGCATTGATCACATCCTGATACGAACAACATTACGATATTCAACGTCAGCATTAACACATGGCTGAGAAGTTGTCAGTTACATGCTTCATGTACATGTACTTAAATTGGCCTCGATTTTGGTCAGTCTGTTCCCATCTTATTGAGGCTACCAAGGGGATGGGGCTATTCACAGGGAAATGAAAAACTGTCAACAGTACATGTATTGTCTACAAATACTTTTGTATCCGATGTTATGACGAACATTAAAGCGACTGCACCAACCACTTGTTGCAGCGAAGTTATCCACACGAAGCTTTTTCGATAATGCTTCATTGAACTGTTTAGATGCTTCCTCCACGTCTTCAAATGTAGCAGTCTTGCTTCTTCCTTTGGGGAGCGCAGTTACCTTCAACTTAGTCTTTCTTTAGTGACTCTGCAGCTTTCATCCTTCCTGGACGTGTTATTTTAAATTAACAGCCAGATACTTAGTTTCCAAAGACTGTAAATTTAATTTGCGTTTTACCCTTCTGTTGGTAACCATCGTAAATGTAAATAAAGTTTAAAACGAAACTTTCACAGCGAAAATCACCGATCACTTTCAAAGGTCTCGGAAACGCGTAATCCATATTTTCACGCAATTTTTATATATGGGATTCAGAAAATCACATATACAGGAGTCCTCTGTACGCATCAATTTCCTGGACGGCAAATTTAAGGGCTTGCTAGTCCTGCTTCGACCACCTGTTGATTGGGAAATTGTGTTCATCAATTGATCCTTTTCGCTGTGCTGATATATGTACAATCTTAAAATTCAGTGACTGAAAGACCCACAGATGTACATGCTGTCATTGTAAGAGTACATTTGAAGAACATGACCCACAAGCTAGGCATCAAGATCAAAGACTTAACTAGCTGCAGAGTGGTGAGAAAATGTGCTGCTATGTATTTGTTTGTTGTTTTTTTTTTATCCGACCGCGACATTAAAGCCTGGCAGCAAGATCAAATAATTGTTGAACATAGTATTGGTCTTAATGGGCAGCTTCTCAACATAAACGTTTTGAAAACAAAGGATTTGTTCAAGCTGGGACCAAGGGCTTCTGTCAACATATACGTTTTTCTTTTATCTCGACATCGACATAGGCATGACAATTTGATAGCAATAGTAGACTATGGGACCGGGACTTTGCTTTTTTGTCGACGTAGGCGGCTTGTCGAGATAAGTGATGTCGATATAAACGGGAAGAACTGTACTACCAAACTTGTCAAAATTGATTGAAAAACATGTCCATGACTCATTCATGTCATATTATACCATACACTTGCTGTTACACCCTAATCAATCAAACTTTAGTCACAGACACATTCAAGTGAGACAGTCTTGATCTCTCTAACTGATAAATGGCTTCAAGCACTTGACCAAGGTAGAATAATAGGATTTGTATTTGTAGATTTCTGGAAGGCTTTTGACATGGTGGATCATGAAATCATTTTGAAGAACCTGAACATTTGCAAATGTGATGAAAGCACAGTTAGATGGTTTACTTCATATTTCTTTACAGGATGCCCTAAACAAACTGGTGCACATGTAATGGCCTGGTGGTAAATACTGGAAAAACTAAAATATTACTTATCTCAACACAGTAAAAAGGAACAAATCTTGATAGTGATGAACTATGTCCGACATAGAAAGATAACAAATTGCAAATGATCTGTCATGATAGACTGCTTGGTGTCTTGGCAGATAATAGCCTCTAGTGGACTGAAAATATCAAACATATCTGTAAAACAGTCAATTCAAATTTATGGCTTCTCAGTCGGACAAGACATTTTCTCCCTGAAAGCACAGCAAACTATTTTATAACAGTTACTTACAACCCTATTTCGACTACCGTAATATAGTATGGGGTAATTCAAATGATAAAAACATAGTAAAGCTGGCACATCTTCAAAAAGGAGGATTTATGCAAATGGCAATCCAGAAATAAAGCAAGGACAATTTAGCTGGTAAGTTTAAAATATTACCTATTAAAGATCAAATCCATTTGAGAAAAGCCAAATTAATGTACAAGATATCCAATAATTGTGCTCCTGAATATTTACAATCACTATTCCAATATAGGCTACCTATTAATACTCCCCACCTGTGATCCATTTAAAATTCCCAAACCAAATAAAGAATGATTCAAAAAAAGTTTCCAATACTCTGAAACTTTGCTCTTGGATAGTATTCCAGTTAAGATTAGAAATGTTGATTCACTCTATTTCCCTCTTCCAAACCCATTACATGTATATCCAGTGGCTTCAGAGATGAAGCTAAAATAAATAAATTATTTTGCCTGAGGACCTCAGGGTAGATTTAAGTTCTTTGCTAATTGTGTTACCCTCTTTAAATAAAGTCATTATTATTACATGTATTATTATTATTATTATTATTTATTCAAAGGATGCATCTGTTGTCAAATATGGTTGTTGTTATTTGCCCAGCTGATTGGATTAGTCATAATTAGGCCATGTTTTATGAATATAAGATATGGTAAATAGAAACCTATCTGCAGATTTGAATAAAAGTTTTGATATTAATTGTAAACAATGAAAAACATTAACATTCCTTGTAAAGAATACAAAAATGATTGACAAGGCAGGCTAAATCTGGTCTGCTTTATGAATGAGAAAAAACATGGCTTGTTCACAATAGCAAGAAAGTTAAGTTGTTTTCAACCAATATATTTTATTGGTGTGAATATATTTTGTCAATTGTATATTGCCATCCTAATTCAGATAACTTTTTCTCTTCTAGCTATATAGTGAATTCAGTTTATTTCCAGACATAGCATGATTCCACCTGACTGAGAAAAAAAACTACTAAAAATGAGAACATATTTACCCATTATTTTACTTAAAATAACTTGACTATGACTTTAAAATTAAAAATCATAACGTTTTCATTTTCTGCTCAAGATTTCAGATTGGAGGGGGGCAATTTACTTTAAACTGATTTTAAATATAAACTGCAATACATTTTACACAATTATGTTTGTAAAAATTACATCATGCTGCATTTGTTTTATTGACCATATACAGTATGGTGCCAACATTGGGCTTACCATTTACAATATATGAGAAAATATAAATTACATAGTAGTGGATCCAAAAGTACCAGATTTAACTTAGCCTTGTTAGAGATAAATCTGAAGTTACCATACCAGATCAGTCATTGCCAGGTCATCAAGGACCGTGCTTGCCAGTATCCACCAGGATGGAGGTGACAAGTGTGCTACTGGTACTTTGCATAAAATCAGAACAAAAGAAAGCATCATTATCGCCACCTGGAACATTAGAACTATGGTGCAAATTGGAAGACTCCAAGAGTTGACACATAAGATGGAACACTACACATGGCACATTCTGGGACTCTGTGAAGTCAGATGGAAAGCCCTAGGAGAACACTAAACTGAAGATGAACATATATTCTACTATAGTGGCGAGTTGGAAGAGTCCATAAATGGAGTAGGTTTCCTTGAAACAAAGCCATCAAGGGATCTATGCTTGAATGTCACCCCATATCTAGCAGAATCATCTCCATTCATCTGAAAGAATCTCCCTTTAACATCACACTTATCCAATCTATGCTCAGACATGATCATGATGATGAAGAAATAGTTGAGTTTTACAAAAAGCTCCAGGGTATTATAAAAATGGAAAGTAGAAAAAGACGTCCTCATCATCCAAGGAGACTGGAATGCCAAAGTTGGCAAAGATGCTCTAAAAGAATGGGATGATCATTGTGGACCTTCTTGCAATAATTTTACCAATAAATGCTGGAGTTCGCAAGCTAGAACAACTTCATAATAACCAATACCCTAGGCCAACATAATGCTTAATGATGCTGGACATGGCATACACCAAATGGAACCCATCATAACCAAATCGAATACATACTGGTTCAAAACTGTTACTGATCCTGCATCAATTGAGCAAAAACAAGAACGTTCCCAAGTGCTGATGTTGGAATTGATCATGTCCTCGTGAGTATGAACTTCCAAGTGAGGCTGAAGACAATTAACAAGCCAAAGAACATCAGTCTCAAATTCAACCTTGAACAACTGAAGGACCCTAACATCTGCAAGTCATACCAAGCCACAATTAGAGGAAAATTTGCTCCACTCTTTGTGATGGATGTTGATGTTAAAGTGATGACAGACACCTTCAACAAAGGCATGATAACAGCTGCCAAGGACATCATTGACCTCCATTACCCAAAGAAAAAACCCTGGGTTACAGAAGAGATTCTGAATCTCTGATGCCCAAAGAGACCTCCGAAACACCAGACACACAACAGGGTCAGTGGATTACTGAGAAAAAAAACAAGAATATCAGAAAAAACTTTAAGAAAGCAGATTGGATTGGATAAAAGTGCACGGAAATAAAGAGCAGTCTGATCAAGAATAACAGCAGAAAAGCATTCCAACTTGTGAAAGACCTCACCAGACACAAGCTACCAAGAGTTATCAGTACGATTCAAGACGGAAATGGAAAATGCAGAAAAATGGACTGAGTATTGTAAATAACTCTACAACCATCCATCTACAGGAAACCTGGAGGTGCTTGAAGTTCCAAACTTCACAAATGATGATGATATTCCCATTCTCAAAGAAGAGGTGGATTCAGCAATAAGATCACTGAAGAATCGGAAGGTAGTTGGAGTAGACAAGATCCCAGATGAACTTATCAAAAATTTAGGAGGGGAGGAAACAGTGATAGAGCTACTCATAAAAATCTGCAACATGATCTGGCAGACAGGTGAATGGCCATCACAGTGGACCCAGTCACTGATTATTACACTCCCCAAAAAGGCAATTTCCAGCTGTGTCAAAATTACTGAACTATCAGTTTTATCAGCTATGCTAGTAAAGTGATGCTGAAGATCTGCTGGGCCCTAGTATGCAAAAGAAAGTTGTTCATCTGACTTCATTTTCATTGTTGGAATAATGAGCATACAATTGTCAGGAGTATATTAATATTAAGTATCTTGCTGGTATGTACACATGGGTGAGGTCAAATAGGTATGTTGGACTGGAGTTTGTCAGTGAAACGTAGCACAGAGAACACATTTTGTGTTTGATTCTGAATCGAATGAATTCCCAGTGTAGGGTACAGAGCAGTGGGGAGGTGTGCTCTGATCATGATACTCTAAGGATGATCTGAACAGCTGTGTTTTTGAACTTTTTGAAGTTTCTGTTGTAGATATTGAGATGAACCAGACAGAATTAAGTTATAATACTCCAGTCCTGAAAGTACTAATGAACACACAAGTGCTTCAGTGGCATCAACTGAAAGATATTTGCGAATGGAGCTGATGCATCTCAGCTCAAGATATGCAGCCTTGCATTTGTTCATGATATGTTGGTGCAAGGTGAGAGTACTGTCTGGAGTAACACCTTTTGGTGAGAGATAAAAAATTATTTAAATTGATTCCAATTTTTGTTGTCAAAATTATTTGCAAAATGTTAGTTTGAAACCATTTAAGTCTGTGACTTCTGGTTACCTTGCAAAGTAAGGAATTTATTTCCTTATTCATCTTAATTTAAGTTGTCAAATTCTGTATTCCATTTTGAAACTGAGGCAGACTCATGATTATTGAAGATGAGTTTTCTTTGTGAATTCTTGTATCCAATATTATAAAAAGACAGGAGAGCGGATAAATAGTTACTACATGTATATATATTGGAATTGATGCTTAATCAAATTAAGCTGTTGATTTTTATGGCAAACAGTAGCTCTGAAATTCTAGGAAATTTACATGGAATCCAAATTTATATCAAAACCTGAGTGATCCATGAACCATCTTTATTTATAGCATCATTTATATTGAAGAGTTATTTTTCAATCCAGAGTAAGTATAAATTACAGTAGAATTTCCAGTAATGAAATTGGGATTCATTGATACTTGTCTTTGATGTTCTTTTATTTTCAACAGTAAACTTTTTATGCAATTTTATGCAAGCTGTGGGTAAATATATCCAAAACTCATTCATGCATTTATTAGCTCTTTAAGAATTTTTGTACAATAGAAAACATTTTTCTATGTTTGGGAGAGGAGCAAATAGAATGTTTTTCCAATTTGCATTCAAGAGCAACCATTTTTCTGATCCAGGCCATCTCAGTAGAATCCACAAACATATTGATATCAACCATTTTAGGGCTTTCCTCATAATAGTCTTAATTACTTTTCATTTAATTGTGTTGTCTCTTGCCCATTTCCAAACTAACTTTTAAAAAAAAGAGTCTAGTACAATGGGGGTGGGGGGCTTGGTAAACTCATTAGTTGGTAAACAAGTTTTGACAGTCCGGTTTTTAATATCTACAATTTAACCATACAGGGTTAGTAATCTTTTTGAACACTGCTGAATTCAATTTTCAATTTCCCTGATTTTTTATCGTAGTGTAATTTAACCATATTATTTAGCTCCATGGAAAATGTTATGCCAATGTAAATAAATTTAGATGAATCCAAATCTAAATGATATTCTGAGTAATATTTAATCTTCCTACATGTTTTACTTCCATTCCAGACTGGTTTTTTTAAAACTTTTTCAAACATGTAAACTTAGGCCTTAAAAATTCAGAGCATTGATGAAAGCAGTCTAGTTTTGATTTTGAGGGATTTTTCTGAGTCATCAGGCATGAATACTATGTTATCTGCATACTGTGAAATAAGATATTCTATATGATTTAGTCCTTTAATATTTTAATGTTTGGGTTTTCATGATCATATGGGCTAATATTTCTGTGCAGAGATGGAAAATATATGTGGAGAGGGGATCACGTTGTCTGCAGCCCCTTCCAATGTCAGACCATGTTGAACACTGTCCATTTACGGTACAATATTGGATGATATAATATTTTTAAAACAACTTTATCGAATATTTGAAGTCTCCTCCAAAAAGTTTAATAAAATTCAAACACTAAATTACCGAAGACAGACCATGTGACAGAATCAAAAGATTTTTCAAGAGATGGAGTTTAGGTGTGTTATATTGTTTGTAGAAAACATAAGATTATATGTAAGAATGTTTTACCCTCTATATCTTTTCTTGATAAAACTGGTTTGATCGTTATTCATAATTGTTTGAAGAACCTGCTTTAGGGTATTTGCAGTAAATGCTGATGCCATTTTGTAAGCTTCATTATTAGCAAAGAGACTGGTCTACAGTTCTTATTTGTTCATTCCCTTTTGGAAAGCAACATGCAGCAGACAGTATCAGTATGTATGCCCTTGACTAATCTAGTATTAAATATAATCCTTTCTATGTTTTCTTAATTTTCAATGTCTTTCACAGAAATCATGAACAAAACAGTGAAGCTATACAATTACCAGTAAGCCATATATTTTTTAATGCATTTGTTGTAAATTAGATGCATTATGATATGACATTATTTATCCATTGATTAACATGTGTTTATCTAGCTCACACCTTATGTAGTATGCTATGGCATTATTTTTCCATTCATTAACATGTTTTTATCTAGCTCATACCTGTCTTAAATTAGATTTATTATGATATGGCATTATTTATCCATTCATTAACATGTTTTTATCTAGCTCACACCTTATGTAGTATGATATGGCATATTTTTCCATCCATTAACATGTGTTCATCTAGCTCATACCTGTCTTAAATTAGATCTATTTTTATATGGCATTTTTTATCCATACATTATAACTTGTTTATATTGCTTATAACTTTCAAACCTTCGAGAGGTCTGGGCAAATTTTACTTAGCTATATATAATGACAATTTAGTGTGTCATTTACAGCTGTTAGGCCCCAAACTGTTAAGGTCATACAACAAGACTGTGTCATTTATTGTTGTTAGGTCCCAAAGTGTTAAGGTGGACAACAAGACAGTGTGTTATTTACAGTTGTTAGGTCCAAAAGTGTTAAGGTCATACAAGACAGTGTGTTATTTACAGTTGTTAGGTCCCAAAGTGTTAAGGTCATACAAGACAGTGTGTCATTTACAGTTGTTAGGTCCCAAAGTGTTAAGGTCATACAAGACAGTGTGTCATTTACAGTTGTTAGGTTCCAAAGTGTTAAAGTCATACAACAAGACAGTGTGTCATTTACAGTTGTTAGGTTCCAATGTATTAAGGTCATACAAGACAGTGTGTTATTTACAGTTGTTGGGTCCCAATGTATTAAGGTCATACAAGACAGTGTGTCATTTACAGTTGTTAGGTCCCAAAGTGTTAAGGTCATACAAGACAGTGTGTCATTTACAGTTGTTAGGTCCCAATCTATTAAGGTCATACAAGACAGTGTGTCATTTACAGTTGTTAGGTCCCAATCTATTAAGGTCATACAAGACAGTGTGTTATTTACAGTTGTTAGGTATCAAGGTGTTAAGGTCATACAAGACAGTGTGTCATTTACAGTTGTTAGGTCCCAAGGTATTAAGGTCATACAAGACAGTGTGTCATTTACAGTTGTTAGGTCCCAAGGTGTTAAGGTCATACAAGACAGTGTGTCATTTACAGTTGTTAGGTTCCAAAGTGTTAAAGTCATACAACAAGACAGTGTGTCATTTACAGTTGTTAGGTTCCAATGTATTAAGGTCATACAAGACAGTGTGTCATTTACAGTTGTTAGGTTCCAAAGTCTTAAGGTCATACAAGACAGTGTGTCATTTACAGTTGTTAGGTCCCAAGGAGTTAAGGTCATACAAGACAGTGTGTCATTTACAGTTGTTAGGTTCCAAGGTATCAAGGTCATACAAGACAGTATGTCATTTACAGTTGATAGGTCCCAAGGTATTAAGGTCATACAAGACAGTGTGTCATTTACAGTTGTTAGGTCCCAATGTATTAAGGTCATACAAGACAGTGTGTCATTTACAGTTGTTAGGTCCCAAAGTGTTAAGGTCATACAAAACAGTGTGTCATTTACAGTTGTTAGGTCCCAAAGTGTTAAGGTCATACAAGACAGTGTGTCATTTACAGTTGTTAGGTTCCAAAGTGTTAAAGTCATACAACAAGACAGTGTGTCATTTACAGTTGTTAGGTTCCAATGTATTAAGGTCATACAAGACAGTGTGTCATTTACAGTTGTTAGGTCCCATGGTGTTAAGGTCATACAAGACAGTGTGTCATTTACAGTTGTTAGGTTCCAATGTATTAAGGTCATACAAGACAGTGTGTCATTTACAGTTGTTAGGTTCCAAAGTCTTAAGGTCATACAAGACAGTGTATCATTTACAGTTGTTAGGTCCCAAGGTGTTAAGGTCATACAAGACAGTGTGTCATTTACAGTTGTTAGGTCCCAAGGTATTAAGGTCATACAAGACAGTGTGTCATTTACAGTTGTTAGGTCCCAAAGTGTTAAGGTCATTCAAGACAGTGTGTCATTTACAGTTGTTAGGTCCCAAAGTGTTAAGGTCATACAAGACAGTGTGTCATTTACAGTTGTTAGGTTCCAAAGTCTTAAGGTCATACAAAACAGTGTGTCATTTACAGTTGTTAGGTCCCAAAGTGTTGAGGTCGTACAAGACAGTGTGTCATTTACAGTTGTTATGTCCCAAATTGTTAAGGTCATACAACAAGACAGTGCGTCATTTACAGTTGTCAGGTCCCAAAGTGTTAAAGTCATGATAAAGGAAAATGAAGCACTTTGACCAGTTCTTCATTATTGTTCTGGCTGCGCCTTTTGATATTTTTATTAAACATCCAATTATAAGTCATGACAAAATGCTGTGTTACATACCACAGTCATGAAGCTCTATCATGTACCACAGTCATGATGCTCTGTCATGTACCAGTCATGATGCTGTGTCATATACCACAGTCATGATGCTGTGTCATGTACCACAGTCGTGATGCTCCGTCATATACCACAGTCATGATGCTCTATCATCTACCACAGTCATGATGCTCTGCCATATACCACAATCATGATGCTGTGTCATGTACCACAGTCATGATGCTCTGTCATGTACCAGTCATCATGCTCTGTCATGTACCACAATCATGATGCTGTGTCATGTACCACAGTAATGATGCTGTATCATATACCAGTCATCATGCTGTCATGTACCACAGTCATCATGCTCTGTCATGTACCAGTATTGATGCTCTCTCATGAACCACATTCATGATGCTGTGTCATGTACCAGTCATGATGCTGTCTTGTACCAGTCATGATGCTCTGTCATGTACCACAGTCATGATGCTGTGTCATGTACCACAGTCATGATGCTGTGTCATATACCACAATCATGCTGTGTCATGTACCACAGTCATGATGCTCTCTCATGTACCACTGTCATGATGCTGTGTCATATACCACAGTCATGATGCTCTGTCATGTACCACAGTCATGATACTCTGTCATGTACCACAGTCATGATGCTGTGTCATACACCACAGTCATACCCCCATTTTAGGTCAAGGCAAGGTAAAATTCAACATTGTGAAGTGTGTGTGCGTGTGTGTGTGCTTAGATAATAATGGTTTATAACTGATAACATCTTTTTTTTTAAAATGAAATTTTTCATTTGCTCACAAAAACATTGTTTTTTTATATTTCATATAGCAGATTGTTAGTATTTAATATATTGTGTTTAAAATTATTATAAAATGAAACAATTATCAAACACTGAAATATAATTTTAAATGTTTAGGAATTCGAAGATGTCAATGATGGAAACAGAGAATTAAATCCTGGTCCACCAATACCAAATGGTTTGCTTTCTTAAAATAACTTTTAAAAGATCATTATTAGATTTAGCTGATAACACAAAAAGTGTTGTTTTGAGTAAGATTTATTCTGACCTGTCTGGAGTTTCATCATAATACCCAAAATGGTTATCGCAAATTACAAAAATACCGGTATGAAGTCATCATATTGCCAGGCCAGTTTTCTGCTGTACAAATAGATTTTATGTCTTGAAAATAGACATATTTCTAATTTGTTTATAATATCCACGATAGATTATGACATTTTAAGTTACAATCAGTGCATGATGCAGCTATTACAACAAAAGTATTAATAGCAATAATGTATTAATATTAGCTAATAATTTCACTTTAACCATTTGTTTTCAAAAAGTCAGTTGATACTCTTGTGTAATGTAGGAATCTCTCTCCCCTCCAACCAATTTTAAATCTGTTTGACCCATGTGTGCCCTGTACCCCCTAATATTTGAAAGTAATTGTGTGCCTTGTACCCCCTAATATTTTAAAGTAATTGTGTGCCCTGTACCCCCTAATATTTTAAAGTAATTGTGTGCCCTGTACCCCCTAATATTTTAAAGTAATTGTGTGCCTTGTATCCCCTAATATTTGAAAGTAATTGTTTCACCATAAAAAAATTCAATCAGATGATCCAGTTTGACTTAATGTGCCCCATTCAACCCCCATTTTGTACGCTGTACTACATTGTCTTGAATAAACTAAATGCACGGCGATCTATAAAATGAGACTTGCTTTATCCAGATTTTACATATGTACTGTGCTTAGATAATTCTTTTGTTTTATTATAAGGTTTGGGGTAGACTAGATTGTATGCCAAGAACAAATAAAAAAATTGTCCCAAAGTGATACTAAAATAAAGATAACATTGAGTTATATTTGGACTGTATACAGTCGCATTTGTCATGTTGAACATTTCATGAGTTTGTTTACATGGTGATGTACATATGCAACAGAAAATATACTTAAAGTCAGTTTTGCATGCAATATTTACTTCTTATCCCATGTGTTTATTGGTGAGAAGGTTCAGACTATGATAAGGCCAGTTCAGCTGACAAGGACATCTCTGGATATGGCAATTTACTCTAATTACCTTGACTGGATCGGCTGACATAGGAAATCTCTGGGTATGGCAATTTACTCTAATTTCCTTGACTGGATCAGCTGACATTGTACATCTCTGGGAAGGGCACTTTACTTTAATTGCCTTGGTTGAAACAGCTGATATTGTACATCTCTAAAGAGGGCACTTTACTTTAATTGTCTTTGTTTGATCAGCTGACATATTACATCTCTGAGCAAGTCACTTTACTATAATTGCCTTAACTGCATCAGTTGAGATAGTACATCTCTGAAGAGAGCACTTTACTCTAGTTGCCTTGGTTGGATCAGCTGACATCGTGCATCTCTGGGTAGGGCACATTACAATAATTACCTTGACTGGATCAACTAACATAGTACATCTCTGGGCAGGGCACTTTGCTTTAATTGCCTTGGTTAGATCAGCTGACATAGT
Source organism: Unio pictorum (assembly GCA_030141615.1). Classification (NCBI taxonomy): domain Eukaryota; kingdom Metazoa; phylum Mollusca; class Bivalvia; order Unionida; family Unionidae; genus Unio; species Unio pictorum. Next base: position 12,505,457 of record JARLTB010000220.1, on the reverse strand, counting down.
ATATATCTGAGCAGGTCACTTTACTATAATTTCCTTTGCTGGATCAGCTGACATAGTACATCTCTGGGCAGGGCACTTTACTTGAATTGCCTTGGTTAGATCAGCTAACATCGTAAATCTCTGAGCAAGGCATTTTGCTATCCCTGCCTTGGCTGGATCAGCTGACATAGTAAATCTCTGGGTAGGTTACATTACTCGAATTGCCTTGTTTAAATCAGCTGGCATAGTACATCTCTGGGCATGGCACTTTACTCTTTTTGCCTTGGCTGGATCCGTTGATATAGTACATCTCTGGGCAGGGCACTTTACTTGAATTGCCTTGGCCAGATCAGCTGACATAGTCCATCTCTGAGCACGTCACTTTGCTATAATTGCCTTCACTGGATCAGCTGAGATAGTACATCTATGGGAAGTGCACTTTACTATAATTGCCTTAGCTGGATCAGCTGACATAGTACATCTCTGGCCAGGACACTTTGCTACAATTGCCTTAGCTGGATCAGCTGTCATAATACATCTATGGGAAGTGCACTTTTCATGCCTTGGCTGGATCAGCTGACATAGTACATCTCTGGGCAGGGCACTTTACTATAATTGCCTCGGCTGGATCAGCTGACATAGTAAATCTCTGGGTAGGTTACATTACTCGAATTGCCTTTTTTGGATCAGCTGACATTGTACATCTCTGGGCAGGGCACTTTACTTGAATTGCCTTGGCTGCATCAGCTGACATAGTACATCTCTTTGCAGTGCACTTTTCTTGAATTGCCTTGGTTGGATCAGCTAACATAGTACATTCTGGGAAGGGCACTTTACTTTAATTGCCTTGGCCAGACAGCTGACATCGTCTATCTCTGGGCAGGTCACTTTACTTGAATTGCCTTGGTTGGATCAGCTGACATAGTACATATCTGGGCAGGGCAATTTACTATATTTGGCTTTGCAGTGTATAATATTTCATTTGTTGATGTACCTTTAAAAACCAAGCAAACAAACTTATCCCCATGAAACTATGGGTACATTGCCTCTATCTTCCTTACCCTAATGCACATCTTGTAAACAATTTTTTTTATATAAATATTTTTCATTGAAAGCCAAAATACTAATCTTTTCAGTATTTTGATTTACCATTTTTATTGGTGCCAAGTAGTCTAAGGCACTCTTCTTTACTGATCACTGCCATCTCACCCCTGTCTGCCTTGGTTCAAGTCCCAGGCTAGACCAATGTGGGTACATGTGCTAAACATTGCCATTAGTTTCCCATGAGTTGGTGGTTCTTTCCTGGTTTTACAGGGTTATTCCTCCACCAAACATACTGGTTGCCATGTATAGCCTGTCATGTGCTGATAAATGTGCTCACGAACTACACCAACATTTGTATTGTTTAAAAAGAATAGATTTTTTTATAGAAAGCAAAATTATAAGATTGGAAGTGCATCCTTTGAGAGGATGTTACTGATATATAATTATTTTTGCAAAGGGTTAAAATAAAATAAAATTAAAATATGTAAAAATTAATATTTATTACCTGATTACAGTATTGACATTTATTTATCAAATACTAGCAGCTTTGTTAACCTCTAGAAACAAAACCAAATAAGAAGGAGTAGGGGGCATCACATCAAACATGGCTAATTTTTCATTGGGTTATTAAACTTGTGTCTCAAATTCACATATGAAACAATGACTATTGGTCTCATATGAAACAATGACTATTGGTCTCATATGAAACAATGACTATTGGTCTCATATGAAACAATGACTATTGGTCACATATGAAACAATGACTATTGGTCTCATATGAAACAATGACTATTGGTCTCATATGAAACAATGAATATTGGTCTCATATGAAACAATGACTATTGGTCTCATATGAAACAATGACTATTGGTCTCATATGAAACAATGACTATTGGTCACATATGAAACAATGACTATTGGTCTCATATGAAACAATGACTATTGGTCTCATATGAAACAATGAATATTGGTCTCATATGAAACAATGACTATTGGTCTCATATGAAACAATGAATATTGGTCTCATATGAAACAATGACTACAGTATTGGTCTCATATAAAACAATGAATATTGGTCTCATATAAAAATTCATGATATTGTAGTATGCAATATTCTCAAATTATACATTTTTTAGTACAGGGGATGTTTAACTTTATTTGACATACTGTGGCTTTTTCCATAAAATATTTCCTCTATAATGGAATGATTGCATGAATTATTTTTCACATCTTATACTTTAATTTCCTGTTTATCTGTTACAGATGGTGTAGTGATGCGAGTATTCAGGTTCTTAGAAGAACAAATAGTTCTGGACTTTGAAACCTTTTTCAGAACTCTTTGCTATACTTGTAAGTATTTAATGTTGGTGGTTACACATTGTTTCATATTATTCAATGAATACACTTGTTTTTTATTTCTTTAAATCATATTGCTGTTGGGGAAGATATCTATTTTCCATAAGTCTCTCAGAAACTAGAAACTGTGCCATTTCTTACGCTAAGTTATAGAGACAAAAGTCCATAGGTTTCTCCCTTCAGCTGGTTAATATGAGGCAGAGTTATAAATATTTGTTTTGTCATACAGGGAGGGCTAACAAAAAAGAATAAGTAATTCTTGGCTAATCATTTTTTTAACTTTACGTTTTACTCCTGTCTTGTCAAGTTATAAAATGATGGGGTTAAATTTCATATTTTTAAGAATAACTAAAAACCATATAACCAGTTAATATGCAAAGGTAATTAAATAACTAAGTTCTACATTGAGATTTAAAAATTTAAAACATGAAGAAAAATTGCATGAGGCTTGAGTTAATAAAAGATTGAACTGTCTTTTTTCTTTGTCTAGTTTTAATGGGCGGGGGTAATATTTTAGGTATATATGTCCTACCATCTATCTTTCCTTTCATCTTTTAAGGTCCAAGGATAATTATTTTACATACCGGTACATCATTTACATATCTGTATTCTTTCAAAGTTGGAGTGTGCTGCTATTAATTCCTCAACTTTATATTTAGGTACATATCCCCCCCCCCTTTAAACTCATTGCTTTATACATATGTTTATGCATATATACCTCTCCCTTGATAACATGCACATGACAGGGTCCACAAATATAGACTGCACTATAAGGATGGGTGCGAGTAACTTATACACTTTTTCTAACGAAGTTGTTCATTATTCTGTTTTTTTTTTTTAAATTATTTTCAAAATGTCCAACATGTGAAAGACAGTTCAACAACTATCAAGTGTAAGTGAAAAATATGTGTATTACATCACTGCTTTTGTTTTCTTAATGATTCTGGTTTTCGTAGTGATGTTGAATAGTATCCTACCAAATCAGGACTCCATGGAGCAGGAAACTAGACTTAGTGTTGATACACCATCAATCATAATTCCTTTTTTTCAAAAACACTCAACATATATTTTGTGAGACAATAATAACAAGATACTGTAATTTATACATAATGACAAGATACTGTATTGTTATACATAATGACAAGATACTGTATTGTTATACATAATGACCAGATGCTGTATTGTAATACATAATGACAAGATACTGTATTGTTATACATAATGACAAAATACTGTATTGGTATACATAATGACATGATGCTGTATTGTTATACATAATGACAAAACACTGTATTGTTATACATAATGACAAGATGCTGTATTGTTATACATAATAAACAGATACTGTATTGTTATACATTATGTCAAGATACTGTTTTGTTATACATTATGTCAAGATACTGTATTGTTATACATAATGACAAAATACTGTATTGTTATACATAATGACAAGATGCTGTATTGTTATACATAATGTCAAGATACTGTATTGTTATACATAATGTCAAGATACTGTATTGTTACACATAACAAATACCATTTACTAACTACGCAGTCCTATCTTCTTTCTGATATTCTGAAGTTCCCCATTCATGATGACACAAAATGCACTTTAACTGTGAGATTTATTTTTCATTAATTCTGCAGCTGCGGAAATTCGAGGAAAGGAAGTTCCACCTGTGGATTCATGGATAGATCGATCAAATGTGGAATGTAAGAACAATAGCATTACAGAATCACATCATAAACTTCTGAGAAAATGGAGAGAGTGGTATGGAAAATTGGATGACTGTTTCTTACCAAGCATTAAACAAACTCTTAAGAATTCCAATGCTAATGAAATTTTAGCCCAGTTCGAGATTAAGTTTGCATAATATATTCCTTCCAATTAAGAGATTTTATGGTATAGAGTGGAAACCATTGCCAAAATATATTGTCATTCTCTTCAAAACTCGTATATATTTTTAAAGATGAATATATTCAATAGTATATGTAATACTGAATTAGATTATCACATTACCAGTATATTGTACCTGGACGAGACAGGAACATACAATTACCCAGTTTTACATCACACTAAAAAGAGGATGGTATTCCAACTGAATTTTAATTCATTTGTCTTCATGGATTCTTGGAACAATAATCAAGTAAATCTTTAAAAATATATAGCTTGATTAATTAATTTATTTTTTCTTTAAGAACAATGCGCTACCTCACCAAACATTATAAAATGATCTGAAAATATATGAATACATATATTAATAATAATTAATAATACCTGGCATAATAACAATTATGCTTTATAATACAGATGTGATGTAAGCTTTAAAAGACATGTACTAGAGTTTTGAATTCTAGTTAATCATAGACAATTATAGCTGTTTTGTAATCTTTAATTGGATATGCTTTCAAATATCTTTGTAAATATTTGGCTGAGACTGGCAACCAACCTATAATGGAGAAATGGACAGGTAGACCTCATTTTTTTTTATTGGTATAAGGTTTCATAGGTGTCATTATATTGTTGTGCAAATTGTTAATTACTTACTCATGTTATGTATGGCATTGTATGTTAATTGATATATCAACTAGTCTCAGTTAACACTTGTTTATTATTGGCCTACCACTGACCAATTGTATCTTTAGCCAAGTGTAAACTGCCAGGAAATTTCTTTGTTTGCACCAATCAATAAATTTCTTGCCTACACCCCCCCCCCCACAATGTGAAGCAAAATATTCGAGTGTAAAAAACAATGTTACCTCAGCAGTATACATGATGGGAATAAGACTAGATATTATATTCCAGATTTATAGTATGACCTAGCAGTTAAAAGTTTTATTGATTTGTTTGATTAAGGTGTTAAATAAAAGGGCATTACAAAAACCTTTATTTTGGTGTGGACTAGCTTAAAAGATTCAAGGAGATTTACATATATAATGGACATAGCTAAGCCTTGTATGTCACAGGTCATATTTACATTAAGCTTTAACTTTTTGGTTCATATACAGAAAATTGCATTTACTGTAGTGGTTATTTATTGTTACTAGCTAACATGTAACTAGGCGACAGCGAAGATTTTCAAATGCTACTCCGGTGGCCCAAGTGGTTAGAGCATTTTCCCAATATGCAGGAGGTCATAGGTTCGAACTCTTGCCGTGCCATACTTAAGAATTATAAAAGTGGCTTGGTGCTCAGCATTATGAAGTTAGTGTTAGGACTGGTCAGCCTGATGTCAGGATAATGTAACTGGGTGGGACATTATGCTACATGTCCACACTGTAGACATTTTAGTGATATAACTCAAATTCTTAACGCTACATTAAAATGTTCAGAACACATATACAACTTTAATAGCGTTTAACTTCTGAGTTGGGAAAGTAACATTGCACAGGTGTATTCATGACATTTTCTTCTATTTATACAAATATCAAATTTTAAATGATGTAATGTAACTATTTTTTATTTAGAAAAGTAAATCAGATTTTGGTTAAATTAGAAAGATCATTAATGATTTAAAATCATAAAAATGTAAAGTATTATACTTTTACCAACAGACACTCAGTTCAGAGTAATTTTCATAGTGTGTTAATACAATATTTTGTTCATAAAGCAGAGGTTTAAAAATCTTCTTTACATTTTTATTTAGCTATTTAAGAAAGGTTGAAGACTTATGATATATTCTACAAATATTAATCACCTGAATCCTAAGTTTATTTTCATTAAATCAGAAATGTTTGTGATATATACTTCTTAAGAGTAATGGCAAACAACTGCAAATTACACAGACATTCATTGGCTCTCACATAAAGCACGGATATATCTGGGTTTATGCAGTGTATTATGAGAAATCAGTAAGAAAACAACAGACCCTGATCTGTCAATGCATTATATATTGGCAATTCATGGTCAGTGTTGTTTGCCTTTGGACAACTTGTAAAAGAATATATACAGTGTAATAGGTTTTCCTTTCTACTGGAATCTTCCAACATAATGTTACGATGCAAAAGTTTTATGTTCTTAAATATCTCAAACTTTTACCTTGTTACATAATTGATCAAAGATTTTACCTACTGGTATATAACACTTCTCTGTTTAAATTGCTTAATGCATTTTCAGATAGTTTGATTTATTAATTTCTTTTTTTATAAGCTTGGTATATAAGCGAGTCATCAATTTTTGTTGTAGGTCTAATAATCTGCCTTTCTTTCCTCTGAATGTCTTAAATTATTGTTTACAATAGATAAATAATCAAGTTCCACAAGGTAAACCTTCCAGACATATCTTTGTGTAGTATTGCTGAATAGTTCCATGAAGTACATCTTCCAGGTAGATCTATGTGTAGTCTAGCTGAATAGTTCCACAAGGTACTTCTTCCAGGTAGATCTATGTGTAGTCTAGATGAATAGTTCCACAAGGTGCATCTTCCAGGTAGATCTATGTGTAGTCTAGATGAATAGTTCCATGAGGTAAAACTGAAATTATGTAACCATCTAGCTGTTAACGAAATACAAAGTATTTCTGAGCCAAACTCTTTGATAATGCAACAACAATCTTTCACTCCAATAAGGAAAATGAAAACAATGTAATTTGAAAGCACCATCAGTAATGCCTCATATGTATGCACATTTCTACTCCTTCATCCATTTTCTCAATACATGTATGTTCATAAAATCATTCGCAAAGGTTCCTTTCTTCTTACATAATAGCTTATATTCATCAAGGTTTCTTTTGTTCTAATGAAACCAGTCTCAAAACTGTTTTGCTTTTGCCCATATTTACACCAGTTTCAAGATAAAACAATGTCATGTTATTGTTGTTTTGCTCTGTGGAAAAATCTAAACCCTATCCTAGCTATTTTGTTGTGGGCATAGAATTTGGCAACTTTGTTCATAAAACAAGGTAATTTAATTTTGGCTTGTACTATGGTAGAAATTGCAAATTTTCATGTGTTATATTTTTAAATACATACATTTCTGTGAGATTATTTTCACAATTCAACCTGACATTGCTAAGTTGCTACCGTTTTACCACTGCAGATTTTTCCATTAAATGGAGCAATGTATATGAACCCTTTTTATTTGTAAATTTCTGTTCACTATAAAATCTTAACTGCCACTTGAATTAGCATACACAGAAGAAAGGTGATAGTGGGTTAATAACAATGCATAAATTCTTTGGGGAAACCAAAGGGCATAAGTAAATTTGCTCCAGTTGCTGTAAGCAAATACTGCATTTGACCATTTACCACTAGTCAGATGGAAGTCATTAGTGCCAATCGACCATTTGCTTTCTGATATATATATGCCTACAATGTTATTGTTTTGTTTTAATTTGTTGTCTTCCTTCAAGTAACTGTGATAATTACATGAAAACCATTTTTTTTAGTATTTGTATGTGTGTGTGTGTATACAAGGATATATATATAAGTGGCAGAGTGGTCTAAAGTGTTTGCCATTATGTATCACTGCTATCTCACCTGCCTGCATGGGTTCAAGCCTCATATTAATTTCTTATATAAAACGCTGTCTGTGATATTTGGATAAGTACAATATGTGATAAATTGTGAAAAAAATCACCGACTCTTGGTTTTTATTGATAAAGAACAATTTATCAGCCCCTTGAAAATGACATATACATCAAGGCCATCATTACCTGTAATTAACATACATACATTTATAAAACTGACCATTGAAGACCACTATTGTCCATGGCATTAGACTATGATTATCCATGGTCAGATGTTACTAATACAGCTGGAAAGATGTGATTACCTATTGCATTGCTGTTTGGTAAGTAACAGTAGTACATTTGGAAAAGATAGAAACGTACCATCAACTACAGATTTGATTTTGTATACAAACAAATACTTAACAACAATACCTGTCTCACTACAGTGAAAGGAAGGTGAGAAGAACTCTCATTAAGACATTATCAGCATTGTCTGGGTTTTCACAACAGGTAAACAATATATGAAATATATCTATTTTGATGTTTGTTAAGACATTAAAGGTGTAATTTTTAATCATGAGAATTTTCATTAATGTGGCATCACATGTGCAGTTCACAATATATAATAACATATAGTTTACCACCTTCAGCACACAACTCTGCCCTGCACCTTTCAGAAAACTGGTAACCCTACTTGACTATATCCCTTAGCATTGTTCATTCCATGTTAATAGGAAGTGAGATATACCAGCAGCAGTACAGTAGACGTTTCGAAGGCTTTGACTGAATTTTTATTTCATTGTTTTCTACTCCTTCTGATAGAAGGTCATCATATGTTTATGAAGAACTATGAAGCCAGGACAATTCATTCTAGGACATACAATGATGATACAAGCCAAATTTAAACTCATTTTCTATGTAATTTAAGTATATTTTAAAAAGGGAAAATGTACAAGCAAATATAAATCTAGATTTAGTGTACAGACAAATGATTTAATGCAGTACCCAATGCACTAAAATAAAATTAGCACGGATTTAGTTGAAGGTTTCATTTACTAGTATTTCCTGAATCCCATCATACATTTTCATACATGCATTAATCATCATATTGGTAAATCAGTTTTATGACATGCTTTCAGAGACAGTTCACCAAATAAATGTTAATCCAGACACCAAAGAAACTCCACTGGCAGTGTACTGCATATACATGCAGACCAACTCTGCTCTTTTGAGATGCTTGGACCATATCAGAAAGTCTATAAGGTATAAAGTCCCAAAAGATCTTAAAGTGTTCCTCAAATGGCATGGGGAACACCTGTACAAGACTTTTATTTAGCAACTAGAGTCTCAGCTATGAACATGAGAACCCTATTGTTTTAAGAAATACACATATGAAACAGACTGCATAAAGGCCAGCTTGAGAATGGATAGCAGTTCACTTATGATATTTAATGAATGCAGTCAAGCCAATAAATATTAGTCTACCTAGATAAAAGCAGAGATGCAGATTGACTATGATATTTAATGAATGCAGTCAAGCCAATAAATATTAGTCTACCTAGATAAAAGCAGAGATGCGGATTGACTATGATATTTAATGAATGCAGTCAAGCCAATAAATATTAGTCTACCTAGATAAAAGCAGAGATGCTGATTGACTGTTACTATTTAGTGTGCACCTGTCCACAAGGCAATGGGCAGCATTGTTCTACACACAAATCATCCTACTCGCATTCACAGAAAAAATTGCTGACTCTGCAAACAGTGCAAAACATTAAACTTAAATATAATGTGAATGTCGATTATTGGGTAGGTAATTATAAAATGTATGTGACTTTCTCAAAATATAATATTCATGCCCAAATATGTACGAATATTGCACAACTGTGCAAGTATCACATCATTTTACTTAAACAAATAGCCCTGTATATATAACTTTCCCCTTTTTATATGAAGGGGACAGGAGATTCCCACTAAATGCACACTTCAAAAAAAAAACTCTACATTGCACCATCACTGTAAAGCCCAAAGGTTTACTGCTTTTCTTATAGCCCACCATGGTATCTACAACCTTCAAAAGCTTTTCAATATGAGGGTTGTCTTGAAAACTCCTAAAATTGTATTTTTAAAATGGTTTTATCTTCGAAAAAAATCCTTGAATTGTTACAAACACATACGCACGATGTATTGAAAAGGGTATATAAACATTACAAATAAGTTAAAACTCAAGAAAATGTATCTCTTTTTTATAGACAATTTATTTTAAATATTCAGCCTCAAAATATTTTATAAATTTTAAAAAATGGGATAGCATTTGGTGAATCAAGTAACATATAACACTGGTAATTAGGAAAAGTAATGGGGACGGATAAGATATTGTGAGTACATGTCAAAGCGAATCTGACAACATATCATTAAAAAGCTTCGAAAGATTTCAGAATGTGAAAACTGCTGCAACGTGTTCAATTTAACTATTCCACGGAAAAAGACAGAAACACAGCAACAAGGAAAGCAAGCCCTCATTATTGGACACATGGCAAACAACAATTTTAAGAAATAAAACAAATTCCTCGAATGCTGATAACTCCATTGTTATCCCAGTGTGGCTGCTCCCATGTTAAGAGCTATAAGAATGGGTGTTAAAGTGAAAACAAAAGGAAATGTGCCTTCTGGGAGGACATTATCGTACACCAGATCTGAGAGAAGGACGAAATTTAACTCCACTGTACTAGAAATGATGGACGGAAATCCGAGGTTGGTACTAATGACGGATACTTCACTACCAAATCCTATACTCAAGGCGATTTACACAAGAGTTAAAATCGTTGTTGGACCGACTACACTTGTCAGAAACGAAACAATTGCAACACTAAGGACTGGTACTGGAACGTTTTCGACCATTCCACCAGTTGACAGGAAATTAAATCCGGGATTAAAAAGATCATGTTTACATCCTCTTTAACACAAGGGTAAAGAATGAAGTGTACACAGAATTAGAAAAAGAAGTAAGAAAAAGAGATTTAGCGATGTTTCTTGAGTCACTACGTAATATCAAGGTAAAAATATTTATGTTATGTGGTTCATCTGGTTTTCAAATAGGCTTCGTTGATCCACTCACTTTTAAAATAGGATTAGGGTTATTGCTAGATTTTAAAATCGTTTCAAAAACTAATTTTTAATTTAATTTAATATTTAATTAATTTTAATTTTAGATTTACCTAATTGGTTTTAAAATAAGAAGAAACTCAAAATTACAATAGTTTCAATTTCTTGTTACACTTAGAATGTTTCCAATGAATCCATTTCTGTATAACATATAAAATTGTCCGATACTGATAAATGTTATTTTTTTGTACTACAAAAATGCCCAGAATCAGTACTGCATTTGTTTTGAGAATATAATGCTTTTTAAATGATATGTCCCACTGTAATTGAACAGAAAAGGGAACATAGATATTGTGCGAAGTGCAAAAAACTGTTATATTGGAGATAAAACTATAAATGGAATTACAAACTTTTTTACATTTTTTTTTCTTCTTCTTGTCAAAGACTACATATATATATATATATATATATATATATATATATATATATGTGTGTGTGTGTGTGTGTGTGTGTGTGTGTGTGTGTGTGTCAAATAAATGTGGATATGCCTCGATTAGATGGATTGCAATTTTTCTTAAAGACCGCTATAATCTGGAGAAGAAAAGAAATATTGCAATAAATTCTGAAAAGAAAGGAGCATTTATGATGAGTTGAGTGACCTTTTGCTGTACTGGCAATACCATGGCCCTGAAGTGACAAAACTTGTTGCTTCAGAACAACGGCATGTTCAGAGAGCGCAAGATAGAGATAAATACAGGTAAGCAATGATCATTATTTTAATTAACCAGTAAATTAATTTATTGTATTTGTTGTGCGTGAGATAAAGACCACGACCAAAAAAGCAATTTACTTTAAACTTTAAAAAGTGGCCTCGTATATTACCCACTCTTCTATCTATCTATCTATCTATCTATCTATCTATCTATCTATCTATCTATCTATCTATCTGCCTGCCTGCCTGCATGTCTTTCTTTCTTTCTTTCTTTCTTTCTTTCTTTCTTTCTTTCTTTCTTTCTTTCTTTCTTTCTTTCTGAAAATTATGATTTCTCAAATGACGCCCCATAATCTGTATGGCTGTTTATGTTTTCATCATTGGTTCGACGGATAGATGTCTAGAAAAATCAAACGTATTTGCACGCTCTTTAGGTGTACGTAAAGCAATTAGTTTCTAGTGGGTATCACAAACTTTACAAGCAATACGAATGCCAGAAAATAAAATGGGAAGTTGGTAAGCTAAATGATGAATAAAAACAACCTTGGTATATATTTTAATTATTCATAATCAGGTCCTCAGAGTAAACTAGATCTACCAATGAAAATGAAACATTTTCTTTACATTTGGAATTTTTACATCGTTACTGGTTAATTTCCAGACTGGCTAACACATGTGTCTATTCTTTGTTGCATGAGTTGTCTTATGCTCGCAAAAGCTAGTACAGTGTCAGCATAAACCTAAATTCCTTAAATAAACCTTATCCTGAAATATTCCAAGAGCAAAGAGAGTTTAAACTCCAGCATCTTCTCAGATTCACTTCATTCTCTACACAGTAAGAACTTGGAAAAGCCATTACTGACATATTCCGAACCGTGTACCTCCCACAAAATAGTATACTGTTGGTTGCCTAGCCATGTTGGTAATGAAAAGGCTGACCAAGCTGCTAAAAAAAAACAGCCCTGTCCTAAAGACCATCTGATTTTCTAATACCATACACTGATTTTAAATCCAGTTTCAAAATACTTTTACGTAGTGGCAGGCATCATGCAATGAATTTTAAATTTAAAAAAAAAAACTCGATCAAACCAACTCTAGGTAGCTGGGTTCCTTCGTAGAGATCCATCAATAGGTACAAAGAGTCATTGCAAGAATTTGAATTGGTCGTTCCCAAATAAACCTCCCTACATACTAAAAAGCGATAACCCACCGGAGTACATTCCTTGCAATGAACTATTCAATGCTTTCGTTTATGATATATTGTTTAGATCACCAATCTACTACAATGTTCATCACGTGAAGGAACATTTTGATATAGTAAATGTGCCCTGCATCTTAACTTTCTTCGCACGATGTTAACATCAGTTCTTAAATATAACTTTCAGGCTATTATCATTTTGAGCATTTTTACCTAACACAATATATATTGTCGTTCATACCAATACACAATATATATTGTCGTTCATACCAATACACAATATATATTGTCGTTCATACCATCACACAATATATATTGTCGTTCCCATATACATGTAACGGGGTTGTTTTAAATTACCTTTATCTTTGTATGAAGTTTACGAATTAAAACAGTATATATGTGTTTCTAGGACAATTTTTTTAAAATATGTTTTAACTAGTAGTTATGCTAATAATCGTATAGAACTAACTATGATTTAAAGTTTTGTATGTGCTTATTTGAAGTCATCTGGCTATTATACATCGTGTAATAACCACATTAGATAAATAAACCATACACTTTTTGTTGTTGTCGTTGTTGTAGGCATGGCGGCCAGTATTAATGGCGGAGGAAGAACCTGGAAAAATCCACAGAAAGAACCACCGACCAACGATAAGCTACTGGCACACATACTATTTACAATCCCCGTTCATCGGGTAGCGACATATATTACCTTCACTATCTCATTGTTATTTTAAATTGATTTTGTTATCGCTGGTCTTTCATATTACTTTTTGTATGGCGCTAAATAGCCTTAGAGAATTAGTGCGCCGTTAAAGCACTCTCAGTCATTCAATCAATCAATCAATCAATCAATCATTTTTTGTGTGTGCTTCTTTGACATAATATTTAAACTATTGTATATATTTTCCCTAAGTTTGGCCCGTTTGCACGTTAAACAATACAAAAATGTATGGTGTATTTATCCATTGTGGTCATTACATGATGTATAATAGCCATATGACTTCAAATAAGCACATACAAAAGTGGATGGGGCCACGACTTACCTCTGCCGTGGGTTCGAGTCTAGGATTCGGCCAATTATGGGTATGTGAGAAAGCTTGCCAGTAGCTTATCGTTTGTAGTGGTTGAATTGCATTATGCAATGGCTAAAACAAGCATACGAATCTTAAGGATGGACATAAATGACGGTAAATTCATGTCCACCCGTTATCATCATCATACTTGAATTAAGGTCACTTTCACCCATGCGCGCATGTGCATCGAGTTTATGCCTGAAAAGCAACTAGTGGCAATAGATCCAACATAAATTAAAGAATACGAGTAAAGAATAAGACATTTACGTTAAAAATGTAAGCTATCACGTCATCTTGTTATATCATATTGTTTATTTCATTGATCACTTAGAAACAGAATATATTTAATGACGTAAGCAAAAATGTTAAATTCTGCTTGAATTTAGTCTGATTCAGCAATAAAACGAAGCCGGGTATTCTACGTGTTGTTGTTGTTGTTGTTGTTTATTTTATTATTTAATAGATCCAACACACACTATTCCAGGTCTCTAACGCAGGAGTCTGAGACGTCAGTCGTGATTGGTCACGGCCTTGATGACGTCATGACGAGTGGGAATCGGTCCACACATTCGTCTTTTGAAATGTCCGATATGAAAAGGACGAAAGATACTCGGGTGGATATGCCTGAAACGCCAAGACCGACAATGTATCAAATTATTCCAGTTGTTTAATTATTGTGATTCAATATAACCAATTCTCTGTAAGCCACAATTGTAATTAGAGACAAGCACACAAATTATACATTTATCTATTATATATATATATATATATATATATATATATATATATATATATATATATATATATATATATATATATATATATATATAATACTAAGTGTATATAATACATAATTCTGTTTAGATTATATCCCAAACAAGAGTCAATATAAAGGAGTAATTTCAGAAATTTGGAAATGTAGCCAAAGGATCATATCAGTATGTTGGTTTTAGTCAACAGCGGTCTTCTTTGTATCTCCGCCTCATTGCGTGGTTCTATCTATGTTCCCTCAGGTATTGCATAAAACTTTAATGGTGGTTTTAATGAGGGTGCTAAGAGGGCATTTATGGTACGCCTTTTCCTAGTCCTCAAGGTTCTCCACGCCATATACTTCACATCACTGGCATATTTTTCAGCTCTTTTCCTGGTTGTATAGAGTTTCCTCTATTTCTAGCTGTGTGAAGCGATGCACAGGCTCCTCTGTCTCTTCGTCCTCAGAAATTATCACTCTCATTACTCACTTCTTCATATGTGCCTTGTTTATCCCGTATTGGTGCCTCAGATTCTGCCTTGGCCTATATTTCGGCCATGGCGTTGGTCTGTTTATTGGCTATGGTGGCTTCCGAAATGGTAATGGTTGTCTGTACTGTCATGTCCTTCAAATTCTGCCGAGCAATTGTCTGGGTTGATATTTTTGTTTTCAACATTGGGGGAGGGGGTGGGGGTGGGTGTCTGCATCTGGTCGTGGTGTCTCGGTGTACTACCATAATTACTAGCAGTCGTTGGCCGCCCTGGCTTGAGCATCTTTCCTCCTCTTCCTACGTTTCCTATTGCTATTATTTTTAACGATACCATATTGTCCCAGTCTCTCGACATTTAGCTCCTCTCCATCAGTAATTAATATTCCATGTTAAAACAAACGTAGTTCTCTTTGCCCTAGGTCTCAAACTCTAATTTAAAGCTTGTTTTGTTTTTGTGTTTTTTTGTAAACCAGTGCCTTATTGGGCCTTAGGATTGGTGCATTAATAACTGCAATTGCTGGCAGCCATCTTGGTGCCACGCCTTGTGCTCCAGTATAGAGCTCCATCACGACGTGCTCTTCTAGCTAGATCTTACATGAATCGATTCTACCCTAGACGTATGGAAAATAATAAGGAACCAGTATGTGTGTGAGTTTGTATAATACAGTTATTAAATGTTGCATTCAGTATTTAAATCACGTGCCAAGGTAAATTTTAATTTATATATAAACCCGGGGTCTCAAATGCATGGCCCACGGGCGGACCGTTATACCGTATATTGTGACTCGCAAATGACTGACGTCACAAGGTGTTATAAGAGATATATATAAAAAAAAGTTAGTGCGGTCCTTGGGCCATCGAAAATGATTTCATGCGGCCCTCAGAGTGGTTTGAGTTGAGTCTGAGACCCCTGGTATACACTATTTATGAACTAGTGATATATATAGTCCTTTTGTATGACCACATTGTATTGATGCTTATTAATGTAATTAATTCGGGGTACATTAACAAATATACGCTTTTACAGGTTTAACGTTTCTTAAAAGAAAATGCATTGGGTATATTGACAATAGTGTACTGAATCGTATAGAAATATATTATCAATAATGCTTCAATGAGTTTGAATGACAGACGGTGGTTTCTCACCAGCATAACAAAACTTCCTATCATCCACATTTAAAATACAAATCACACAGGTATGGCACGTATAACACTTGTGCATTTTATTTCAGCAAGTTTGATTCTTATATCATGTATTATTCTTTTCTATCCATATTTTATGACAAGAAGATCTAATGGATTGAAAGAAGGTTCCCATAGGGCTCCTAATTTAATAATTGGAATTTTGTCGGCTACTGGAAATTGGAAATTACGTGATGCTCAAAGAAAGACATGGATATCCGAACTGAAACAAGATCTACCCTTATCCGTTAAGTATAAATTCGTTCTGGATAGACCCACGCAAGAAACCATGGATGAACGCGACAAAAATGGGGATATCGTATTTTTAAATTTGTCCTCTTCAGGATATGGGATTAAATTCGGTGAAAAACTGTACGGCTGGTTCAAGTATGTCGCTGAGCACTATCATGAGACCACCATTGTGGCCAAAATGGACGATGATGTGTTTCTCTGCACGAAGGAAATGATTGAAAGATTAAACGAGTTAAAACATAAAAAATTGTATTATGGCTGGCAGCACAAAGATATCGTGCGAATTGATGAAATGTTTGTTGTTCTTGGAATTGACCTTGTACTGCGGATATCTCAAAGGAAAATGTGTTCGGCAAACCAGTTGGACTGTGACAAGTCAGAATTAGTGGAAACGAACTGGGGAGGAACGTCTCTCGGGCGATGGCTTTCTGCATATGATGACGTTATAACTGTACCTGACAACGCGAACATTATTTATTATCATCGAGGTCAGAAACCCAGCCTGGATATATATAAGGAAGATAACTTTTGTCAGAAATATCTGCTTTATCATAAAGCCTCAGCAGATGACATGTTTTTTCTTTTTAAGAAGATAACTCAGTAAGCATTTTTTCTTGATGTGTAGAGCTACGCGTGCATAATTTTCAATATGTGTATTGTTATGTTAAAGTTAATAAAAAAAAATTCTGGCAGACGTCTACAAGTTTAATTGTAATGTTAATTTTTCATATTATATGCGGTTATTTGGGAATAAAATTTACTTAAAACAAATATTCTGTACTCGCTATCTATTTTTGCTTTCTGTGCAAATAACTTGTATCCAAGGCATCGAACAACCCCCAAGATACATCAAACGCCTTTTCATCCATTGTTTAATCATGTCTCGAGTAAATATATAAGGAAATTAAATCTGCGGCTCCAACGTTAAAAATTATTTTTGTACGACATGAGAAGTATAAAAAAAAAAAAGGTTGTGCAGCGATCTAGCAAGGCAAGCAACTACGCGCACGCGAAAGATCAAAATTGTAAATCAACAGTATCCGCAATAATGTTCTCCAAAAATTGTGCGAGGGACGGTAGGTTAATTTTTTTTTTCGTCCCTCGAAAGTTTGTTTTATAAAAATAGACTTATGTGGATCAAATCCTCACATCAAGCGTAGCGAACACAGCATGTATTTAGTAAACAGTGGGCGTGATTCACTGATTTTAATGGCATTCCGATATGGTTCAAGTATTTTCATAGGTCTTATAAAACCTATAGATAGTTATGGTTGAATAGTATAAATGAATGAACTCCCTATTGATGAAAAAGTTCAAAGAGCACAAAGACGAACGCCCCCCCCCCCTCTCTCTCTCTCTCTCTCTCTTCTCTCTCTCTCTCTCTCTCTCTCTCTCTCTCTCTCTCTCTCTCTCTCTCTCTCTCTCTCTCTTCAAAATATCGCAAACCGAATAAATTATTCATACACCTCCGACAAACTGTTGAACAAACATCTTATTTGATATCATCATCAACACATTGTCTCACTCGAATATGTATTTTACTCACACTCGGATAAACGGCTATCATCTAATAGAACCAGCACAAATATATAGTAGCACTTCGATAAATGAATATCAATAGAACCAGTGCAAAAGTATAGCAAAACTCGGATAAGCGAATATCAATTAATAGAGCCAGTGCAAACGTGTATTAACACTCAGATAAAATTAATACCATTCAATAGAACCAGCGCAAACGTATATTAACACTGGATAAACAAATAGCAATTACAACAACCTGTGCACAAGTACTGTGAACAGCATAGTACGTGTCTCTCTTACATTTATTAGTCCTCTATGAAGTTGGCAGACAAATGTTCTTTCTTTAGTCACTGTGATCTTGATCCTTGACCTTTTTGACAAAAACCTTGTCCCAGATATGTAATGTTGAACTAATGTAATGTGCAGAAAACATGTATTCGTTCAATTACAGTGACCTTGATCGTTCGATTCGAAAATCAACATGGCTTGTACGACGTACTACAGTTTTTGAGAAGTTTGTATATACTTATCTATGTAATTACAATGTTCAACGCGATATAATTTCACATAATCAGTCAGGTTTTTCACGGTTTTTTCAGACTTGTCATTTTTAGTATAGTCTACGGTGGGCCACAGGGACCAAAAATATAAAGTTCGCTGGTCACCCATGATATATATATTAGACTAATTGTATATTATAATCATAGGAATGGTTTTTTGTATTAATGCAGGGCACACAATTGATGCCATGCCTATAGTTGGACCACTCTGGACTAGATATTTGAACTTTTAACTAAGAGACAGACTATTATTGGAGATAAGAATTTATTAAACGAACTTTTTAACCAGTGGGAAACTCCAGATATGTTTGGAATTACATGCATGTTTTGTGTTTAAAATGACATAATTACTTGGTAATAAGATTTCTCATTATACATTGTTCTGACCAAATAAGTATGAAAAAATATTGAATAAATCCATCCTAATTTTGATCTTCTGAATATCGTTGGTCAGTTGAATTCCTTGTAGCTTCAAGATCTGCAAATCTTATATCCTAATTTTTCTTGACCATATAGATTACATAATCAATCATAATTTGAACTCAAACATTAAATGTATGATTTTTAATTTTACATTTCCTAAATTATACATGTAAATACCTGTGCCATTTTTTTTTATACATAAAACATTCAAATTGGAGGTGACGGAACGTTTTGTGAAAAATTATATATTCCAGTAAAATCTTTTTTCTTCAGATCAAAATGTAGGCGCTAAATGCTTTGGATTTTTCCTTATTCATCTATTTATGAATGAGACATCTAAATTAATAAGCATTTATGAGGATATATTGTAAATGGACATGTCCGTTCATGTGTCCATCTGTCTGTCATTTGATTCTTCCTGTAATCGGAACTCCATTGGCATCTATAAAACGTTTGATGAGAACAAATTAAGGGAATATGGTCAGATGTAGATAAATGTAACTTTAAGCTGGTTAATCTCTCCATTATTATTAATATCAGGTAAATAATGGAGGTAAAATCATTGTTCTCACTGCCCACCCTGTGTCAGATGTACCGATGACTGTACTTTCATTCATTAGAAATGTTTCAATAGAGAAGTCATTTATAATCGGAATTTATTTTAGTTTATCCAGTTGGAAATATTCAACAATTTCTGTCACAGTTTACTGTTCATCTTTGAGACACTGCAAATTATTGTTATTACTGCAAAAGTAAAAAACACAATAACTATAACAGTATGAAAATTATAAATTTATAATTGTTTGAGATAATGGAACCCACAATCATTAAGTTACTCATTTTAATTCAATACTAGATAGTTGACTAACACAACAGAATTTCACACAAAATATTCTGTTGGTTTAAAATTTCCAAGGTATGTTGGTTGGTTGTTGTAGGGTTTAATGCCATTTTTCAGCACATGGTAGGCTATACATGGTGGCCAGTATCAAGGTGGAGGAAGAACACAGGACCCCCCCCCCCCGGGAAAGAACCACTGACACACGAGAAGCTACTGGCAAGCTTTCTCAAATACCCACATTGGCCGAATCCTAGAGTTGAACCCATGCAGACAGAGGTGAGATGGCAGTAATCCATAATAGAGAGCGCTTTAGGCCACTCTGCCACCTCCAAGGTATGTTGTGCCTAATTTTCTTAAGTACACCATGTGGACAAAACCGCATTTGCTTGTGACTGTGATAGCATAATAATATCATTTTTTTTTACCAACATAAATGTCATTACATGTACAAGTCTTTGAGCAAGGGTGACTTGTCAATCTTTGGGTTGACACTCTCTGTATTGGCCTAAGTTTGCTATTTATGAGACAGACAAGCCATAATATATGAGCAACTGACATATTTGTCTCCATCCATATAGACAGACAGACAGACAGACAGACAGACAGACAGACAGATAGATAGATAGATAGATAGATAGATAGATAGATAGATAGATAGATAGATAGATAGATAGATAATTCGAAACATACTAAATGTAAAATAGATCCATGGAAAACTTCAAGACATCATGTAATAAATAAAATGCATTTAGTACATTTATGCAATGACTTGTGTAAACAGGAAATAATGTGAATTACTGCATTCCATCCCCTTCCAAAATGTAAAAACCTTAATTTTTTTAGAAACATGATTAAATATTTAGAGTAAAACTGATTAGACAGTGACAACAATCTAAACAGTACCACTAATAATAATAATAATAATAATAATAATAATAATAATAATAATAATATTTTTTCAATACAGCTGTACCTACATTCATAGGTTACCTGTGTTAAGATATCAATGTGGTCTTTTTAAACTGGATGATGGTGGCTATCATTTAGCATACTCAAGTCAGTCTGTTCTGTCAGAAATGGATTGTACTTGTGTAGTATGGAAAAGTCTGAATAAATCCCTATGCATAACATTTATCATGGAATATGAACAGATAGGGATATTGTATATACCAGATTTTCATTATATAAGAATTTCCTGGAACTTAATATCAGACCATTTCTTCATTTAAACATCTTAGTGATGAAACTGTGTCTGATGTTCTTCAAGCTTGTCAGTTAAGCTGCCATGATGCACATGTTGGATATGAGCTTGGCAACCTTTTCATATCCAGAAAAATAGACATAATCAGAAGTATTTTGGTTAAAAACCCCATTTTATAATGATCATCCATTTCGTGGTAATATTGGATGCCAGACTGGCATAATTTTTATTTAGGACCAACTAGGTGTCGTAAGAAGCCTACCGGTGTAAACCCACATGCTGATAACCATCTAGTGAGAGAGGAATAGAGAAAACAAATATTTTCCAGATGTGACCTTCTCTTTACAAGGAGAAGGAATAACAAGGTTTTCAAGATGGCTGCTATGGGGGTCATATTGGATGTCATATATACACCATTTATATTTAAGACCAACTGGAAATCATAAGTCTTCCGGTGAAAATCCCATTTTAATATGACATTCTGTTCAAGCAGAGTTAACAAGATATGTGAAATGGCTTATATGATGGCCATATGTAATAACAAGATATGTGAAATGGCTTACATGATGGCTACCTGTAATAACAAGATATATGAAATGGCTTACATGATGGTCATATGTAATACATGAACATGTGACAAGATCTGTGAAATGGCTTACATGATGGCCATATAACAAGATCTGTGAAATGGCTTACATGATGGCCATATAACAAGATCTGTGAAATGGCTTACATGATGGCCATAGGATTCAAACTCAAACATTGCTGGTCAATAGTCCAGCATGGTCACCACTTAATAACTGTAGCATCTGTGAGTATGGAAGGACAACGGTCTAATCATACATGGTTTATAATCAGTGGCATAATTAAATTGAAGCAAGAGGAGATAAGCAGTGGCATAATTAAATTGAAGCAAGAGGAGATAAGCAGTGGCATAATTAAATTGAAGAAAGAGGAGATAAGCAGTGGCATAATTAAATTGAAGCAAGAGGAGATAAGCAGTGGCATAATTAAATTGAAGCAAGAGGAGATAAGCAGTGGCATAATTAAATTGAAGCAAGAGGAGATAAGCAGTGGCATAATTAAATTGAAGCAAGAGGAGATAAGCAGTTGTTTATTGTGCGAATACATCATCCTTAAAAAATTCAATGATTTGGCTTTCAGTATAAACGTGGATGGATGAAGCTTTCTTTTAATGGCACAAACAAAATATTATTTGCAGGAAAAAGAGTCATATAGTTCACAAATTGTAACACCATAGAAGTAAAATGACATGAATAAATAATGAATGAAAATCTATGAAAGATGACATAAGTTATCTGTGTCTAGAAAGTTTTAATTAAACTTTATGTAAATATAAATTGAAAGAACTTTATAGAATAAAATGAAAATAGAATAAATTTCTAAAATCACAATGTAAACTGGGATACAATATCCTAAAAAATGACATGGCAAAAGCAAAAACATGCAGTGAATGAACTTCAATGTATATTCAGGTGAAACAAGTGTAAAACATGACCAAGACCTTCAAATAGTAAATGCATGAAAGATTATGCAAAAAAATGTTTCTTCCAAAACAGTATTTTCTTAGAAATGCATCAACACAAGTCAGCCTCATGTTTTTGTTGTTGTTATACTTTTGATTAAGATTACTTGATCAAAAGTTAAAGAACGTTTTCATGCATGCAAATAAATATACAATAATAGTACCAGTAACTAAGATTCTGTAAACCAAACATGACAGCTAAGCAAACATGTTAGCCATGATAGTCAAACAAACATGACAGCCAAGCAAACATATTAGCCATGATAGTCAAGCAAACATGATACCACATGAACCTCATCTCCACTAAATACTGAAATATACAGATTACAAACAAAATATATTAGTTTAATGTTTATAAATTTATTAAGACTTGAAACTGGGCAAAGTTGAAGTTATGTATTGATTTGTCTTGATCTTTTGCTTATACTGTATCAATTTTTTATTTTACATTGTTTGGTATCAGAACCAGGTTTAAAAATAATCAATAGCAAGGCGATATTAAACTGTGCTGACAAAGGGAATCTTATAAAATGTACATATATCACATCATACATACTAGGGTGTGTATTTTATTTCATCATTAGTGGTGATAGCCTTCCCCCTGGAACACACATGAAATAAAATACTTCTATAACAGTAACAAGCACACAAGTACATATTTTTTAATGTAAATTAAGACTACTGGTAAATACTGAAACATTTGTTACTGAATGGCACCAAAACAAACTAAAGAGACACAACATAAAATAATAAAGATACAATAACAAGCGAAAATGTACAAATTATATTAATAAAGACTTATATACCAACAAAAATCTCTTACTGAATGGCACTGAAACAATTAAAGAAGGAATCGGTTACAGAGAATGGAAAATCAGGCAATCACTGCACTCCAACACTTTGTGCCTTCCAGCATTCAACAATATAAAAAAAATTGCTGAAATTCCCAATAACTAGAATGGTATATTTATTAAACACAGGTCTATAAAACACAAAAATCTTTAAATAAGTAATAAGTAAGCATTTGTAAAAAAGCAAAATTCAAATAATTTAAACAAGAACAACAAGGAATTTATAATAAAACACACTTTAAGTAATTTAAACAAGTACATGTATAAGGAAGTTTTAATAAAACACAATTTAAGTAATTTTTATCAAGCATATGGAATTTTTAATAAAAAAACAATTTAAGTATTTTAATCAAGTACAGGGAAGTTTTAATAAAACAGTTTACATAATCTAAACAAGAATAATAATAAATTTATAATAATTAAAAAAATTACAATATGAAACTCAATACTGTCCATCATTCTGAAGATGTGTGTAAGATAGCCCATCTTGTAACTTAAAAATGACCTTGACTTTTGAGTTAAGAACTTGACTACTGTATGATAATGTGTTGAACTTGGTCAAGTTTCATTAAAATATCTATTGGGGTTTAACGTGATAGAATAAATAAGAAAACAGGTCAATGACTTACAGTATCCCTTGTTGTGACCTTCAGCTTGAAGCCTCATGTATAAATATGTGAGGCACTGACAAGTAAACACATATAACTGCATAAAACTTCATTAAACTATCTTTACTAGTTCAAATGTTATGTTATGATATCACTGAATTCACATTTCATATGTTCTATTGTTCTGGCCTTGAACTTGAGGCAACAGGATGGCTATGGTAAACACTGTCAAGTCATGATACATAACTAGTTCAAGTTTCATTATACTCTCTTCAGTGTTTCAAGGTTATATTCTCACAAGAATACATGTCTGAGTTATACTGAGAACCTGACCTTGAAATAAAGGGCATTGTTATCATCTGTGACATACTATTTATGAGTTATACTGAGAACCTGACCTTGAAATAAAAGGCATGGTTATCATCTGTGATATACTATTTATAAAATATATTGAGCAACTCAAGAGTTATGTTCCAGACAAGATACAAGACACAATTACATTTTCACTTGCCATAACCTTGACCTTTACACAATGTGTGTATTAGTGATACAGAACACACTATACATGATGTTTAGTTGGCTAAAATATCATCAAAATATTTCAATTGTTCAAAAATTTCATTCTGGATAAAGATTAGTATCAAAGATTTGTTTCTTATTGCCATTACTCTTGAGTTATAATATACACTTGAAGTTTTTGTTTTTGTTTTTGATGGTTTAATGCCATTTTTCAGCACAATATAGGCTATACATGGCGGTCAGTATTAATGGTGGAGGAAGAACCCAGACAACCCTCGGAAAGAACCACCGACCCACGAGAAGCTACTGGCAAGCTTTCTCACATAACTACATTTGCCGAATCTTAGACTTGAACACACACAGACAGAGGTGAGATGGCAGTGGTCCGTAACGGACAGCGCTTTAGACCACTCGGCCACTCAGGGCCCCTACACTTGAAGTTTCATCGAAAATATTCTGGATTAGTAAATGTTCCCAAATAGATGGTGATACAGAGGGAGAATGCCCATTAATGAATACACCTGGCTATAGACAGACAGTCATACATAAAGCTTTCAGAATATTACATGTAACATATATGATCTCGGACAACTTCTTCAAAACAGAATCTGAGATCAATATTTATGTAATGTGGTACAAAACGTAATAATTTAGTAAACATGTTAACAATATTCTGCTATTAAAAATATCTTAAATTTTGTTAACATTTGGCATCGGCTTAAAAAGGATATGAATGAGAATGGATATAATAAGTACATATATACTTACTAATAAGTACAACTACAAGCAACACAGACCCTGATCTGCTACTGTATAAGGGTCAGGGTCTGTGCTATTTGTTCGACTGATTACTACAAACTGCATAGAGCCAGACCTGCAAGTGCATTATATGATGGTAGATCTGGTTCTGTGCAGTGTGCTGTTGGACTTGATATATAAGCGAGTATATTTAATAGTTCATGACAAAAGGTTATGGAATGTACTGAAAATGTATGTCAACAGATAAAGGTATAGATATGTGAAAAAAATGGTGATCTGAATCAATTTTAAGATGACAAGATATTAGATACTAAAGTAGCTACTATCGGGAATGTAAATGAAAGTATTGCTAATTGAGAGACAATATGTCATTTATTGATCTCACTGCTGTCCCCTAGACAATGTGGCCATGGCCTACATGTTGCCCCACCCCCCCACTTCCAAGCATTGATAATGTGGGCTAAATACATACCAATCTAAAAAGGGGTATATACAACTGCAGTGAGAGCAAAAAAATATCAATGTTAATCCAAGGCATGGACAGACATATAGTTGGATGAATAGGCATGCTTACAGACACCACATGAACCACTGCATCAAATTTGGCAAGATGGGCTCCGCAAAGTTTGTTCTCTCATCATTTTCCTTATGACCTACTGACTAAGAACAATCTTAATTACAAGTATACCAAGTTACATTCTTTACTCTCAAACTGCTTTAGAGTTGTGGTGGAAAACTATTAATTTTGCACCATGACTGTGACCTCATTCATAGGACCCATGATATACTTACATTACACATGTAATGATGCAAAAGTATCCTAAAAGGTTTTATTCCTTAATTAATAATGACTTGAAAGTTTAAAGGAGGAACAAAAGTTTGGCAGTTGGGATGGATCAATACTATGTTCCAAATTTTTGCATCAGACAGGAGACAATTACTGCATTCTGTTTTCATTTTTCATTTTTCTATCACAATGCATTTGAAGCCCTGGAAATCAGAAACATGACTAATCATTTTTTTGGCAGTAAAACCTCTTTGTATGTTACTAATTTCTATTTTACTATCCCGCAATATCTATAAGCAAACCAAATATGTCCAAATATTTAAGAGCTGTATGTTTGACATGCAAATATAATTGGACTTATGCACTTGGTCATTAACCAATTTGTCATTTTTGTCATTGAAACTGAAAAGGTAGCTTATGACCTTATTGCATTGATGATTAGGTTTACAGATTATCAAGGCAAATTTAAGAAGAATTTGCTATATATTATTACTGATACTACTTTAAGAGCTCCAGGCAAATATTTAGGTTAAAGTTATTCCTTGTTTCAAGTTTTATGAGGCTACAGATAAAGAAAATGCTTAGTAAAGGGATTGAACAAGTCATTTATCTCAGTAAATCAAGGGACTAAGCAAGTCACTGGACCAAGTGACCAAGGTGAGATGTTCTTACCTGTGTCAGGTGAAATGTTCTTACCAGTGTCAAGACAAAACAATACCAACCACAAAAGTAAAACCATCCAGGTTGATAAAAGACATGGAGAAATATACATATTCCATTATGAACAGGCTCATAAGAATATGAAAATGTTGATATTTCCTCTGAAGCAATGCCATGCTGTGACACAGCTCATATTTATAATTGCCTGGTTTCAAGAAGCTTTGGATCATTTCAATCTCTTGCCAACTCGGAGTTGGCATGAGATAGGCACCTTCCATATGTGACCAAGATCACATCTAAAATACAGCGGACAAATATGGAAGATACCAATCAATCAAAGCAATGTGCATTAAGTTTTAACTTCTGAGAAATGCTAATTTTAGCTTGGGAATTTCCAAAAGGTCAAGCCTTCCAAAGCATATTATTAATTGATTATAACAATTAATAAGGCATTAGGAATTAATTTTGTGCTACTATATATAATTCATGCCGCAAATGACCCACACACTCAAAAGTTTGTATCAGGTTTTCCCAAATACATGTAATTCACACAAAAATACACTCTTTAAGCAACAATGAATCTGCTTTTGAATTTCCCCAAGAACTTTTGCCTTCATAAATAAATAGCCTATAGGTAACAAATTAGGTATCGTTGCATCTTTTTGTTATTGATAATTTTAAAATCAAATGAAGTATAAATGGAGAATGATTGAAGTAAGATTCCAATATGAAGTATGATTTAGTTTGAAGTATGATTGAAATACAACTCCAATATGAAGTATAATTCCAGTAGGATGTATAAATGAAGTATGATTCCAGCAGGAAGTATGATTCCAACATGAAGTATGATTCCAGTATGAACTACAATTGAAGTACAATTCCATTACTAAGTAGATGGAATTTGGTATCTGCAATGAGCAGATCGTCATAAAATACTATTTTTTGAGCACTTAAGTGGAACTATTCACAAAAATTCATTCTATATGGGCTTTATTCAGGCATCAGGATCTGACTTCCCAGTCCTGATACCATTCTGAAGAATATCTCTTGCCCTTCTAAGGGAGATAACTAAATATGCAAGTTGCTCTTTTAATGAATTCCACTGTTTGGATTGTTTCCCTTCATAAATGGCACTGATAATTCCTGGAAATACTATTTCCTGATTTAAATTTTCAGGATCTGGAGCAACTAGCACATTTCTGAAAAGTAAAAGAATTATTATTAAAACATAGACTTCCATTTGTTAAACATGCATGCCCTTATAGCAGAATAAAAAAGTCAAGTTTAAATAAAACAGTACAAAATGTAGAACATTTCATTTATCTACCTCAAACAATTTCACTTAATAGTGTTAAAAATATATATGTAAAAAAAAAATTTGTTTTTTTTTTAATAAAAATTTGCTATAATTTTGTGGAAATCTACCTATCAATGCAAACAAGCATAACAAATTCATGCACTTCCCCTTAATTTATGCTATATTGTGATAAAAGTTTTTTTTTTCAAAACATAACACTCTTGTGCTTGCAAAATGATTTTAACCAATCATGCATGCCATTGCTTGACATTGCTTGTACATAGCTAATCAGATGTAACTTTACTATTGTAACATCATTTTCAATTGGTTGTAACAAAATGTGCACTCAATATCTCTATGATTCCTGGTAAGTTTAGCTGGATATCAGAGATTGAGATTCTGGGTCACTATAATGGAAGGCTCCACTGGATTGAAGTTATATATGCCTCGTTCAAAACCCCTGTAGTAATTATTGTATAAAAACTGCCAACTTCAGTTCTAGGTTTCTCACAGGGAAGTTTTCAATGATGTGTTGTCAATATTAACAGTTACAGTATATTAATTTAGTAAACATTTTACCTATACTGTTGTTGTCCAGGAATTCCCTTTTCCATAATAAAAGCTCTTGATACCTGTATCAGCTGATTATTTATCAGGTATAAATCAAATTCACTGAAATTGAAAGCAAACATTTGAGATATGAGTATTGTCATACATCATTGTGATATAGAGAACAAGATTACACATGGCACACCCATACTGCAGCCTTTGCATCTTACCTTTCAGCTAAGGACTTGTTCATTATATGATAATATGTGGACCTGGACAAAGTTTGATCAAAATATAAGTAGGCCATAAAATGTGACAAAATAGAAAAGAAACTGGCAATGATTGATATTATCCTTTGTTCTGACCTTGACCTTAAGGTTAAAAGTTTGAATGTGGATAAATGAGATACTGTAAAGATATATAACTTTTTAAAACTTCATTAACACATTAACCCCTCGAGGTTTTTACTGTTTTTGCATGAAATGCAAGTAGGAAACACATTTTGGGGACTATTTCTGAATACATCCTAATATATCAACTTCCAAGCAATTTTCCATTAGACCAATGCCTAGTTGTGCATTGCTTCCCATTGGTTAGTTTGCTGGCGCAAGAGCAGAAGGTGAAGAGTTGTTTTTTTGCTTAATGGAACTAAAATTTTCATATGGAGAAGACTCTTTATTCAAAATGTCCACTTTATCCTACTTTTTACCCAGACAGGTCTGTGTGTGCTTCAGACCAGTCTGCCAAAGATCTGAAGGCCATAAAGGCTAAAATCTGGACACAAAACCGGATTCCAACCATGGGCAAATTGTGGGTGAAGAAAAAAAAAGGGTCCAAACAATTTGGTTTTTCCCTCTGTATTTTGTAGTGGAACTAAAATGTCCAGATTATTTGGTATCATTGAAGAGCTAAATCTGTCTACCTTTCTATAATACCATCCACTTTAGTGTATCATGCATGACCATGACGTTACAGACCTTGGAAGTAGGCTACTACCTTATGCCCCATAAACTCGGCATTAGGGTTAATGTGATCAAATATCTTCTGAATCAAGATCACAAGTTTGAGTTACATTTTCACTTGCTATGACCTTCACCTTCAAGTATGTTACGTGGATATCATATGCAACACACACACTATTGCATGAAATACAAATTTAAACTCTGGAAAAAGACATATATATATATATATATATATATATATATATATATATATATATATATATATATATATATATATATATATATATATATATATATATATCTGTATATATACATGCAAGTCTTCAGATACATAAGAAAATAATGATTTACATCTATTATGATTTTGTCACTTTATATGGTATAATCATCTCCTTTGAAAGAGTTATTGCCCTTTATGATGTAAAACTACTGTCTGTACGATTTTCCATTTACACATAACAACTCATTGTTTTAACCGTATAGATGAAGAGACACAGAAATAATAATTGTCCATCCATCCAATACACAATCATTCTAGCAATCACATTGTAAAGAAAAAAGATTTCAAACTAATTTCCAAAGTCTCTGATGAGTTTGATTATTTAGCCTGGAAATTCTTTGACTTTGAGATTACCGGTATGTTTCAACCAGTCAAAATTGACATACTTTTAAAAAGCTCATTTATGTTTGGTTGATAGGTTGATAATTAAAGCTCATTCTCAGACCAGCTACATGTTTTTTTTAATCTTTTCTTACAATAATCAACCTTTCCTTTGTTAAAAAAGATGAAAGGAGTCCAATATTTTCAGGCACAGCATTCTTATTATGTTATATGTGTTGAGTACATCATCTCCTATTTACATATTATAGTCAAATTTTTCTTATATGTAGTTGAGAAAGACAGTCCAATGAAATAATACCATTCTATCACAAGAAAAGAATAGTCTAAAAATACATGTATGTAAAAACCAATCAAGTGAATTCCAGGCAAGCTCATTGCATGAAGTTATGGCATATAATCATTATAAAAATGTCCACCATATTTTTGGTCAAATTCATTTGGAAGGATTACCTTTATCAAGATTTTTGTCAAGGTTAAGGTCAAATATAATGATAAGGTTAAGGTCAAATATAATGATAAGGTTAAGGTCAAATGATAATTACTTTCAACATCACTGTGGTAATGCAAATTACTTGTAACAACACATGTAAAGCTAATTAGCACCAACTACTTTGCATTTATATTACTTGTAATACTGGTAATGTTAATTACTTGCAACAACACTGTAGTAATGTTAATTACTTGCAACAACACTGCAGTAATGTTAATTACTTGCAACAATAATGTTGCAATGTTCATTACACATAGCACTGTGGTAATGTTAATTACTTCCAACAATACTGTAGTAATGTTAATTACTTGCAACAATACTGTTGTAATGCTAATTACTTGCAACAATAATATTGCAATGTTAATTACACATAACAACACTGTGGTAATGTTAATTACTTGCAACAACACCGTTGAAATGCCATTTACTTGTAACAACA
This sequence comes from Unio pictorum, assembly GCA_030141615.1. Taxonomy (NCBI): domain Eukaryota; kingdom Metazoa; phylum Mollusca; class Bivalvia; order Unionida; family Unionidae; genus Unio; species Unio pictorum. Next base: position 12,474,228 of record JARLTB010000220.1, on the reverse strand, counting down.
CATGTAAAGCTAATTACCTGCAACTACATTGTGCTTATATTACTTGTGACACTGGTAATGTTAATTACTTGCAACAAAACTGTGGTATTGTTAATTATTTGTAACAACACATGTAAATCTAATTACCTGCAACCACATTGTGCTTATGCTAATTATTTGTAACAATGGTAATGTACACTGTGGTAATGTTAGTTACTTGCAACAACACTGCGGTAATGTTAATTACTTGCAACAACACTGTGGTGATGCTAGTTACTTGCAACAACACTGTGTAATGCTTATTACTTTCAAAAACTTTGAAGTAATGTCAAATACATGTCAGTGTTTCATGAAAATATTCAAATGTGAAAAAAAGAAAATGAAAGTTCTCAAACAATTTATATGAACCTAATTTATAACACTCCAATCTATCTTACCAACCATTAAATATTTCCAACGCTATGATTGACAGCATATGGCAATTGTCAATTTTGAAAAAAAATCTAGTGCTTAGGTGTCTCCAATGTTATAAACATGAACAGATTACTATGATTTCATGTCCCAATTACTATGATTTCATGTCCCAATTACTATGATTTTATGTCCCAATTACTATGATTTCATGTCCCAATTACTATGATTTCATGTCCCAATTACTATGATTTTATGTCCCAATTAATATGATTTTATGTCCCAATTACTATGATTTCATGTCCCAATTTTTACCAGGCATGACAAAATTATTTTTGACAATAATGACAGTGTTTTTTATGTTATCATCCACATCTGATTTAACTGGGAAAAATTCTTAATACTGATAGACAAACAGAGAGACTAATGGGTTGATGAAGCAGGGAATAAGTTTATCTGACAGATTCAAGCTCATGCACAGTCAATTTTATTTAACACTAAATACATACTGTCAACATGTTCATGTCAAAATATTGAGACATATGAAAAAGGTGATTATTATAGGCTTCCATTATGTCAATAAACAACAAATTGGAAAAGAAACTGAAGGCTTTAAAGGTTACCATATATATATATATATATATATATATATATATATATATATATATATATATATATATATATATATATATATATATATATATATATATATATATATATATATATATATTTTTAGGTTTATAATTAATTAATTTATTTAATAATTAATTTAGGTTTATAATCTGCTATTTCTAGAATGCACATGACTAATAATGTACCATTGTGTATATATATATATATATATATATATATATATATATATATATATATATATATATATATATATATATATAATGGTACATTATTAGTCATGTACATTCTAGAAATAGCAGATTATAAACCTAAATTTTGATCACAAAATTGTCCATTAAATTTGATTTGTAAATTTTAACATTTTAGTTCTGTAATGTGTGCTATATATGGGCATACCTGATTTCCTCCTTGTTTAAACTTTTGACCTCAGCAGAAAAATTGTCAGCTATCATGCAGAACATTTCTATTGATGAAGTCAACAGGGCTGAAAAATAAAAGATATTGTGACATTCATTTCAATTAATATATTTTTTCTTTTACCTTTCAGACTTTAGAAATTAAGTTTTATTTTTTTACGTTTTAATTTTAGGGGAGGCAGGGGTCTACAAGACAGATGTCCCATCCCCAATGTTTCTTCATTATGTTTTAAGCCCATTGGTGGGAGGTAGTATATATGCAAATGCACTTATTTTTTAAATGACTGCA